>OU342733.1:24246193-24610554 GCA_910589765.1 Avena atlantica
AACAAATTGAAAAATTTATTGCCTTCAAGGGTGCTTTTGAACTTGCCAGTTTGCTTGAAAATACTGATGATGCACCTTATGAATATGAGGTTTATGAGATACTTAAATTTTTCTTTGATAATTAAAAGGAATAAAATGGCTATATTTTTGAATATTTTAATAGGTGTTTTCCACAAATGGAAGAGGCTAATTTCTTGCAAGAGCCTATGGAAGACGAAATTGCTGAATCGGAAAGCTCATTAGATGAAAAAGGGTAGGAGAGTGATGATCAAGAGGAGGAGGAATGGATCTACCCATGCCTACCTTCTAATGAGAGTAACTCTTTACCTCTTACATTATTTGATTGCCCCCATGCCTACCAAAGGAGGATGAATGTTATGTTCCTGTAGATTCTTTTGAAATATCTGCTATGGGTAAAACTTGTGATAATAGTTATGCTCCTATTATCTATGACAATCCTATGTTTGTGCCTGACTTTGAAATGCATGGTACTGAAGAGTTTTGCTTAGAAAATGTTGATGATAAAGCTCTAGATGATGGTCCTATATGTAGGGGTTAGTAGCATGGAAAACAAAAAATTTCTACCACATGCAAACAAATAAGCCAAGATCTATCTACTAGATTGTAGCAACGAGTCGATAGAGGAACTCACCCTCGAAGATTCCAAAGCGGTTAACGAGAGTAGATTCTCGTGGGTGATGTAGTCATACTCTTGCCGATCTCAAGATCGCATAGACGATCCTTCCGACGCTGCATTCGGGCAGCGCTTCCGCAGTCGGTCACACGTTCGGTACTCGATGAAGACCTTCCTCTCCCTTGTTGTGGCATCCCGCAAAACCACTACTAGAAAATCGCGTTGAATTTGTGCATTGCATCGTCATCATCATGCATTGTTTGCATAAAACTATGTTCGCAAGCCCGTTTTGTTTTTCTAAAACGCCCACCTCCTTTCAAATATCAACCCCCGGGCCCCCGGATTATTTTGGGTGTCTGATATCGGTTTGCAAACGGTATTAACAAAACAAATAAAAATTATATTATTTTTGTGGGGGCAGTCGAACGGGCCAGATCGACCCGAACGACCACCCCCAGGATTTAAAATCGGTCCACCAGACAATCCTAAATCTACCATCTAATCTATCCACACCCCCTGGCCACCTCACTCCCTCCAATAGCATCCTGCCACCTCACCTAACCTTCCCCCCCTATCCAATCAGCTTCTGCCACCTAGACCTCCCCCACACCTCTCTCCCTCACAGCCACACCCTCCCCTGGGCCCATCCCGCAGCCACACACCAAACAGCTACACGCACGCGCCACATCCCCACTGACCCGCCTGGCCACCTACCCCTGCCACGTGGGCCCCACGCGGTCAAACCCCCCCTGGCCACCCCCTGACACCGTCCCCTTCCTCCCACCTCCCTCGCGCCCGCGTGCCCCGCTCCCTGCTCCTCCCTGGCGCCCCGACAGCGCCCCTGTCCGTCGCCGGCGACCCGCGCGCCGCCGCCCAGCCCGCGACCTCGCCGCGCCTCCGCCGGCCACACCAATCGCCAGCGCCGCCCACCCGACCTCGGTTCCCCGCCGCTGCGCCGCTCCTTCTCCCCTACCTCTCCGCAGCCGCCGTCGCCTGCGGAGCTCCGCCTCTCCCCACCCTCGCCTCCGGCCGCCTCCGCGCTCGCAGGCCCCGCCGCCAGCACGCGCGTCGCCCGGCCCGAGCCCGCCGCCACCGGCTCCGCTACCTCCTCCTCGCCTAGCCGCGCCCTGCCCCGCGCCCTGCTCGCTCGCCGCCGGCGAGCTCGCTCCCTCCGCCCTCCGCGCTCCACCCTCGCGCTCGCCTGCGAGCATCTCCCCCTTTCTACCTATCTTACTTTATAGTCTTTATTCCCTCCTGTTGATCTATTGCTATCTGTGTTGCGATGCTTTAGTTTCGTACCTGTGATATACCGTGCAGCCCTATATTGCCTTGGACACATCCTATTACATGTTGTTTGGTAGATAGTTGGACTTGCGCGTCGTAGTTGCTTGCTCAAGTGCTGATGTGTGTCGTCATATGCCACAGTTGCTGATGTATTGCCGCATGTTGATGTTGGAGATGATTCTAGTTTTACTTATCGTCACTTTATTTTCTGTTTAACCACTAAAATTGAAATAAGCAGAGGCATCGGTGGGTGATAGAAAATATTTGGTTTCCGAACGCCCACTTGTGTCCCGTAGGATCCCGAGTACTTGATACCTGTTCCTTGATTTATCGCGCTATCCACATTCGGGGAGTATGGGATCCCCCTGAGCCAGAGCTTGATTCAGTCTTATTTCTTGGGGCCACAAACTAGTTTGAGGTTTTATTTACGATCTTGTACTTATGCCATGCTACTTTCTGTATTTACATTTGTGCGAGGAGCACACTGTACTGTTTAGGATCGTGGCACGATTCCGCGGTGTCGACAAGCCCAGCCACACTTTCGGGTTCCCAGTCGTTCACATCCGTCCCCACAACCTTAAGCCCGTCTCGGAGCCGGCCGGCTTCGTTGCGGGTTCTACTTAAGGGGTGGCCCCCTGAAATATTTCTGAATCCTGTGATTGTTCAGTCGTGAAAGCCTCGTTGGGCTTTGATTTGGTTTTTCCGAGGTTGATCGAGCGTGTGTTGCTATTGGTGCACCCCGGCCGGGTAAAACTTTCTGAAAGCCGTGTCCGCGGATATGGACGACTTGGAGCACAGTATCTCGATCATAGACAAGCATAACTAAAGTTTATTGCTATAAACTTGACTTATAATGACTAGTAACCAGCTTCACTATAATGGAATGGCTAATTAATACTGCCCACAATTGCTAGTTTGGATTGTCGCTTGCGACCATTGTACCTGACTAGTAAGTAATGCAACTACAACGGAATGGCTGAATAAAAGTGCCAACAACTGCTGGGTTTTGGGTTATCTCATGCTATTTGTACCTGATTAGTAAGTGTTGCAACTATCACGGAATGGTTCACTAAAAGTGCCCACTGCTTACTTTATCAGGATGATTATCTAAACCTGACTAGTAATTGCTGCAACAATAACTGAATAAGTAAAACTGCCAACTGTGTGAGTTCCTCGATTGACTTCCTCGTTTGGTCTCGAGGGGGAAACGCCAGGATGGGTTTGTTTGATGGTAGTGTCAGGTTGGTTCCGAATAGGTCATTCTTATCCCTCTCTGATCACCGCCAGTTGTATCGAGTCTCTATAGGTTGTTTAGTGCATGCTGCCGCTGCCGCTCTGTCCACCATACCTATGTAGGCGAGGACCGCCGAATTCTAGCCTCGCCGTGTACTGGCCTCAGTACTGACGCTCCTTCTTTTCCTTGGCCCTTTGTCGGCACCCCTTTTGTTTAAGCAGGTTTGAGATCGACGTCGTTAGCAGGGTTACCCTTCCGGCTTGGCCTGGGCAGGGTTATGGACGCCATTGGTTATTCTTCAGGGCTCTTAGCCCCATTTGCATCTTGTCCGTAGTCGGACGCTCCCTCTTTCAAGGTGATTTGGATCTTTGTACCGTATATCTGTATTCTTGACTCTTTGAGTCGCTGTTGTATATATCTGTTCTGTGGGTCCCATCGAGGACTGTTGTGTAATGTTATTACTTCGTTTTCCACCCGCACGAAAGTGCCTGGTGGGCACCTTTGAATCGTTTCTATGCGGATTTGGCGAATTTCGCTCAAACTTGCATAGGTCCGATTCTGAGGGTGTTACACTTGTTCCAGCAGGCAGCGGAGGTTGTAGCACTATCCTCGCGATTCCGGCAGCACGACGGCGTGGTACCGGAAGTAGAGCGGAGATCTCGCAGGGCTTCGCCTTAAGCCGGAGCGAGTATGGTGGACTATGAGAGAGGCCTTGGTGATCTAGGGTTTAGAGGGAACCAAGGGAAGAGCTTGGCCGACGCCTAGGGCTTGGGGAAGCCCCAACTCGGCGAGTTGGAGGAACCCTAGGAGGCGGCGGTGACTCGGAGGAGGCCAGCGGCTAGGGCTAGGGTTTTGGGTGGTGTTGGGTGTAGGGAAGAGGGGCAGCCCTGCCCCTCCTTATATAGGTGGGAGGGCACGGCTTGGGAGGAGGTAGCCCTCCCCCAAGTCGGCCTCCTTGGCCGGCGGGTGGAGGGAGAGGAACTGCTCCCCAAGTAGGTCTCCTACTCTCCCTCCACCAAGCAAACTTGCCGTTTGACTTTTTTCAAATTGGCGTTTGACTTTCAAACTAGGATTTGATTTCTCCCTTTATTTTGCTCAGCCAAGTGACCTAGTACATGATGCAACCATTCTATATTGTTATGACACATTCATGTACCCTTACCCTCTGGAGTGCTGGACCTTCCGGACCCTTCTAGAACATTCCCGATGAAAACACCGGAATCATTCCCCAACTCCGAAACAAGACTTTCCTTATATGAATCTTATTCTCTGGACCATTCCGGATCTCCTCGTGATATCCTGGATCCCATCCGAGACTCCGAACAACATTCGGTCTCTTACTCATCATTCCATAACTACTCAACAACATCGAATCCTTAAGTGTGTCTCCCTACGGTTCGTGAATTATGCGGACATGATCGAGACACTTCTCCGATCAATAACCAATAGAGGAATCTGGAAATTCATATGGCTTCCACATATTTCTACGATTACTTTGCGATAAAATGAACCACTTACATATGATACTAATTTCCCTTTGTCTCACGATAGTTTACTTATCCGAGGTTTTGATCGTCGGTATCTCTACATACCTAGTTCAACCTCGTTATTGATAAGTACTCTTTTCTCGTTTCCGTGATATGTGATCCAGTCACATGCTTGCAAGCTAATTGGATGACATTCCACCGAGAGGGCCCAGAGTATATCTATCCGTCATATGGATGGACAAATCCCACTCTTGATCCATGTGTCTCAACCCATACTTTCCGAACACTCAATGCCACCTTTATAGACACCCAATTACGGTGTGGCGTTTGATGTCATCAAAGCATCCTTCCGGTGATGGTGATAAGCATGATCTCATGGTCGAAGGAATTAGGTTACTATGTATCAGAAAGCTTATAGCAATTGAACTATTAAAATGACTTGATCTTTATGCTACGCTTATCTATAGGAGTATGTCCATCATATCATTCTCCTAATGATATGACCTTGTTATTAACAACATCTCAAATGTTCATGATCAAGAAACCATGATCATCTATTAATCAACAAGCTAGTATTATAAAGAGGCTTTACTAGGGACTCTAATTTAGTTTACAAATCACACAAGTATTAATGTTTCTGGTTAATACTGTTATAGCATGAATGTAAACATTTATCATAAACACAAAGATATAATAATAACTACATTTATTATTGCCTCTAGGGCATATCTCCAACAGTTTCCCCCTTGCACTAGAGTCAACTAATCTAGATTACATGGTAATATACCGAACACCCATGGCAGTTTGGTGTTGGTCATGTTTTGCCCTCGGGAGAGGTTTAGTCAACGGATCCGCCACATTCAGATCTGTGTGTACTTTGAAAATCTTTATGTCACCATCTTGGACATGTTCTCGAATAGTGTGAAAATGTAGCTTGATGTGCTTCAGCTTCTTGTGTGACGTTGGTTCTTGCACATTGGCTATGGCGCCCATGTTATCATAGTAGATATACATTGGTTCCGGCGCAATTGGAACCACACCGAGCTCTGTAATGAACTCCTTCATCCATATCGCTTCTTGTGAAGCCTCCGAAGCAGCTATGTATTCCGATTCAGTTGAAGATCTCGCCACAACTCTTTGCTTTACACTCCTCTAGCTAACTGGTGCACCATTCAAAGTAAATACGTATCCAGATTGAGATTTAGAATCATCCGGATCGGTGTTCTAACTAGCATCGGTGTAACCATTGACAACGAGATGTTCATCACCTCCATAAGAAAGAACCATATCCTTAGTTCTTCTCAAGTACTTAAGGATGTTTTTGACCGCTATCCAATGATCCACTCCTGGATCACTTTGATATCTGCTAGTCAAACTAACAACATATGCAATGTCGGGTCTTGTACATAGCATGGCATACATTAGAGATCCTATGGCTGAGGCATAGGGAGTCTTACTCATCCTTTCTCTATCTTCTGCCGTTGCAGGACTTTGAGTTTTACTCAAGGTCATATTGGGCAACATGGGCAAGAACCCTTTATTGCTATCTTCCATTCCAAACCTCTTTAGAACTTTGCCAAATATGTACTTTGTGACAATGATATTAGGCGTCTCGATCTATCTCTATAAATCTTTATGCATAATATGTAAGCTGCTTCGCCAAGATCTTTCATTGAAAAACTATTATTCAAATATTCCTTGACACTATTAAGAAGGTCTACATCATTCCCAATCAACAATATGTCATCTACATATAGTATTAAGAATGCTATAGAGCTCCCACTCACTTTCTTGTAAATACAAGCTTCTCCATAAGTTTGTATAAAACCAAAACTTTTGATTACCTTATCAAAACGTTGATTCCAACTTCGGGATGCTTGCTTCAATTCATATATGTACCGTTGAAGTTTGCATACCTTGCTAGCATATTTAGGATCGACAAAACCTTTGGGTTGCATCATATACAACTCTTCATCAATGTCTCCATTGAGGAACGCTATTTTGACATCCATCTGCCATATCTCATAATCGTAATATGCAGCGATTGCTAACATAATCCTCACAGACTTTAGCTTCGCTACTGGTGAGAAAGTCTCATCGTAGTCAACTCCTTGAATTTGTCGAAACCCTTTTGCGACAAGTCGAGCTTTATAGACAGTAACATTACCATCAGCATCTGTTTTCTTCTTGAAAATCCATTTGTTCTCAACAGCCTTCTGGCCATCCGGTAAGTCCACCAAAGTCCCTACTTGGTTTTCGTACATGGATCCAATTTCGGATTTCATGGCGTCTTTCCATTTATTGGAATCTAGGCTCATCATAGCTTCCTCATATGTCGTAGGGTCATTGGTGTTGTCCACCAACATGAAACTCATAACGGGATCATACCTATCAAGAGTGGTACGAGTTCTCGTTGACATGCGAGGTTCTGTAGCAACTTCAACCGAAGTTTCATGATCATCATCATTAGCTTCCTCTCTTATTGGTGTAGGCGCCACTGGAACTACTTCCGGTGCTACGCTACTCGCAAGTTCGAGAGAAGGTTCGACAACCTCGTCGAGTTCTACTTTCCTTCCAGTCACTTCTTTCGAGAGAAATTCCTTCTCTAGAAAAGATCCATTCTTAGCAACGAAGATTTTTCCCTCGGATCTATGATAGAAGGTATACCCAATAGTTTCCTTCGGGTATCCTATGAAGACGCATTTTTCCGCTTTGGGTTCAAGCTTGTCGAGCTATAACTTCTTTACGTAAGCTTCGCAACCCCAAACTTTAAGGAACGATAATTTAGGTTTCTTCCAAACCATAATTCATACGGTGTCGTTTCAACGGATTTAGATGGTGCCCTATTTAAAGTGAATGCGGTTGTTTCTAATGCATAACCCCAAAACGATAGCGGTAAATCTGTAAGTGACATCATAGAACGAACCATATCTAAGAGAGTTCGATTACAACGTTTAGACACACCATTACGCTGTGGTGTTCTCGGCGCTGTCAATTGTGAAAGTATTCCGCATTTCTTTAAATGCTCGCCAAACTCGTAACTTAGATATTCACCTCCACGATCAGAACATAGAAATTTAATCTTCTTGTTACGTTGATTCTCTACCTCACTTTGAAATTCCTTAAACTTCTCGAAAGTTTCGGACTTATGTTTCATGAAATAGATATACCCATATCTACTCAAGTCATCCGTGAAGGTAAGAACATAACGATAACCACCACGCGATGCTACACTCATTGGACCACACACATCGGTATGTATGATTTCCAACAAGTCCGTAGCTCGCTCCATCATACCAGAAAATGGAGTCTTAGTCATTTTACCCATCAGACATGCTTCGCATCTTTCAAGTGATTCGAAATCAGGTGATTCAAGAAGTCCATCGGAATGGAGTTTCTTCATACGCTTCACTCCAATGTGACCAAGATGACAGTGTCGCATATAAGTCGAGTTATCGCTCAATTTCAAACGTTTAGCTTCAATGTTATTAATATGTGTATTTCTACTATCGAGATTCAATAAGAATATACCATCTATCAAATGTGCATGTGCATAAAACATATTACTCATATAAATCGAACAACCATTATTCTCGGACTTAAACAAGTAACCGTCTCGCAATAAACATGATCCCGATATAATGTTCATGCTCAACGCAGGCACCAAATAACAATTATTTAAGTATAAAACAAATCCCGATGGTAGATGAAGAGGTAGCATGCCGACCGCGATCACATCAACCTTTGATCCATTTCCAACGCGCATCGTCACCTCGTTCTTCGCTAGCTTCCTTTTATTCTGCAACACCTGTTTCGAGTTACAAATGTGAGCAACCGAACCAGTATCAAATACCCAGGCACTACTACGAGTACTAGTAAGATACACATCAATAACATGTATATCGGATATACCTTTCTTCTAGATGTTGCCGTTCTTCAAATCCACCAAGTACTTTGGGCAATTCCGCTTCCAGTGACCCTCTCCCTTGCAGTAAAAGCACTCAGTATCAAGCTTAGGTCCAGCCTTGGTCTTCTTCATCGGTGCGGCAACTTTCTTACCACCCTTCTTGAAGTTTGCCTTTTGATTAGACTTGCCTTTCTTGAATTTGGTGGTCTTATTGACCAACAACACTTGATGCTCTTTCTTTATCTCCACTTCTGCAGATTTCAACATGGAGAAGAGTTCTGGCAACATCTTGTTCATGTTTTGCATGTTGTAGTTCATCACAAGTTCTTGTAACTTGGTGGCAGTGATTGGAGGACACGGTAAATCCCCAAAGCATTAGGAATCACTATACCCAAGCTTTGGAGTTTGTTTGCGTGCCCAGACATCTTAAGCACGTGCTCACTGACAGAGCTGCCCTCTTCCATATTGCAGTTAAAGAACTTTTCAGAAGCCTCATAACTCTCAACTGCTGCGCGAGCCTCAAATATCATTTTGAGTTCACGGACAATAGCATGTGGGTCATGGTTCTCAAACCTTTTCTGAAGCTCCGATTCCAAACCATACAAGATAGCACACTGAACTATGGAGTACTGATTCTTCCGAGTGAGGTAAACATTCTTTACTTCATCGGTAGCATCAGCTGCAGGCGGGTCACCCAGCGGTGCATCCAGCACATAGGTCAAATTACCAGCATTGAGGACAATCCTCAAATTGCGGAACCAATCCACGAAGTTGCTTCCATTGTTTTTCAACTTTTCTTTCTCTAGGAACGCATTAAAATTGATGGTAGGGGCCGCCATTGATCTACAACATATTTGCAATAGTTTAGACTAAGTTTATGATAAATTGAGTTCTAATTAATAGTTAAATTAATCTAGGTGAACTCCCACTCAAAACAATATCCCTCACATTGTTTTAGTGATCACACGAACCAAATCCACCACATCAAAACCGATCATCACGAGAGTTGATGCAGCTTCAATGGCGAACAATCAACATGTTCATCATATCTACTATATGACTCATGCTTTACCTTTCGGTGATCCGTGTTCCGAGACCATGTCTGTACATGCTAGGCTCGTCAAGATCAAACCTTAGCTTCCGCATGAGCAAATCTGGCTTGCTCAAGTTGTATACACTCGCAGAATCTAACACACCCGATCATCACGTGGTGCTTCGAAACAACGAGCTTTAGCAACAGTGCTTACTAAGGATGAACACTTTAAAACTTGAAATTTATGTCCTTGAGGGATCGTCTTATAAAGCTACCTTCGTTAACTAAGCAATACAAGATGCATAAAGGATTAACATCACATGCAATTCATAATATGTGATATGATATGGCATTTCTTCTTGTGCTTCTGATCTCCATCTTCAAGCACGAACATGATCTCCATCATCACCGGTATAGCGTCAAGGTCAATGGCGTCGTTTCATGGTTGTCGTCCACCAGCTCTAACTATTACAACTACTTTGAATAGACACGCGGGTCTTAACATAATTTAAAGACAACCATATGTGGCTCTTGCCGGTTGCCAACTTACAATAAGGAACATTGCATACATCAAATATAATCACGATCATGGCCATATCACATCAAAGCACACCCCTGCAAAACAAAGTTAGACGCCTCTAATTTTCTTTGCATATTTTACGTGGTTTGGGGCTTTCAATAAGTGTCGATCTAACTTACGAACAAGAACCACAACGTTGATGTTTGAACTATCAAGTGCCCGTTGTAAATTGGATCTATACTATGATGGGAGAGACAGGCACCCGCAAAGCCACTTATGTAATACAAGTTGCATGTTAAGCGTGGAGCAAGTCTCATGAACGATGTCATGTAAGGTTATCCCGGGCCGCTTCATCCCATCATACCGCAAGATGCAAAGTACACAAAAAGCAATTGATAATAAAAGCATCACCGCCCACAATGACCATTGTGTTCTACTCGTGCAACAGATCTACATATAGACACGGCTCTGATACCACTGTAGGGGTTCGTAGCATGGAAAACAAAAAAAATCTACCGCATGCAAACAAACAAGCCAAGATCTATCTACTAGATTGTAGCAACGAGTCGATAGAGGAACTCACCCTCGAAGATTCCAAAGCGTTTAACGAGAGCAGATTCTCGTGGGTGATATAGTCGTACCCTTGCCGATCTCAAGATTGCGTAGACGATCCTTCCGGCGCTGCGTTCTGGCAGCGCTTCCGCAGTCGGTCACACGTTCGGTACTCGATGAAGACCTTCCTCTCCCTTGTTCCAGCAAGCAGCAGAGGTTGTAGCACTCTTCTCGCGATTCCGGCAGCACGACGGCGTGGTACCGGAAGTAGAGGGGAGATCTTGCAGGGCTTCGCCTTAAGCCGCAGCGAGTATCGTAGAATATGAGAGAGGCCTTGGTGATCTAGGGTTTAGAGGGCACCAAGGGAAGAGCTTGGCCGACAGATAGGGCTTGGGGAAGCCCCAACTCGGCGAGTTGGAGGAACCCTAGGAGGCGGCGGCGACTCGGAGGAGGTCGGAGGCTAGGGCTAGGGTTTTGGGTGGTGTTGGTTGTAGGCAAGATGGGCTCCCTGCCCCTCCTTATATAGGTAGGAGGGCGCGGCTTGGGAGGAGGGAGTCCTGTGGGGTTCGCAGCATAGAAAACAAAAAATTTCCTACGATGGGAACAACTATGTACCAAGATCTATCTACTAGATACAAACAACGAGCGGATGTATATCCGTACAGAACATACCCTTGAAGACCGACAAAGCTTAACGAGTCCAAACTCGTGGTTGATGTAGACGATCTCTTGCCGATATCAAGATCGAGAGGAAGTCCTAGCGCCGCAAAACAGCAGCGCATCCGTGATCGCACACACGTTCGAGGCACCGAGCAACCTCCGCCTCCTCGCTCCAACGATGCAGCGGAAGCACAACTCTTTCTTGCCTAAAAGACATCGGGAACATGTATCTCGCTAGTACGAGACCATGGGGAATAAATTCTAGAGGGGGAGAGAGATCCTTCACGAGGAGGTGTGGTGTGAGAGGAGGAGAGGGGGGCCTTTTATAGGGGAGAGGGGGGCACCCAAGGGGCATGGCGCCCAGCCATGGGGGCTGCCCCCACCTCTTCCACATTCATGTGGGTGGAGCTCCCACTCAAAACGAAAAGCCTCCACTCCCATTAAAAAGCCTCCACTCAAAAATCCACTCACATGCATTAAACTTCTACCAAATTTAATGCAAGCTCTCATTTAAATAAAACTCTTTTATTTATTTATTCAGAATTTTGTTAATTACTTTAATTAACAAACGTTCACATAAAACCCCTTGCTAGTATTCCATTTCACATGCAGAACCAGTTTCAGCAATTTCAACCGAAACAGTTTCGGTGTCTAGTGAAATAAATTCCTGCGCTTTCCTTTTCTTTTCGGCATGAAACTTTTGCTCCAATTGGATATCGGTGTCTCTTAAGTGTGTCACCCTACGGTTCGTGAATAATGCGGACATGATCGAGACTCCTCTAGGATCAATAATCAGAAGCGGGATCTGGAGACCCATACTGACTCCCACACATTCAACGATGACTTTCTTGTGATCGTCGGAACCTTTTACGCTAGTATCTTAATCCCTTTGTTTCGCGATATATTACATGTTCGAGATTCGATCATCGGTATCTCCATACCTAGTTTGATCTCGTTATTGACATGCACTCTTTTCTCGTTCCCGTGATATAACATTCTAGTGATCAAATCACTTGCTTGCAAGCTAATCAATGTGATATCACCGAGAGGGCCCAGAGCATATCTATCCGTCATCGGGATGAACAAATTCCACTCTCGATCCATGGGCCTCAACATAACACTTTATTAGTTCTGAATCCATCTTTATAATCACCCTATTACGGTGTGACGTTTGATGTTATCAAGAAACTCTTCCGGTGTTAGTGATTGACATGATCTCATGGTCTAAGGATTAGGATCACTTGGTAAGTTGTTATAGCAATATAAACTCAATGACTTTGATCTTAATGCTATACTTCGGATGAATGTTCATCACACCATTACACTAATGTTGTGATCCCGTTATTAACAACATCCAATGTCCATGATCAGGAAACCTTGATCATCTTGTTAATCAACGAGCTAGTTTATAAGAGAGGCATAACTAGGAACTTTCTGTTTGTTTATTAAACACACATGTATTAACGTTTCCGTATTAATACAATTATAGCATGTAAAATAAACATTTATCATAAATAAGGAATACGATAATAACCACTTTATTATTGCCTCTCGGGCATATTCCCTTCAGTCTCCCACTTGCACTAGAGACAATAATCTAGTTTGAAAACTTTGTGTATTGAACACCTATGGCTTTCTGGTGTTCCAAACACACAATTGCAAGTGGTTAACATAATCTACGGATATGACACTTTCAGGTCCGTGTGTATTTGCATGTCTTTGCGTCTTCACGCATCACTCATTCTCCAATGAGATGGCATTGTATAAATTTGGTCTTTTGTCGAGACCTTTAGTTCCTTGGGGTTAAAACACGTCGATACTATTGTCACACAATATATCTTTAGTGTTATCCCGTTGCGAACCACACCTTAGTTTGATAACAAACTACTTGACACAAATTCCCTCCTTTGCCGCTACTATAGCAGTCATATACTTAGCCTTTTGTTGTAGTATTCGTCACAATGTCTTAACTTTGGAACTCTTCCAAATCCATCATGGAATCTCCTTTCCATTACATTGTGCCACCCATAGTTTAAATTGAGATAAACTTAATTTGTATCTTGTGACAAAACTAGTATCAATATAACTCTTTACAATGAACTATTTGTAATTGTTTGTCACCTCTACACAAATATATTCTTAGTTCTTCCAAAAGATCATAAGAATATCCTTACTATCGTCCAATGATCATTTTATGATTCATTCTGGTATATGCTCATAACACTTAGAGCATAGGACATATCTAGATGTGTACATATCATGGTATGATTGATCAAAACATTCTCGTGATTTCACTCATCAAGTGTCAAAGCACTTGAATCTTGTTTCACTTATCAAGTGTCGATACACTTGAATCTTGATTCAATTCCTTTCCATGCGACAAGAACCGTTTCTTGTCGTTTCTATATTGAACTCCTTCAATATCTCATATATGTACGTTTGGCCCAACCATATTAGCGTCACCGTCTATCCACTATAGACATTCATGCTAAATATTCGGGTTTTGCCTAAGTCTTTCATCAAAATGAAATCCTTAACCTTTGTCAATAAAATATACATCATTTCTAATCAACAAGATGTCCTCCACATAATGTATTAGAAATATGTCTTAGCGCTCCCACTTAATTTCTTGCAAATGCAAGCATCTTCATCGTCTCCTGATGAAAACTCTTTTTCATCACGGTGAAGATTCCAACTCCGCGATGCTTACTTCGACAATTGAAGTTTGCATGCCCCTTTTTAGCATCCTTTAAATTTAACAAAACCCTTTGGATCGTGTCATGTACATATCCTAGGTAACCATTCTATTAGAAGAACTTTGTTTTGTTTATTCATCTACCATATAAGAAATTATATGTAGTGGTTGCTACTTTAATCCGTCCAGACTAAATATCGCTATGAAAGATCAAATCTTGTCATAGTCAACTCCTTGAACATTGTCATAAAATACTTTACGACATGTCGACTATTTCATAGATGTGAAACATCCATGTCTGTTTCTTTATAGATCCAAATACGACCGATAGGTTTTTACACCTTTCCGGAGGGTCTTCCAAGTTCAAAATTTGATTTCTCATGTATGGAACTATTACAGATTTTATGGCTTCAAGCCATTTGACGGAGTCAGGGCCCATCATCGCTTCTTTGCATATAGTCGGTTCATCATTGTCAAACAATAATGATTTACTCTCAAATCTTAGTATTTGATTGTTTATCCGACCTACTTGGTTCAATAGGAACTTAGATCTCCGTGACCACAACCTTTGAGGCACATAAGCTATGAGCATTATGGCAGCCTTCGGAACGATTTCCGGCGCTGCGCAACTTAGCACATTTAGCTAAGGTTCGTTAACCTTATCAAAGTTCTATTGTCCTCCCACTTAACTTTTATGAAAAATACCTTCTTCAAGAAACTTCACATTTCAAGCGATAAACCCTTTTGTCCTCGGTGTTATGGAGGAATAACCAATTGTTATTCGAAATAACCTACAAAGACATGCTCATCTGACTTTGGTTGTAAACATCTTACTTATGTTTAGCATACCAAAATTTAAGAAATGACAACTTGGGTTTTCACCCAAACCATAACTCATATGGTGTCATTTCAACGGATCAAGATGGATCTCTTTTCAGTGTAAAAGCGGTAGTCTCTAAAGCTTTAATCTTTTAAAACATAATGGCAGTTTTATAAATAACACCTTTGATCAAACCATGTCACACAAGGTTTCATTACAAATCTCAAACACTCCATATTCCTATGGTGTTTCGGGAGATGTAAATCTAGGTGTTTTGCTAAACTTGTAACTCAAATAAATCCCTTTATGAAAAATCATAATTCATTTATTTTTCTTGTTCCACTTGTAACTCAAATAAATCCCTTATGATAAAATCATAAACCATTTATTTTCTTGTTACAATGATTTTCCACTTCATCTTGAAAATCTTTGAAACGTTTTTCAAATATTTCATACTTCTTTCTCATTAAGTGAATATTCACTCAAATTTCTGGAGAAAGCATATGAAGCTGAAATCCATCGCTTACGACTATACATAATGGACTACATACATCGATATGTATAAATTCCAATATTTTAGTCGTTCGTTCTTCTTTGGCCTTTGAACAAAGTTTTAATTATCCCGAGGAAAGTCTCACAATCGTCACTTGATCAAATCAAAGACTCCAAAAATCCATGAATATGGAGATTCTTCATGTTTTCTTTCCAATATAATTTAAACGGCGATGTCACTTCGTAAGTGATCTTTCAATCATTTGTCTTGCGACATTTTAGCATTAGGTTTTATGGATGTGATTTCTCTAACTAGATTTGTAAATCATCCATCTTATATGGAATACGGTAATTATTTGAACAACCTTTGTTCTCATAATACCTGATTCAAATAACAATTATTAATACAAATCTTGAAGTCAAGCTTTGATGTCAACGAGAAATACAAACAACGGTTTGTTTGTTTTCGATGAACATCATCACATATTCTCTTGCTAGTTACTTAGGCCATTGTGGTTCATGAATTGCGTTGTTCCGTATGAAATTTCATACCAACCAATTCGGTATCCAATACCCAAGAACCACATTGTTTAACAAGCAAAGAATACAACCATAACATGTATATCATCCATATACCTAAATTGGATATTTCCAATCTTTTCTTTTCTGCCAAATATATTTTATAGATTCTCTTTCAGCATTTCCTTTTCCTTTTTAAAAGAATTTATCAACATCAACAGTGGAGCCATATACATGACACATAGTCCAAAGCGTGTATATTCAAATAATAATACCTTTGGACTTGCACTTTGAAGTAGATCACCATCATCAAAATGATCGGTATTCTTTCAAAATCCATTCTTTAGTAATCTTTTAGTGTAGTAAACACTTTACATACATCTTCTATTCACCCTTATCATGACGACTTTCATGATCAAGCTACTGTAGCTTATAAAGGCGAATCGTGAGTATAATATTAGTTTCCAAAACCCTTTTGGATGATTAGGATGTCTAGCATCTTCAACCTTCGTAAATTCTCATCCAATATGAGAACATATATTATACTCTATCATATTGCAACCAAAACATTGTTTCAGATATCGTTATATCTGCCGCACATGATGGTTTCTGAAATAATTCTTTCAGCTCCTAGATAAACTTGATATTAAAACAATCAAGAATCATGGAGGCAAACATGATACTTAAGATACTAACACTGGAATTGTTACTCTCAATTTAATACCAACTATTAAATTTCACGGAGTAAATAGAGTTTGTTAAAAGTTTGCAATAGGACTTTAAACTTTAGATTGACACTCAACACAATACGATACCAGTTCGTAAAGTAAATATCCAGAATTATATAGTTCTATTATCTCAATTACAACTATGCATAAGGTAGTGAACGAATGCCAATGACTACAACAAATTATGCAAATTCACTTTGATTTAATTTATGATAAATTGAGTTCTACTAATCCAAATTAGAAATGAACTCCCACTCAAAAACGACATCCCTCGTGTCTTTTTGGTGATTACATGAACCAAATCCACTACACCAAGTCCGATCATCACGTGAGTCGGTGTAGCTTCAAAGGCGAGCATCCATATGGTCATCATATCAAAACATATTACTCATGCTTAACCTTTCGGTTCGTGTTCCGAGGCCATGTATGTACATGCTAGGCTCGCCAAGTAAGAACCTTAGTATTTGCGTGTGTAACTGTCTTACACCCGAGATATGCTCATGGATTCAAGTACACCCGATCATCACGTGATGTCTTGAAGCGACGAAACATTGTCGGTTCATACTTAAGGAAGAACACATTCTTATCTTGATATCTAAATGAGGGATCATCTTATTATGCTAATAAAATGCCAAACAAGCAATATAAGATGCAATCAAAACATGACATGTTTATAAGTGAAATGATATGGTTCCCGCATATGATCTCCATTATGTGCATCGTGGTATGATCTCTATCATACATTTATGTGTAAGGCCAAGGTCTATGGAACTTACATGCTATGAGTGTTGTAAGAGTATCATCTCATACTTCTACTTACAACATCACCATATCATAACACTAGCCCAGCAACAATTTAAACTAGACGCCTCTAATTTATCCATTGCAAGTTTTACGTGGCTTAGGGCTTTCGAAGATAGAACCGTTCTTACCTACGAACATGAACCACAACGAGGATAACCAAATTATTGACAACTCGTTGCAAATTAGATATTGACTATAGTAGGAGAGACAGACACCCGCTAGCCACTTATGCAAAACTAGTTGCATGTCAAGCGTGGAACAGGTCTCATGTGCGAGGACATGTAAAGTTTGTCCGGGCCGCTTCATCCCAGTATGCCACCAATATCTAAAGTACAACTAAGAAGCAATAAAATGATCATCATCGCCCACATACTCATATGTGTACTACCCGTGCAAAGTATTTACGCATAGATCCGGCTTTGATACCACTGTAGGGTTCGCAGCATAGAAAACAAAAATTTTCCTACGATGGGAACAACTATGTACCAAGATCTATCTACTAGATACAAACAACGAGCGGATGTATATCCGTAGAGAACATACCCTTGAAGACCGACAAAGCTTAACGAGTCCAAACTCGTGGTTGATGTAGACGATCTCTTGCCGATCTCAAGATCGAGAGGAAGTCCTAGCGCCGCAAAACAGCAGCGCATTCGTGATCGCACACACGTTCGAGGCACCGAGCAACCTCCGCCTCCTCGCTCCAGCGATGCAGCGGAAGCACAACTCTTTCTTGCCGAAAAGCCACCGGGAACATGTATCTCGCTAGTCCGAGACCATGGGGAATAAATTCTAGAGGGGGAGAGAGATCCTTCACGAGGAGGTGTGGTGTGAGAGGAGGAGAGGGGGGCCTTTTATAGGGGAGAGGAGGGCACCCAAGGGGCATGGCGCACAGCCATGGGGGCTGCCCCCACGTCTTCCACATTCATGTGGGTGGAGCTCCCACTCAAAATGAAAAGCCTCCACTCCCATTAAAAAGCCTCCACTCAAAAATCCACTCACATGCATTAAATTTCCACCAAATTTAATGCAAGCTCTCATTTAAATAAAACACTTTTATTTATTTATTCAGAATTTTGTTAATTACTTTAATTAACAAACGTTCACATAAAACCCCTTGCTAGTATTCCATTTCACATGCAGAACCAGTTTCAGCAATTTCAACCGAAACAGTTTCGGTGTCTAGTGAAATAAATTCCTGCGCTTTCCTTTTCTTTCCGGCATGAAACTTTTGCTTCAATTGGATGTCGGTGTCTCTTAAGTGTGTCACCCTACGGTTCGTGAATAATGCGGACATGATCGAGACTCCTCTAGGATCAATAATCAGAAGCGGGATCTGGAGACCCATACTGACTCCCACACATTCAACGATGACTTTCTTGTGATCGTCGGAACCTTTTACGCTAGTATCTTAATCCCTTTGTTTCGCGATATATTACATGTCCGAGATTCGACCATCGGTATCTCCATACCTAGTTTGATCTCGTTATTGACATGCACTCTTTTCTCGTTCCCGTGATATAACATTCTAGTGATCAAATCACTTGCTTGCAAGCTAATCAATGTGATATCACCGAGAGGGCCCAGAGCATATCTATCCGTCATCGGGATGAACAAATTCCACTCTCGATCCATGCGGCTCAACATAACACTTTATTAGTTCTGAATCCATCTTTATAATCACCCTGTTACGGTGTGACGTTTGATGTTATCAAGAAACTCTTCCGGTGTTAGTGATTGACATGATCTCATGGTCTAAGGATTAGGATCACTTCGTAAGTTGTTATAGCAATATAAACTCAATGACTTTGATCGTAATGCTATACTTCGGATGAATGTTCATCACACCATTACACTAATGTTGTGATCCCGTTATTAACAACATCCAATGTCCATGATCAGGAAACCTTGATCATCTTGTTAATCAATGAGCTAGTTTATAAGAGAGGCATAACTAGGAACTTTCTGTTTGTTCATTAAACACACATGTATTAACGTTTCCGTATTAATACAATTATAGCATGTAAAATAAACATTTATCATAAATAAGGAATACGATAATAACCACTTTATTATTGCCTCTCGGGCATATTCCCTTCAAGTCCTCCCCCAAGTCGGCCTCCTTGGCCGGTGGGTGGAGGGAGAGGAACTCCTCCCCAAGCAGGTTTTCTACTCTCCCACCACCAAGAAAACTTGTCGTTTGACTTTTTTCAAATTGGCGTTTGACTTTCAAACTAGGATTTGATTTCTCCCTTTATTTTGCTCAGCTAAGTGACCTAGTACATGATGCAACCATTCTATATTGTTATGACACATTCATGTACCCTTCCCCTCCGGAGTGCCGAACCTTCCGGACCCTTCTAGAACATTCTCGATGAAAACACCGGAATCATTCCCCAACTCCGAAACAGGACTTTCCGTATATGAATCTTATTCTCCGGACCATTCCGTGATATCCCGGATCCCATCCAAGACTCTGAACAACATTCGGTCTCTTACTCATCATTCCATAACTACTCAACAACATGGAATCCTTAAGTGTGTCTCCCTACGGTTCGTGAATTATGCGGACATGATCGATACACTTCTACGATCAATAACCAATAGAGGAATCTGGAAATTCATATGGCTCCCATATATTTCTACGATTACTTTGCGATCGAATGAACCACTTACATACTATACCAATTTCCCTTTGTCTCACGATAGTTTACTTATCCGATGTTTTGATCGTCGGTATCTCTGCATACCTAGTTCAACCTCGTTACTGATAAGTACTCTTTTCTTGTTCCCGTGATATGTGATCCCTTGTGAGCTAGTCACATGCTTGAAAGCTAATTGTATGACATTCCACCGAGAGGGCCCAGAGTATATCTATCCGTCATATGGATGTACAAATCCCACTCTTGATCCATGTGTCTCAACCCATACTTTCCGAACACTCAATGCCACCTTTATAGCCACTCAGTTACGGTGTGGTGTTTGATGTCATCAAAGCATCCTTTCGGTGATGGTGATAAGCATGATCTCATGGTCGAAGGAATTAGGTTACTATGTATCAGAAAGCTTATAGCAATTGAACTATTAAAATGACTTGATCTTTATGCTACGCTTATATATAGGAGTATGTCCATCATATCATTCTCCTAATGATATGACCTTGTTATTAACAACATCTCAAATGTTCATGATCAAGAAACCATGATCATCTATTAATCAACAAGCTAGTATTATAAAGAGGCTTTACTGGGGACTCTAATTTAGTTTACAAATCACACAAGTATTAATGTTTCTGGTTAATACTGTTATAGCATGAATGTAAACATTTATCATAAACACAAAGATATAATAATAACTACATTTATTATTGCTTCTAGGGAATATCTCCAACACTATATTGAATGATCAGTCTTCTTATTATAAAATTGTTAAAAGTGGGTTTGGTATTAATCCCACTATTTTTGAACTTGATAAAAATTATGTTTTTGTAGATCATAAAAATCATGCTTTATGTGATAGTTATATTATTGAGTTTATTCATAAGGCTACTGAAAATTATTATGAGAGAGGAAAATATGGTTGTAGAAGTTTTCATGGTACCGAAACACTTCTCTATGTGCTGAAAGTTTTGAAGTTACTCTTGTTTTATCTTCCTATGCTTGTCACTTTGTTATTTGTGAATTTATTTGCATACAAGATTCCTGTGCATAGGAAGTGGGTTAGACTTAAGTGTGTTTTGGATTTGCTTCTTGATGCTCTCTTTTACTTCAATTCATATTTCTTATATGACATCTTCTCAAGCTATTATGCCTAACTTAAAGGCGTTAAAGAAAAGTACTTGAAGGGAGATAACCCAAGAGTTTTCTTGAGTCTTGAAATTTATTACTTCAGTAATGACCTCTCTTTATCCTTTTTTTGCTTTTTATGCCCAGAAAGACCTCTAATGAGAGAGAAGTAAGATTTGGGGAGTTGCTGTCCCAAAATAGATTTTTGTGCTCCACCATAAAAAATTGTGAGGAATCTCTGTAAGTCGGATTGAGCTGAACATTTTCGAATAAATCCCCCAGTATGTTAGTTAACTTTCGTTAGTTCAACACTTTTGTATCTGAGCAACATAAGGTCTTAGAAAAAATCGTTTTCTACCTATTTGTCTGTTTTGACAGATTTCTTCCATTATTTGCATTTGCTTCTTATTGATTCCTTTTTGGGTTCTATTTAGGAAATTGAGCTTTTTGAGGGAATTTCTACGGTAGCTTGTGTTTTTAGTGAAATTTTTGCTGTTCTAAAGCAAACCCAAAGGTCTATTATCTTTTGAATACACTAATGTTGCTAATAAAGATTGTGTGAAGTTTTGTATGAAGGAAAAATTCCAGGTGTAGAGAGAGAATGATGTAATGAGATAAAGAATGGATAAAATCTCAAGCTTGGGGATGCCACCCCGTGTCACCACAAGAAATATTCAAGAGGTACAAGCGTCAAAGCTTGGGGATGCCTTGGGCATCCCCTTCTTCATCAATAAAAATCCCAAGTCTTTCTAGACACTATGTTTTTATTGTTTCATGCATTGTTGTGTTGTTCTTGGAGCGTATTTGTTTTCGTCTGTTTTGTTTAGTTTGCTTCAATAAAGTAGTTTGGACCCCCGTTCTTGTTGTGTTGTTTCAAATAAGTTGATTGGTGTTGGAAAGGAGTAGAAAGTTCTTGCTTGAAATAGTGTAATAGGAGCTTGCTTTGACTGTGACTTAGACTTTAGCATGTCATGCTAGGTGTTGTTTTGACCTTATGTTTAGTGATTAGTTATGTAGCATGAATTGTTCCAAACAATTGGGATTTCTTAGTGAGCCTTGAAGGAATCATGCGTTGTTTTAGCATACAAAAGCATAGTATTGTGGTATTCTCCTTTGATGCTTTGTTTGGGTTAACTTGACACACGCTCACCATGTTATGACTATGAACAAGTCACCATAGATTCTATAATCATTTAGTCCTTGACTTGTAGTACCACTATATGCTTTGATTAGTAATGTTTTGTCGCTCTGCATGATTATGGCCATGATTGCTCTCTTAGTTGGTCGCTCCCAGTTTTTTGCTAGCCTCCACTTGTATGAGTAAGATCTACTAATGCTTACAAATCCCAAGAAACCAAGTTATTCCAAAGTGTCCACTATAAATTCCTATGCATGGTGTGTTATACCATTCCAAGTATATTCTTGTTTTCATCTATCTTCCAATTAAAAAGTATTTTGTTATGTGAAAACCTAGTGATTAAAGATCTCACAAACTTGATGGCACACTTTATATTTCTTGCCCCTAATAAACTTGAACCATTGTGTCATCTATGTTGTATATTCTTGCACTTATACGTTGGAATTAGCAAAACCATGTTGTCATGGGGAACGCTTTCAACATTGCACTTGTACTTTGTACACAGTTGATATCATACTCTTTTTTCTATGGATGTCGTCGGTGTGAAATGAAAGGGGAGCTTGTAAGTCCATGGAGTTATGTATGTGTGTTAGAGAAACACCTGGGCCGCTAGCCTAAGCCATGCCTAATCATGGTGGAAACTTGTAGCATCACCATAGTGACATCTATGAAGCATTCTTATTATGAAAAAAATAGATTGAGAAAAGGAGAAATATTGAGAAAAGAGGAAGAGAGAGAAAAAAACACCATATTCCCATGGTAAATAAGAAGAATGCTGAGATGCTCATTGTCTGCTTGCCTTGTCATTTTGGTTATGGGATAGCTCCTGTACCATGTACAAGGGGTACCCCGTTGGCGGTTCTCTAGGATACACATGTACTTACTATGACAAGAACTTGCAAGTAACTAAACTTGAGTAGCATGAGGAGCGGCCCTCGTATTCAAGGGACATGAGATTGCCAACTTATACTTTGTCAAGCATATACTTCATAGTTTGTTCACTTTAACCTTAATCACTTCAAGATGCTTATGATAGGGGCAATGAGGGCTGAAAGCTAACAAGTACCATAATTTCTGGAAGCTCTTTTTGAGAATTTAAATCCCTGCTTCCCCTTATGAAGGGCATTTCTTCCACCATTATATTGAGTCTCCACCTTCCACCTTTAGGCACCAGTTAAGAGAGCATAGCTGCCATTCTTAGTTCTATGCGCATTGTCCCAAAACTTATTGATTGATGCATATTGTTGATATTACTTGTTCTTGTGCTATTTGTATCTAATCACTCTTATGAACTTTGAAGGTGTCATATGCATATATTTGCTACTCTATGAGGGACAAGCTGAATGCCACTATGCCATGTTTTCTGTATGTAAAACAATCAAACGTTTTTCAATGCATGTTATTCATGATCTTTGTTTATAGCCTTTCATGTTGCATTCATAGTTACTTTGTCTTACTGTTAGAACTCCATCTTTCATGGTCATGTTTAGAGTTCTTTGATCCCATCTTTCAATGCATGCAAATGGTTTGATCTTGGTTTTGATGGTGCATGTCACCTTAAAAATTATTCTTTTATCACTTACCTACTCGAGGACGAGCAGGAGTTAAGCTTGGGGATGCTTGATACGTCAGAAACGTATCTATAATTTTTGATGTTCCATGCTTGTTTAGTATCTACTTTGCTTTGCTTTGTCTACACTTTGAGGTGTTTTTATATGTTTTTTGGTACCAACCTATTAACAAGATGTCGCAGTGCCAGTTGCCTGTTTTCTGCTGTTTTTGGTTCCAGAAAAGCTACTAAGGAAATATTCTCGGAATTGGACGGGACAAAAGCCAAAGTCAATATTTCACCGAGGAGAACACGGAGTCCATAGGAGAGACGGAGGGGAGCCACAAGACAGCCGCACCCCCAGACGCGGGCCCACCCTTGGCCGCGCCTAGGCATGGTGTGGGCCCCCTGGCCGCCTACCTGCCTCGTCTCTTCGCCTATAAGAAGCCCCCGATGCATAACCCTAAGTACCCAATCAATATTCCACGAAACCGTCTGTAGCCGCCGCCACCATCGTCCCTAGATCGGGGGGATCTGAAGCTCTTCCCGGCACCCTGCCAGAGGGGAGATCATCCCAGAGCCTTCTTCTTCATCATGCCAGCCTCCGGTATGAAGCGTGAGTAGTTCCACCTTGGACTACGGGTCCATGTAGTAGCTAGATGGTTGTATCTCCTCCTTTGTGCTTTCATGTCTAGATCTTGTGAGCTCCGTTCATGATCAAGATCTCATCTATTTGTAATCATGCATGTTGTGTTTGCGGGGATTTGATGGATATTGAGATTACTATGTCAGATTGATTAATGGTTTTGTCTTATTGATTCTATGATGTCTGTGTTGTCTGTGATCTTGCATGCTCTCCGTTGTTAGTAGCTATCTTGGCCAAGTAGTTGCTACTGACTCCAAGAGGGGGTATTTATGCTCGATAGTGGGTTCATGCCTCTATTTAATCTAAGGGAAGTGACCGAAATCTCTAAGGTTGTATATGTGTTGTTGCCATTAGGAAGAAAACAACGGTCTCTTGTTCATGGAATAAGTGGATTGTTTATCTTACACACTTTGCTTAATGCAGTTGTTTATTTCTTGCAACTTAATACTGAAGGGGGTTCGGATGATAACCCAAAGGTGGACTTCTAGTCATAGATGCAGTTGGATGGCGGTCTATGTATCTTGTTGTATTGCCCAATCGAATCTCATAGGATCTTGATGTCTAGTATTGCATTGTTATGCCTTGCTCAGTCTTGTCAATTGCCCTCCTGTAATTTGTTTACCCTGCGTGCCTTGTTTGTTTATCTGAGGAGAATACCTCTAGTGAACTATGGACCCAGTCCAATCTTTACCATTGATACATCTTCCACTGTTACTGTTTACGTTTTGTAAACCACTATCACCTTCCACACCATACAGTTAATTCTTTGTTACAGTAACCGGTGAGATTGACAACCTCACTGTTCGTTGGGGCGAAGTCTTGAGTTTGTGTTGTGCAGGTTTCCAAGTTGCTTGCAACACCTTTGAGACGTTTCCTTTCTCCTACTGGTTCGATAACCTTGGTTTCTTAGTGATGGAAACTTTGCTGTTGTGCTGCTTCACACCTTGCTCTTGGGGTTTCCCGACAAAGCGCTCCCACATCAACGAAGCGCCATCATACGGCCCTGCTCATAGCGGCACCGGCGTTGCTCCCCGCGGAAGCCGACTATGCTATTCACGGCGTACGGAGTTTCTCTCGGCGGCCCGCTCTTTTCCCCAAGGCGTCTGGCTACAGGTTTTGCTACCTACGGTGTCCAGATTTGTTACATATGATGACCGATAATGCTACCTTAGGTCGATGATGTTTCTACTAACGTCAACGGGTTTTGCTACCTTTTTTGGGCGAAGCGGGGAAGCAGAATTTGCTACATACTCATTTATAATTTGCTAACTACTCGTTTCATTTTTGCTACATTGATGTTTTCCGAATGCTACAATGTTTTTTTTAATAAATCATTGCTACAAATTCCGGTTGGAGTCACGGCGATGCTCTGGCGAAGTCGACATTTTTCTACACTAACATAAATTATTTGCTAGAATTATTCTCCAGTTTTACTATATTAGCACAATTTGTTTGCTACGAAGTATCCGGCGAGTCTGCAGCGAAGTCGGTTTTACTATATTAAGATATTTTTTTGCTACAAGGTCGCCGGGAACGCGTAGTACTCCCCTAATTTTTACTTGCTCCGATCCGAATTAATTGACTAGAATTGTTTAGACACGGATGTATCTAGACATATTTTAATGCTAAATATTTTCATATATAAATGAAACCGAGTTCATTAATTTAATCATAAGTGCAGTATTTTCATTTGCATGGAGGGATAAATTTGACACACTTTGCACTAGAACAACCAAAATATCCAGAACGCTGCTACTAGCAAACAAACAAAATGCAACTAGCTAGTAAGAGCATCTCTGACTAATCCACACTACAAATTTGATATCAAGAAGCAATCAAGCTGCAACCAAAAAAACACATTATTAAGATAACATAACGGATAAAATTATTCCTAGAACCCAAAAATTTGACATCGTGAACGCGCTGCTACTAGCAACAAACACACTGCAACTAGTAACAGCATCAGTGATCAATCCAGGATGAATCGGCACGTCATGAGGACAATGGAATCCTTTCAGCCGAAGAAGGGGAAGGCATGGAAGCGACGGTAGAGCGCGCCGAGCCGGTTGGTCTCCCTGTAGAGGCTGAAGAGCTGCACCTTGTTGCCGCTCTCGAGGTCGTACCGCATCAGCTGGCCGTGCACGTCCAGCACGATGAAGTCGCCGGACGCGCCGGGGAAGTCCACCGGCTTCTCCTTGCCCCACAGCGAGAGGAAGTACCACACCGACAGGTCCTCCACCACCGCCTCGTGCACGCGCCGCCACGACGGGCGCACCGCCGTCGCTACCGTGTCCTCCATGAACCACACGCCGTGCACGCCCTCCAGGTCGTCGTGCGGCATCATGCACTTGCTCTTCTCGTCGCGGATGTCGAACGCGCACAGCCGGATCCCCGTGCCGTCCACCGAGCCCAGCGAGCGCCCCAAGCGGGCCACCGCCTTCTCTGCCAGGGGCGGCTCGCGGAACACCGACGCGCGGTCGCGGGCGGCGTCGTAACGGATGACGCGGCCAGAGCGCCGGTTCTGCCAGTAGAAGCTCGTACCAACGTGGACGCCGGGGGACGCAGCGCCCAGACATCGCGCCACGCCTTCCGCGCGGAGCTCCCTCGCGTCCCACTCGCCGGTCCTGGACGAGAAGGTCTCCACGAGCCCGCGACGGAGCCTGCGCCGAAGGAGAAGGACCACCGTGAAGGCAGTCATACCGGTGGACGCGTCGACCTCGTAGTGGATGCCGGCGTTGGCGTCGCAGACCGGCGAGATGGTCGACGGCGGGAGCACGATCCAGCGGTTCGCGCTCGGGTCGCACAAGTAGTAGCGGCTCCGGGTTCGGGCTAGCAGGGGCCGGCTGTGGGACGCGACGATGCAGACGTCGAGCATCGGGACCGTGCTTTCGAAGAAGACGACATAGTCCTCCACCGGCGGCGGCGGCGAAGCGGGATGCTCCGTGGGCACAGCGTCATCGTCAGAGTCGTCAAACAAAGAGCCAATGACCATCGGCTCAGTGCCGTCGTCCTCAGGGTCGTCGGGGCGGCAGACTGATTTGTCCCTGGCCGTCTCGAGGCGGGCAGGGACCGGATGATGCCGTGGGATTCTTACGATTGGCCGTGGCGGAGGCGCAGGAGGGGGGTGGTCCTTGTACTTGTCGGGCACCGGGAGCTTGACGGCGACCCGGCCATTGGGGTCGGTGGCGACGAGGGTGAGGTGTGTGTACCTGACCTTGTCCCGCGGCTGGACGATGAAGGCGCACGGGCCGTCCTCCAGGACCGGCAACGGCCGCGGGCAGAGGTGGCGGCAGAGGAAGGTCGGCAGGGAGAGTACCGCGCGCCATCGGCGGCAGACGGCGGCGAGACGGTACGCGTCCTTGGAGGGGAGCCGGTGCAGGATCTCAGAGACGATGCCGTCGTCCAGGTGCGGCACGGCCACGGCGGCGACTGAGTGCGCCATAGATGGGGAGGAGATAGATTCGTGTGGCCTGTTTATTTGGGACGCATACGTGATTTCCCCTATATATACGCATCTCAGTCGAAATTGCGTGCGGGTCGAGTTACCTCACGTACAGAAGGATCGGTCGATGCAGTGTCGGTTGTTTATTTTGGATTCTTGATTGGCACGAAAGATCACTAACCGCGGAATCGCTCATGGATCACAATCGATTCTTCATTTTACAGAACCACTTGTACTTGCTTCCTGCAGCAGTGTTTTGCATATATATGATAGAAAAGGGGCACTAACGGAAAAAATGTCGCTGCGTAGACACGTTTTTGCCGTGTGCCAAACGGACCGGAACACGGCAAAGTCTGTCTTTGCCGTGTGTAACTCAAAAAGTACACGGCAAAGTACGTGAACACAGCAAATTTCTGAAAAAAAACATGGCAAAGAAATATACACTGCAAAGACCAATAAAGAACACGGCAAAGAAAATACACTCGGCAAAGTTGACAACAGCATACGGCATAGGTGTTGTCACGGCAACGAGGTGGGACCCGTGACCCCACAGGTCCATTTGACGGGAGGAGCTAACGACTGCAGACGGTGGTCTCTTTGTCATATGCCCGCGCTGGTTCTTTAAAACATGCTTGCCGTTTTTACCATAGTTTAAAACATGCATTAAAAATTCAAAAATAATCGAAACAATATGAAACCTTCGCGTAGTGTCATATTATGTGACTTACTTGGTAGGAAAAATATCAAATTTGGTATGTTGATTAAGTCTTAAAAATACCTTCACAAAATGACCTATCTCATCCGAGGTTTCCTGGTTTTCGGGTCAAATGACCAATGTTATGGCTAGAATTAAGGCATAGTTTGTGATAATGTGCCCATATTATACATGCACGTGCATCATGGAAAGAGAACAATGTTGCAGGAGGAAGTTTTCCTTTTCGTCGAACCAAAAAGACATTTTCCATTTTCCGAGCGTAAAAACGGGGCATTTCATGAAGCAACCACCAAATGAATAATTCAAAATGCTATCATCCCATTTTTCAAAAATACTAGACCACCTTAAATGCACAATGTCCCAACGGGGGTATCTCAAACCTTTCCGTCCACTCTAGGTGAAAAAGACAAATTCCTGCCGAATCGGTAGGAAGTGGGTCAGATATGAACTACAGGTACATGATCTGATGGGCATGATTTTTTACAAAAATCATTTTTAGGTTCACAATATTATATTTCATTAGAGATCCAATGAAAGTTTAGAGAGGCTCAGCTCCGAGCTAAGAATCTTCATACCCGTCGTTCGATAAAGTTTGTCGATAGTTCAAAAGAGTCATAAAAAATTCAAAAAGATCGAAACAATGTGAAACCTTCACATGGTGTCATATTATGTGACATGGTTGAAAGGAAAAATATCAAACTTGTTATAATCAATATGTCTCAAAAAACCCTTCACAAATGACCTATCTCATTCGAGCTTTCGTAGCTTTCGGGTCAAATGACCAATATTATGGCTAGAATCAAGGCATAGTTTGTGATAATATTCCCATATTGTGCATTCATGTGCATCATGAAATGTCGAACAATGTTGCAGCAGAAAGTTTTCCTTTTCGTCGCACCAAAAGGCCATTTTCTGTTTTTCCGAGCGTAAAAACAGGGGATTTTATGAAGCAACCACCAAATGGCTAATTCAAAATGATACCACCCCATTTTTTAAAAATACAATACCACCTTAAATGGACAATGTTCCAACGGGGGATCTCAAACCTTTCCGTCCACTCCAAGTGAAAAAGACAAATTTCTGCCGAATCGGCAGGAAGTGGGTCAAATATGAACTACAGGTACATGATCTGATGGGCATGATTTTTTACAAAAATCATTTTTAGGTTCACAATTTGCTATTTCATCAGAGATCCAACGAAAGTTTAGAGAGCACTAGTGCACACGTACCCCTCTAACACCGGTTTGGAGGACCCTCTAACACCGGTTATAGAACCGTTATTGCGGTTTCGGTGTTAGAGCCCCCCTTTAACATCGGTGGGGCTGCCGCAACACTCAGCCCCCCCTTTAAACCGGTTCGTAACATGAACCGGTGTTAAAGGTTCTGTGCCGTGGCAGGAAAAAGAGATAAATCTCTGTCGCGGCAGAGTTCTGCTCCTGCCCCGTTCTGGGCGTATTTTTGCGGCGCAGTGGGGACGGGGAGGGGGGAGGGAGAATCGATCGGGAGCGGTATACACATACATTGTCATCGGTACATAAGAGTACATGAATAATTAAGAAACTATTATTATACACAAACATCGTCATTGTGTGGTATCTCCGTAAACATTGAAGCATCAAGTACAAGACAAACACGTTCAAGCATATATACAACGTTCATTTTGGTGGATATCTAAAGAGTTCTCCGCCAGTAGTGATGACCTCATCAAGTATGAACCCCGCCAATTCCTCTTGAATGACTCGTATGCGGTCAAATGGTAGGAGTTGGTCCCGCATCCGTTCGATCTGAATATATATAAAGAATGGGTCAATATATATATAATAATAAAACTCAACACAATTGATGGTAATAAAATAATGTTGTGTACTTTGTTTACTTACTCTAAGTTGTTCTAGTGCGGCTTGGCCCGTCGCACATATCGTGTTGCGAATGAACTCGCAAACATAGTACCCACATAAGTTATTGTCGTGTCCCTGATGCGCGCACTTTACGAGAATAGAGAGTTCAATCAAAATAATAATCAATAAAGCATGATATAATGAAATTGGAAGCAGAATCAAAGAGATACGCAGACCTAGCTAGCTAGTATTACTTACATTCTGGTCTACAAATTTTAGTTCTTCTGACCATTCACCCACGGCCCTGCCCGTGAACATTTTCCAAACCCTGTCCGGCAAACAAAATGGATAAAGGAGTAATTAATTACTGTTGTCACGAAAGTTTCCGATCTAGTGCGATAATATGATTGAAATTACCTCTGGAGCATCTCTCTAAAGTCTGCCCATAGCTCTTTTTCTTTTCGTAACGAGTCCATGACAAGGACTTTTCCTGAGTCAGGTTGAATGACTAGCAGAATAAAGTGGAACCTACGCACACATAACTCATCATCAGTTAAACTTAACATCGAGTAAGCAGAAACAAAATGTGTACAAGAGAGGATAACAGTACTCACGAGAAGTTGTAAGGCAATAGTATTTCCCTTTTGGTTTGTTGTCTCAGTAAAGACCTTAGCAAAAATCTTCTGTTTGCCCGGGTTTGTCTCTTACCACTTGTTCATGAACTCTATTTGGGTCAACGAACCCAATGTCAAAAGGGCCTCATTTCATGCATTCCATAACCTTTTTCCTGCATAATAGTATATATATATAAATATATGGTGAGCATATATATATACATGCAATTAATGAATTGAATGAGATGAGATAGAAATTAAAGAAATAGTACTTACACACAATAAAGGATGATGGAAGCTTTGTCGAGTTCCTTCTGATTGAATAGAAAATGCAAGTATTGAATGTTGAAGGTGATCGCGTTGTCTCCGCACAAGAAAATCTGATATCTTATATGCGCCGTGATCCATTCTTCCTTTCTCGTCTTGCAGAAATCAAGGTACCACTTGTGCAATCTTCGCATCTTTGTTGGTAGATTCTTGAGATCCTCTTTCTTGACGAGATTCTTCCCATACTTCCATGGCTATATGGGGTTGGCATCGCCTTTGGGCAAGTTGTCTCCCATGATGTTCAAGTATGCAATGTAAGTCATCCCCATCTCATTGGCCTTTCTTTGTAGCTCTTCCTCATAATCATTTACGGGAGGAGCGTCCCGTCTGTCGAACACTTGGAGCGGGGCGCATGATTGGTTTTCCTGCTCTCCGAGCATGGGAAATGTTTTCTGGGGTGCCGCACGAATGCTACTTTCAGTCTCCCTACGGCGCCTTGCACCCCCCTTCAAAATCTGGCGCTTGTAGTCCGGCACAAGTGGGGTTTCAGGTTTCAAAAGATTATTGTAAAACTTCTCCACCACCGCCGGATCTATTTTCTCCTTTGGCTCGGCCCGTCTAGGTGCAAAGAATTTCTTGACCTCTTCTTCCGAGATCCTATTGGTCTACTCGTCGCTGTGATTCCACGGGAAAACCGGCAATGGCTTGGCGGAAGGCTGCGGGACGTAGTTTCCTGAACTCTTTGGCATACGGTTTCCTGCGGATTTCTTTGTGGCAGTGCTAGTGATGCTCTTCGTGGCAGTGCTCTTCCGCTTACGCTGAGGAGATGGCTGAAGCGCCGGAGATGGCTGACGGGCAGGAGATGGCTGGCGTGCCGGAGATGGCTGCCGCGTAGGAGATGGCTGAAGCGCCGGTGATGGCTGCCGCGCAGGAGCTGGCTGATGCGCCAGAGATGGCTGCCACGCAGGAGATGGCTGAAGCACCGGAGATGGCTGCCGCGCAGGAGATGGCTAAAGCGGCTCAGACTGTAGACGCTGCGGAGACGGCGGGGGTGCCAGTGGCCTCCAATTTGGAAGCACGATGTGTTCCTTCTTCCAAAGAATGGTTGTTTTCACTGCAAATTTGAGTTGAGTTTCCCCTTCAATGTAGCATGGTCAAGCTGTGCTTCCTCATATTCCTTCACAACCTCATCCACCCCGACAATAGCATAGCCATCTGGAATCGGTCGGCAGTGGTAAGTTCCACCAGCTACAGGAGGTAAGGCATAGCCGACAGCCACCTTAATATAAGCCCATTAATCTCACATGCAGCTGAGAGTGTTCGCTCTCCGTGATCTCATCCACGGGGTATCGAGGACCCGCCATTTCAAGCGTGGGCTGCACGTTCTCCGTGGAAGCCACGCTGCTTTTCCGTGCAGAGTCTGGGCCGCCGGCAGCTTCCAATGCAGGCTCTTCGTGCCGCTGAGATGGGTCGGTAGCTTGCTGGCTCTGTTGTGCATTCACTTGCGCCTGTAGCGCCACAAGTGCATGTTCTATCTGTGTCATCCGCTCTGTACGCTCTTTTTCTTTCCTACCGCGCCATCTGTAAGAGTCGCCCCACTCGGCAAACCCATCCTTCCACGTCATACCCCCTGTGCCTCGTCCATGTCCAGGGTGTTCTTTTTTACCGATGGCGCGTGTGAGCTAGTCATTCTCTCTGTCGGGATGGAAGGTCCTGGCGGCTGTTTCCTCGTATGCCGTGATGAGTTCAGTGACGGGTTTGGCAAGGAGGGTTGGGAAGATACACAATCATGTTTCTGGGTCCAACCTTGCCTCGATTCCGTAGAACCAAGTCTTTGCACGTAGGTCCCACCCATCTGTCTGGGGTGTGATCCCTCTAGCGCCCAGGGCCTTCTCAGCTTCCTCCCACTTAGGCCTCTGAGATATGTAGCCACCTTACCCCGTCCTCTGGTGATATTCCTTCTTCTGGGCATTTAGCGTATTGGTTTCTTGGTTTCTGACCTCTTTTTAGCTATAGCACCTTCCTTATATGCCACAAATTCGGGCCAGTGAGGTCTTATCTTCGCATAATATGCGTCTTCGAAATCTGGAGTCTCGCGAGCTCTGACAAATTTGTTCAATTTTGTCTTCCAGTTGCGGAAAGCGTCAGCCATCTTCTTTAGAGTCCACTCTTTCAACTTTTCCTTTATAACCGATTTGTTTTCATCCTCCTCTAGCGCAGGGGTGAAATTTACCAACAGCGAATTCCAAAGAGTTTCTTTGGATCTTTCATCGACAAAGGTACCGTCGCCCTTCTTTGGCTTATTCCAATTTTCAATTATGATTGGGATTTGGTCCCTAACAAGAACTCCAGCCTGACATACAAATTTGTCTGCAGCCTTCTTAGGCTCCATCGGCCTGCCATCAACACGGACTGCTTCGATCGTGAACTTTGCACGATCTTTCAACCGATGGCTCGCGCCTCGCTTGCTCTTTTTCGTAGAAGAAGATTGTTGCTGGCTGGTCAATCTAGAGGGCTAAAAGAAGAAAGAAGCGTTAATTAATACATGTAGAAGAAGATTGTTGGTGGAAGTCAGCAGAGGCTTAATCAATGCATATACCTCGCCGGACTTTGTAATCACTAAATTGCGTTCACCGGAGTCTTCATCTTCTCCATGACTACTTGAGCTGTCATCATGTCCCTCCAAGTTCAGATATTGTGAGGTGTCCTCATCAATAATGTTCTCCATTATTTCTTCTTCTTCAAGGTTTCTACTAAGTGGATCCATAGTTTCTAAAACAATAATATTATCTAGAGTAAGAGAGTAAACATTCAAGTGGACTTGGATTCATACACAAATATACATATTATTCATACAAAAATACACAAATGAAATTAAAACCCTAAGGATGCTTGATCATTTTAAACGAGTTCCGAGGGGTCCAAACCCTAATTCGGAGAAATCCCGGATGCATATGAGAGGGGCTAGCTATAGTGGCTGACCGGAGGCTAGCGGCGTTGGAGAGCGACCTAGGGCGCGCGAGGTAGCGTGATACGGCCTACCTAAAACGGGTGTTGTTCAAAAGAGGAGGCCGAGGCAAGCATTATAGTGTCGGCGCCGCCTCAGTATGGTCACCGGAGCGACGGCAGCAACGGCAAACAACTTGGCAGAATCGGCGGCCCCAGAGACCTATGGTAAAGGGTTTTACCCGTCTTCTGCCCCGCCTGTTGTCCCCAAGATAGGCCCCAGACCGAGGGGATAAGCCACGACGCTCGCCAAAGAGCTGCCCGCGCAGTCCACCTTCTTCTAAGGCCGCCACCGACATTCGCGAACTCTAGCCACCACTCCGACGACCAACGACACATCGCATCGCAATTGAGGCTAGGGTTTCAAAAGACCACCAAAAAATTTCAAAATTTCAAAAAGCACTGGATTTGGGGCAATAGGTTGCACATAGCACTGATCTAGTTTTGACGCGGTTCTAACGATGAATCTGACCGGTGGGACCTGGTGGTCAGGCCGACTTGGCCGCGTTTATTTACCAAAACACCTCCACATATTATAAATTCTAATCTTAGGTCCTTTTTTCTATTTTTCAATTCCTTTTTTATTTATCTATTTTTTCTAATCTATTTATCTATTTTTTTTCTAATCATCGAGAAGCTGTCCGCCGGCGGGGAGCAGCCACGGGTAAGCGTCGGACGAGCAGCCGCCGGCGAGCTCTAGACACTGGCGAGCGCCGAGCGCCGGACTAGCGCGCGTGCGCAGCCAGACTCCACCTGGCCAGCGCTCGCCCACGCCCCCGTTGGCTAGAGGAGAGAACGGGGCGGCGGCTCGATGGCGGAGCGGTCAGCGAGGTCACGTGCGGGCGGAGGACGAGAAGCATGGGCGCGGCGGAACTCGCGCTGACCCTTTCCGAAGCTGGTCGGAGCTCGCCCGCGCCCCTGTTGGCTAGAGGAGAGGAGGACGTACGGGGCGGTGGCCGATGAGCTAGGTCTCGAGCGGGTGGAGGCCGAGAAGCACGGGCGCGACGTACCTGGCCGGAGCTGGCTGGAGCTCGCCGGTAGGGAGCGATGGTGGCGACAGGCGTGGAAGGCAGCGACGGAGGCGATGGAGGACGCGACGGCGAGCTCCTCTGCTTGTTCCTGTTCGATCGATCTGGCTGGGGGAAGAGAGGAAGGGGAAGGCGCGCATTTAATACCCCCCTTTAACACCGGTTCGTGTCTGGAACCGGTGTTAAAGGGGGGCATTTATTTCATGTATTAAAGGGGCATTTTTAATTCAAAAAATAGTATATGAATTTAGAAAATTCATATTTTTTCATTTCAACTCAAAAAAATATGAATAATATATCATAATTTTTAGAAAAATAATATCTATCCATTCATGTAAAAACATTTTATATTTACTTTAGATGAAAATTTTCAAAATGATTAAAACACTTACATATAAATTTTGATTATTCAATTCAAACAAAAATAAATTATCAAATCCTAAAACTTTGAACATAAGAAATATTAAGCATCTAAAAAGGAATATAACCCTATTTTATTAGAGCAAATCATATTTTAATGCCGCATCTTTTGTATTAACATTTTTGAATTGATTGGATATTTAAATGCCGCATCTTTTATATATACTTGAATCTGACCAAGCCTCGCTCAACTTGCATTGGATTTTTGATAAAATAGCATATTGTGAACCTAAAAATGATTTTTGTAAAAAATCATGAGCATTGTATCATGTACCTGTAGTTCATATCTGACCCACTTCCTGCCGATTCGGTAGGAATTTGTCTTTTTCACCAGAGGTGGACGGAAAGGTTTCAGATCCCCCTGTTGGTACATTATCCATATAAGGTGGTCTAGTATTTTTGTAAAATGTGTTGGTGGTTTTTTGAATTAGCCATTTGGTGGTTGCTTCACAAAACCGTCCGTTTTTTATGCTCGGAAAATAGAAAATGCCTTTTTGGTGCGATAAAAAGGAAAACTTCCTGTTGCAACATTGTTTGACATGCCATGATGCACATGTATGCACAATATGGCCATATTATCACAAACTATGCCTTGATTCTAGCCATAACATTGGTTATTTGACCCGAAAGCCAAGAAACCTTGAATGAGACAGGTCAATTTGTGAAGGTTTTTTTGAGACATAATCAATATACCAAGTTTGAGATTTTTCCTTCTAACTATGTCACATAATATAACACCACGCGAAGGTTTCGCACTGTTTCGATATTTTTTTTCCCCGTTTTAAACTATCGTCAAACTTTGTCGAACAACGGGCATGAAGATTCTTAGCTCGGGGCCAAGCCTCGCTCAACTTGCATTGGATTTTTGATAAAATAGCATATTGTGAACCTAAAAATGATTTTTGTAAAAAATCATGAGCATCGTATCATGTACCTGTAGTTCATATCTGACCCACTTCCTACCGATTCGGCATGAATTTATCTTTTTCACGAGAGGTGGACGAAAAGGTTTCAGATCCCCCTGTTGGTACATTGTCCATATAAGGTGGTCTAGTATTTTTTGTAAAATGTGTTGGTGGTTTTTTGAATTAGCCATTTGGTGGTTGTTTCACAAAACCGTCCGTTTTCTGTGCTCGAAAAATGGGAAATGGCTTTTTGGTGCGACGAAAAGGAAAACTTTCTCTTGCAACATTGTTTGCCATGCCATGATGCACATGTATGCACAATATGGCCATATTATCACAAACTATGCCTTGATTCTAGCCATAACATTGGTCATTTGACCCGAAAGCCAAGAAACCTCGAATGAGATAGGTCATTTTGTGAAGGAGATAGAACTGGAATTAAAATACAGAATGCAACTAATAGTAAGTTACATAAAGCACGACTGAAAATTAAGATACATAAAAGAACTAAAAATTAAGATACATGGCCAGATTAAGTAATAATCGGCCGAACTTGTTTCGGAATGTTGGAGTGATTCAGTCATGCTCCTGCCTACACCTGTAATACTCGCCACTGTAGTCGTCGTACTCGCCGCCGCCGTCATCGCTGTCTTCGTCGGGGTCGCCGTAATTGAACCTTGAAGGTTGAGTACGCGTGGGCTAGACTTGAGGGTAGCGTAGACGGGGGTTAGAGTCGGCGGCAGTGTCATAGGCAATGACGCTCTGGAGAATCCGACTGCGCCACCATAGCCGACGGCCGGCCTCGTTGAAGTTAGGAGGAGGTGGGTCGTCCTCCTCGTGCCTGCCGAGCGCCCTCTCACGCCGATCCACGAAGAAGGCTTCCCAAGTAGGGAAATAGTCGGGATGCCATCTGGGATTCCTCCGCTGCTCCGGCGTGAGCTCGAAGTAATAGTGGTTCGTGATGGCCATCCGGCGCGCCACACCTAGAGGGACAGGAGGAACCGGCACGCCTCCGGCACTCAGCATCCAGCCGACGGGGACACAGTAGCCCGGCGGGCAGGGGTAGTTTGAGGCGCAAAGCGCCTCCGCCTCTCTGGGGGTTAGTGCTACAGTGGAAGCCATGGGAAAGAGTGATGAGGTTGCAGATATGAGTCTAGAGATGTGCAATGACAATGGAGGCCAACCCTACATATATATATATAGTGAACTGGCGGGAAGAACTGGAGGGAAGAACTGGCAGGAAGAACTGGCGGGAAAAAATGGCGGGAAGAAAAATGGCGGGAAAAAATGGTGGGAAGAAATATGGAGGGAATAAATAGAAGGAAGAAAAATGGCTCATTTAATACATATACTGTTAACAGAAGAAATATGACATTGTTCTAAAAATGGGACGGTTGGAGGGATTTCAGGTTGGGCCAGGCAACACTAATGATAGGGGTGAGTGTCGATATTATGTCGTGCGGCGTGTACCTTGTCCCGGATGGTATCACCAACCGGGACTAAAGATGAACCTTTAGTCCCAGTTGGAGACACCAACCGGGACAAAACACGAGTCAGCACTAATAATAGGGGTCGACATTATTTCGAGAGCAGGGACACCACTACGGCCAGTTTCAGGGAGATGCCGACGGAGCCCAGTCCTCCGGCATCTCCAAGAAACTGGTCATAGAGGCACTCCCTAATATGTGAAATTAGTTAGCTCCCAGGTGTATTGATATAGTTAGAGAAGTTACAAGCTGCAAGATGGTTTTCGAGAGCAGGGACACTACTACGGCCAGTTTCAGGGAGATGCCGACGGAGCCCAGTCCTCCGGCATCTCCAAGAAACTGGTAGAGGCACTCCCTAATATGTGACCGCGCGCGTTTGGAGACCAGATCTTAATGGTAAGTATGAATCAGGACAACTTCTTCTCATAGTCCCGGTCCATCCACAAAACAAGACTAACACTCAAGACATTTATTAATATTAAAAACATGAACTAGAGTTACATAATATGAGCATGAACTTCTTGGCATATGTCCTTCCTTATGATCGCTTCAGACGTAACCATGGAGCATCTTCTTTACTTAACGGAATGCTTGGGTCAGTTTTCACTGTAAAGGGCGGAATTTCATCAAACTTATTATAATCTTCTGACATGTCTGTCTTGTCCTCATTCCCACGATGTTTCTTTTCCCTGAAAGAACTATGTGACGCTTTGGCTCATCATATGATGTATTCGTTTGCATATTTTTTCTTTTTTTTTGGTCTGGAGGACATGTCCTTCACATAGAAAACCTGAGCCACATCATTGGCTAGGACGAATGGTTCGTCTAAGTTCTTGTCTACCTTCATAAGATTGTTGAGATCCACCGTTGTCATTCCGTACTTCTTGTCTACATCAACCCCTCCTCCTGTTAGCTTGACCCATTTGCATCGAAACAAGGGGACCTTAAAATTAGGTCCATAGTCAAGTTTCCATATCTCCTCTATGAACCCATAATACGTGGTCTTCTGTCCATTGTATTTTGCTGCATCGAAGCGAACACCACTATTTTGGTTGGTGCTCTTTTTATCTTGGCGTATCGTGTAAAATGTATTCCCATTTATCTCGTACCCTTGGAAAGTACATACAGTCGAAGATGGTGTCCTGGCCAACAAGTACAGCTGATCCCCAACAGTGGTGTTATTCGTGAGAAGTCTTTGCAGCCAGCCGCCAAAACTCGCCATGTGTTCACTTATAATCCATTCATCAGACTGCCCCGGGTGTTTGAGGCGTATTAAATTCTTATGTTCATTGATATACAGGGCAACCAAGATAGATCTTTGTAAAACCGTGTAGTGTGCTTGATTGAGAGAATGCCCGTCCCTACATATCATTGCTTTACATCCTAGGGTGCATTTTCCACGCAGTCTCCCCTCATGTCGTGATTTTGGAACACCAATCGCCTTAAGGTCAGGAATAAAATCAACACAGAACTCAATGACCTCCTCTGTTACATAGCCCTTGGAGATGCTTCCTTCTGGCCTAGCACGGTTATGAACATATTTCTTTAAGACTCCCATGTACCTCTCAAAGGGGAACATAGTGTGTAGAAATACAGGACCGAGAATGGCAATCTCTTCTACTAGGTGAACCAGGAGATGCGTCATAATATTGAAGAAGGATGGTGGGAACACCAACTCAAAGCTGACAAGATATTGGGCCACATCTGTCTGTAACCCTGGTAGGCTTTCTGGATCGATTACCTTCTGAGATATTGCATTGAGGAATGCACATAGCTTCACAATGGGTACTCGAACATTTTTAGGTAGAAGCCCCCTCAATGCAATCGGAAGCAATTGTGTCATAATCATGTGGCAGTCATGAGACTTCAGGTTTTGGATTTTTTTTCTCTGTCATATTTATTATTCCCTTTATATTCGACGAGAAGCCAGAGAGACCTTGATACTGCTCAGACATTCAAAAAAGATTTCCTTCTCTGCTTTGGAAAGAGCATAGCTGGCAGGAGTTAAGTGGCATCGTTTATCCTTCTCGTTCTCAGGATGCATAGGCTCTTCAGGGGCTTTCAGACGTTGCTGGTCCTGCCGTGCTTCCGGTGTATCTTTTGTCTTCCCATACACTCCTAGGAAGCCTAGCAGGTTCACGCAAACATTCTTCATCATGTGCATCACGTCGATTGAAGAGCGGACCTCTAAGACTTTCCAATAGGGTAGGTCCTAAAATATAGATTGCTTCTTCCACATGGGCGCGTGTCCGGCATCATCATTCGGAACAGATAGACTGCCAGGACCTTTTCCAAAGATTACTTCTAGGTCGTTGACCATACCAAATACCTCCTCACCGGTACGGAGGACAGGCTTCCTCCGGGGTTCTGCGAGACGTTTGAAATGCTTGCCTTTCTTTCTTACTGGATGCAGGTTCGGAAGAAATCGGCGATACCCTAGGTACACAACCTTCTTACATTTATCCAAATATACACTTTCGGTCTTATCTAAACAGTGTGTGCATGCATTGTATCCCTTGTTTGTCTGCCCTGAAATGTTACTAAGAGCAGGCCAATCATTGATGGTTACGAAAAGCAATGCTCGTAGGTCAAATGGCTCCCCTTTGTGCTCATCCCACATACGTACACCTGGTTTGGCCCACGGCTGTAAAAGTTCTTCAACTAATGGCCTTAGGTACACATCAATGTCGTTGCCGGGTTGCCTCGGGCCTTGGATGAGCACTGACATCATAATGAACTTCCTCTTCATACACAACCAAGGAGGAAGGTTATAGATACATAGAGTCACAGGCCAGGTGCTGAGACTGCAGCTCTGCTCACCAAAAGGATTCATGTTGTCTGTACTTAGACCAAACCTTAAGTTCCTTGCGTCACGTGCGAAGTCCGGATACTCTCGCTCGACTTTTCTCCACTGTGACCCATCAGCGGGGTGTCTCAACATCGCGTCTTTCTTACGGTCTTCCATGTGCCATCGCAACAACTTGGCATGCTCTTTATTTCTGAAGAGACGTTTTAACCGTGGTATTATAGGAGCATACCACATAACCTTGGCAGGAACCTTCTTCCTAAGGGCATCGCCCTCAACATTGCCAGGATCGTCTCGTCTGATCTTATACCGCAGTGCAGTGCATACCGGGCATGCATCCAAATTCTCGTACTTCTCACCGCGGTAGAGGATGCAGTCATTAATGCAGGCATGTATCTTCTGCACGTCTAATCCTAGAGGGCAGACAACCTTCTTTGCTTGGTATGTACTGTCGGGCAACTCATTATTTTTTGGAAGAAGATTCTTCATTTTTACCAACAACTTTGAAAATGCGCTGTCAGTCACACCGTTCTCTGCCTTCCATTGCAGCAAATCCAGTGTGGTACCTAGCTTTTTGTGGCCATCTTCGCAAGTTGGATACAACAATGTTTTGTGATCCTTTAACATCTGCTCCAGCTTCTCCTTCTCCTTTTCAGTTTCACATTCTTCCTTTGCATCAGTAATTGCCCGACCAAGATCGTCATCAGCGGGCCCATCTGCTGCCTCTTGATCTTCATTATGTACCCCCGTTGCAGTATCATCATATTCAGGATACAAATTATGATAGTTGTCATCATCCTCTTCTTCTTCGTTGTCTTCCATCACAACCCCTTTTTCTCCGTGCTTGGTCCAACAATTATAGCTGGGCATGAAACCGGATCGAAGCAGGTGGGCGTGAATGGTTCTGGTATTTGAGTAGTCTTTCTTGTTCTGACAGTGAACACACGGACAGCACATAAAACCATTGTGACCACGGTTTGCATTAGCCACAACGATGAAATTTTGGAGGCCCGTAATGTACTCGGATGTGCGACGGTCACCGTACATCCATTGTCGGTTCATCTGCATTAATATGTAGTATATATCAAAAATTAATAGGGAGATGACCAATTATATATATAGTACATCAATGACACATGAAAGGATAGTTGCCGACCTCGACCGAGAAGGAAAGAGCAACGAGAAAACTTATTTTGAGCTCTCGGGCATTTCACCGAAGACCTCTTGTGCATATGAAAAAAACACAAACTAACACTCTTCACACCCTCTTGCTAGGCTCCAAAATGAGATAGTGAAAAAATGGAAGAGTGGGGTGTGGGCTGCGGTGTCTTATATAGCCCCCCCCCCCTTTAACACCGGTTCAAGCCACGAACCGGTGTTAAAGGGGGGGGCTGCGCGGGCCACTGTTGTAGGGTCCTTTAACACCGGTTCATGGCACGAACCGGTGTTAAAGGGGGGCTATTTTTTGCCGCACGGGCCACGCTGGTACGCCCCCCCCCCCCCCCCCCCTCCCTTTAACACCGGTTCGTCCAGGATCAACGAAAAGCCTCGTTTCCACTAGTGCCTTTAACACCGGTTCAAGCCACGAACCGGTGTTAAAGGGGGGGCTGCGCGGGCCACTGGTGCAGGGCCTTTAATACCGGTTCGTGCCACGAACCGGTGTTAAAGGGGGGCTACTTTTTGCTGCACGGGCCACGCTGGTACGGACACCCCCTTTAACACCGGTTCGTAGAAAAACCGATGTTAAAGCCCATTTCCGGGCTCAACCAAAGGCCATGTCTCCACTAGTGATGATGTTTTTTTAGCGTACTATAGTTTTGTCATGGCACTTCCCACCAAAGGAAAAAAAAAAAGCAATACATGTAAGTGGAGCGGATAAGGCAGGGTGTCATGTTGTTGTGGTGCTGAGTGTGGCTGCATCCGCGATCGATCCGATCACGAGTGCGTGTGCAATGAGTATGTAATTGACGGCAATAGAATTGTCATGAATCGCGGTGTATCTTTCCATCGTCACATCATTCTGCGTGGTTAATGGTTCGCGCGCGATGCATATGGCGGTCCCGGCCGGTCGGCCACACGGTGGAGCCGTAAGCTAGCTGTCCAAATTGACAAATGGCAGTTTTTAAAAGACAATGGCGGCCAGGAAGGACGTATCTATAGTCTTGACCCCACCTTCTAGTTCGATCGTGCGTACGCCGATTCCTTTCCCATCGTAATCGTCAAGGTGGGCCCCTGTGAGGCTGCTGGACCGACTTGGGGTGGTGCCTCCCGTGATCAGACCTCGGCCCAACCCAACTTGGAGGAACCCGGGGGGTTGGACGGCTGCCCTGCCACATGGCGTTGGGGAGGGATCCATCGGTTCGGCAAACCGGGTTGTAGCCTCGGCCCGTCCGAGGGCCAACTCGAGGCACTCTCCACGCCAACGCTTCTACTTAAGTGGTGTTCGTTGCAACATGGAACCCTAGATCCCAAACTAGGATTTCAAGTGTGGCAACGAGATGTGCAAAGAAACATAGCTAGGGAAAAGATCCACATTCCCTCCTCAAACATACTCCTCTATCTATCTAATTACAAATCACAACCGTACTTTCAATTCTAATCACATTATATACAGTATTTGGATGTGCACAATGGCAGAGCAAAAAGCCTCAAGTATCTACATACACCACAGACATCACGGACGGCACCTCTACAAGCTTGTCATGTAAACTCAAAGCGCATTAAGAGCTTGACAGACCGCATCAGCTCGCCATCGCGGGCACATAGCCTAACAGAGCGTATCCCGGTCTGGAGCTCCCACACAGGCAAGCAGGTCTGGCCGCCGAAGTCGTCCTTCTGGTGGTTATCAGACTCATGCACCTCGACACGGAGCAGGGCGAGCTCCGGTACAGCTAAAGGGAAGACAAATTCGTGGTCCCACGTTGGTATCCAGTTGTCCATGATCACCTTGGTCTCTTCCATCCTTGTGTCCGCCACCACACCGGCTATACCCACCTGCACTTAATTTAACACGTTAGCTTGTTTTTCAGTAGGTACTACATCATCACATTTCATTTTACTACTGCCTCCGACCCATATTAATTGACTTGGATTTGTCAAAATTTGAATGAATCTAGACACTATTTAGTATATAGGTTCATCTAAAATTTGACAAATCCAAGTCAATTAATATGGGCCGGAGGGAGTAGTTAAATCCTTGATGCATGAGGCAACGGGCTGACCCTTGCGTAGAAGTCGGGTGGCGAGAACTTGTCAAAATGCGTCTTGTGGAAGTCGAATCGCCATCCATCTCCCATGTAAACAATCACCTTTAGATGGCAGCAGTATTGTGGAAGAAACAAGTTACGAACTTAGAGTTATGTAGCTAAACTGACAAAATAGGAACACATCATTTGAGTAGCGCAGTTTTAGGTTCGTAGATGCAATTGGTTTTTATTTCACCTTTAGATTTGTCTTCACTGGTAAATTAGATCTTGGATCGAACATTTTATCACAATTCATCAGAAAATCAGGCTTTTTCACGTAACCGCAACCACCATTTGCTCGAAACATCCCTTGAGTCAACCATAGTTTCCTTCCATGGCCCTGTAGAGCCATCAGCAAATTTCTCAGATCATATTGGGAATGATCGGTTTCTTTAAAGTCAGTTATCTGCATAAATAATACCATAATTGCTAAAGATAGTGAAAATTGTTACCTGCATGTTTGCTGCAACCATTTGAGCTCCATACCTCCAGCCCATCAGTGGATTGTAATTGGAGGATGTAATGCGTGTCGTCCGAGGGAAAATCCGAAGCAAGTTCTTCTGTGTAAACCTGAGTAAAAGTTACTCTATTTTTGTTAATCTACATATTAAGTTAGATTTTATTCAGGGAGCGCTGAAGAAATAAGTTCACGTATAAAGACACTTAAATTCATCTCACTTGATAATTTCGGCTCCATGAGTGATGGTGGCCTTTTCATATGCCGTTTCACCCAAGCTCATCCGGGATACCTTTTCGGGATCAACCTTGAGATCCTCATCCATGTCGTGCTTTCTCCGGGTGAGGCTGATCGCGATGAGGCGCTTGTACTCCATGTTAACCCCTAGCTGTGCTATCTTCTCCATATCTTCCTCCTCTTTCACATACCGGTTGGTATCCTGCTCTGAAACCTACACATTTACAACTGATACATCATGAGACCTGAATATACGTCTGTTGTTATAGTGCAAAATTGGTGATCTCTTCATTACTGTATGTGAATGACACTACGACATTAATGATTGTATTTATTTCATAGTTTTTATTTTTTGTATCATCATTGTCGATACTTTAAGAAAATTCACCTTTCCCCGGAGCCATGGACTTTTATAGCTTTTGTGCTATCCAAAAATGTTGCAACATTATTTAGCACATTACTGTGACATCTTTTAAAATTATATTATTTTCACCAGGATGAAAATTTTGGTCCACTAGTTAGGAGGATGTACTAAAGCTAATTGTGCAGACAATTCAGACTTGCTTTCGTTCAGGAAATGGCAACTAGAGACCGTGTCAAGTAAAAGAGAAAAAATAGGGTGAAGTACATGGCGACCAACATCCATCAGGGCCTTGTTGTCGGGGATCTCCTCCCCCCATACACTCTCCTCCTCACATTTGCCGTTCTGGGACTCGTTCTGGGACTCCTCCTTGCTGCTCTTGGTCTGGAGGTACTCTTTCGGCAGCTTGGTCGATACGATTATCTTTCCCCTTAGATCCTCGGGTGAGGGGAATTTCGTCATTGTCTCGGACTCCGACAGGTGAAGCGTGTCCCCAAATGTTTTCTTGATCATCTGTGGCATGCACGATACCATCCAATTATGTGACGGAAATTGTAGGAAGATCCGATAAAAATGTCGCATCTTAGATGACATGTCCTTTAGTACTACATTTTACTAAATATTGAATGAAGCCATGTCATTTTACCAAGTATCCTCCAAATTTAGAGTTGAGATTTACCTTTGCTACTTTGGCTTGGAAATGTGGTGTGAGGTGGTCTTCGAGGGTGAGGATGACAGGGTAGGGAGAGGAGACAAATGCGTGCTCCTTGATGGCCTCCAGGCACTTGGCCAGCTCTACCGGCGACGTCCATGTCCTAGAAAATACAAATCTCACTATCGGTTAGTTTAATTGGGCCATATTATTTTGGGCCTGGACTAAGTTCGATGTCTGGCCTTTTGAACTTTATTAATACCTCCGTTCTACATTAACTGTTGCATATGGGTTTCTTATCATTTCCTTTTTTTCGTTTTCATCATGCAATAAATGAATAAATAATATACACATGAAACCGAAACTAACGTATAAAGAATAAATATTTATTGGTAATGGTCCGAAAGAAGAGGTCATATTTTTTTATGCCACCTTCATGTACCCTTCTTTGTATTTTTTTCGAAAGCCTGTTCAATTTCTATCCCTATAACAAGTCATGGACTTCTTCAATGAAAGAAACTCTCATGGAAATGTTTTCAGTGAAATAACAACATACAATTTTTGGATCTTTTGATTGGAAAAATCTTTTCGTTTTTCTTTGATACATATAAAAAATCAATTTTTGGATCTTTTGATTGGAAAATCTTCTTCTTTTCCTTAGATTCACATGTATCTGCAGGTCAAGATAAAGGTATCTACTCCCTCTCGACTCATATTAGTTAACTTAGATTCATTTAGATATGGATGTATTTAGTCAATTTTTCGTGCTAGATATATCCGTATGTAGACAAATTTGAATCAACTAATATGGATCGAAAGGAGTAAAAAGATCTACGGTAGTTAGAGGGGGTACTATTGTTGCCGGAAGTACCTGCCGTGTAGGACCTCGACGTCGTCCTTGGCGGCGTTGGGCCAGAGGTCGAGCTCGATGACCCTGACGCCGTCGTGGAGGGACTTGGCGATGGGCGCCTCGCTGCAGCCGCTGCTTAGCTGGTTCCCCGTCAGGTACGAGTTGTGGCCCGTGTAAATGAAGTAGTGCGACAGTGGCAACCCCATGTCATCGTGAACCTGCATGTGGGGACATATGAAACTCTTAACGCACACTTCCTCCGTTTAAAAATATAAGACATTTTAATTTTATAAATTAAATATTTTTAAACGTCTTTTAGTGTATGAGTTCACTTCGAACCTCTACAAATCTATACACTAAAAGATGACTAGATATATTTAATTAATAAAACTAAAATATCTTATATTTTAAAAATGAAGAGAGTAGAAAAAAAATTATGGGTTCACATGGAGAAAGCTCCCCGGTACCCAACCGAGAGATATGGCCAAGTGGTAAGTACAATCGAAGCTAGCAAGTGCGTCCAATAATCAGACTTGGACATCATATCATGCAAGGTCATGATGGATATATAACAAATTCACGTGGTTTTGTTTTCTCGACCTATTAGAGACAGGTCATGATGGCGATCCTACATTTTTTGCATATAGTTTTTGTCTGTTACAAGAGCGATAAAAATAATTCAATCGTACTTCAGCCGTTCAGCGTCAGATGGGTCAGACTGGCGGTAAAAATGTAATCCACACCGACAAGTGACTCATCCAAACATCTCGAATGAACAGTCCATGGCACAGGTGTTTCTTGTCTTATGTAGGGTTGAACACGTCGTGGGCATTCTTGTTTCTAGTACCCTCCATGGTCAAGAACCCCACGCACAGAAGCGGGGAGTAGTACTTTTCTAGATTTATCTGTTCAAGAACACCATACACTAACTCGAGTCGTGGTGGGTGACGGTAGCCGGGTGAGGAAATTTCAACGAAAATCCATGTCGGCTCACGGGTGTAAATGAATCCATAATAAAAACATAATTTAAAATATCAAAATCTCTAAAAACATATTTACATATATCTGGACATTATATATTTATACACAAGTTTCCATAAGAAAAGAACATTTTAAGTGTCCCATGTAAAAATAATAAATTGTAGTGTTTCAACGTGTCTATTCACCAACATTTTTGTCCTTTTTATACAAGCCACATAAGATGTTCATTTTTGCTGAAAACATGTGTGGACGGATACATGCAAAATTTCCGTTCAGATTTTTTGATATTTTAAATTTTTATGTATTTTTTATAGTGGGTTCATTTGCATCTGGAAGCCAAAACTCCACCTTGCATCTTCCAGCCTTCCACCATTTTTTGCTCCATGTGTTGCACAAATAACCACCACTTGAATGATTGATTTGGAGTTTTCACTAGGGGGTGGTCTAATCTTTTGCAGTTTTCACGGCTAGTCATTCATCAACTATTTAGCATCATTGAAAGCAAACCTTATAGTTGGGCACCACATGTTAATACTTCGACTAATTCCAAAAACTGTAGAACCTTTAAAATGTCATTAAAAACGATTGCTCATCGAATAAATATCCGGCTTCTATAGGTGGAGCGAGCGTGGCCATGACAAGTATTAAATTAGATAACCAAATGGCGGAAACTGCAATAGATAAGTCCACCACCTGGTGAAAACTACACAAAAAAAAAGTCCATCCAAATGGTGATTTGCGCAACACACGGAGTAGAACGTGGGGAGAAACTGCAATTTCCTATAGCGGGGCAGGTGTACAATTCTCTAGCCAAGTACCAATTCCTCGTGTACCGTAGTGTTTGACATCACTTGTAATGCATCTTGCTTTTAGTGATGATCTATAAATTAATCCTCAGTCTACACACACTAAGTGGTTCAGTTTGATCACTTTAACCTCACTTAAATGCTTGATTATCTATAGCCTCTGTCATCTCCAGCTCCCCCTCGGTTCGGTGTTCTTTTTTTTACACATGCGTTCAAGACATCAGCTAGCCATGTATTGCTTCAGGTACTCGCCGACCTGAAGGTTGCTTCCGGTGCGCCGATGAGTGGTTTAGCTCGTATGGATCTACATAAATTATGGCATAGTATTGTTATTTCCAGAAGTTCGGTTAAAAACCGAACACCGAACCGAATTGTCCACTAACCGAACTATCGATTAATTAGAAAACCGAAATAATTTCGGTGCCTATTTTGTAAAAACCGAATTATAGAAAAACCCGAAAAACCGAACCGAATTAACCGAAAAAACCGAATGCCCACCGTCTAGGTGGTGGTCTAATATTTTGCAGTTTTCACGGCTAGTCATTCATCAACTATTTAGCATCGTTGAAAGCAAACCTTATAGTTGGGCCCCAGATGTTAATACTTCGATTAATTCCAAAAACCATAGAACCTTCAAAATGGCATTAAAAATGATTGCTCATCGAATAAAGATCCGGCTCCTATAGGTGGAGCGAGCGTGGCCATGACAAGTATTAAATTAGATAACCAAGTGGCGGAAACTGCAATACTCAAGAAAAAGTCCATCCAAATGGTGATTTGCACAACACATGGAGTAGAACGTGGGCAGAAACTGCAATTTCCTATAGCGGGGCAGGTGTACAATTCGCTAGCCAAGTACCAATTCCTCGTGTACCGTAGTGTTTGACATCACTTGTAATGCATCTTGCTTTTAGTGATGATCTATAAATTAATCCTCAGTCTAGACACACTAAGTGGTTCGGTTTGATCACTTTAACCTCACTTAAATGCTTGATTATCTATAGCCTCTGTCATCTCCAGCTCCCCCTCGGTTCGGTGTTCTTTTTTTTACACATGCGTTCAAGACATCAGCTAGCCATGTATTGCTTCAGGTACTCGCCGACCTGGAGGTTGCTTCCGGTGCGCCGATGAGTGGTTTAGCTCGTATGGATCTACATAAATTATGGCATAGTATTGTTATTTCCAGAAGTTCGGTTAAAAACCGAACACCGAACCGAATTGTCCACTAACCGAACTATCGATTAATTAGAAAACCGAAATAATTTTGGTGCCTATTTTATAAAAACCGAATTATAGAAAAACCCGAAAAACCGAACCGAATTAACCGAAAAAACCAAATGCCCACCGTCTAGGTGGTGGTCTAATATTTGCAGTTTTCACGGCTAGTCATTCATCAACTATTTAGCATCGTTGAAAGCAAACCTTATAGTTGGGCCCTAGATGTTAATACTTCGATTAATTCCAAAAACCATAGAACCTTTAAAATGTCACTAAAAATGATTGCTCATCGAATAAAGATCCGGCTCCTATAGGTGGAGCGAGCGTGGCCATGACAAGTATTAAATTAGATAACCAAGTGGCGAAAACTGCAATACTCAAGAAAAAGTCCATCCAAATGGTGATTTGCGCAACACATGGAGTAGAACGTGGGCAGAAACTGCAATTTCCTATAGCGGGGCAGGTGTACAATTCGCTAGCCAAGTACCAATTCCTCGTGTACCGTAGTGTTTGACATCACTTGTAATGCATCTTGCTTTTAGTGATGATCTATAATTAATCCTCGGTCTACACACACTAACTGGTTCGGTTTGATCACTTTAACCTCACATAAGTGCTTGATTATCTATAGCCATCCGGTGTCATCTCCAGCTCCCCCTCTTTCTCTCTCTAGCCCAAAAGTAGAGCGGCTAAACCTAAAAAGCAAAAAGGTTGCCAATTCTCGGTCAACCAAGATCAGTTAACCTAGATTAAAGCAGCACGCGGTTTTTAGACAATAAAGCAGTACCGGTTGTGTGCAGCTTTAGACAACAGGTGCTCATTTCTGTACCTAAAACCATGGCCAAATTCTAATGTTGAAATATTAAGTTGCCAAGGGATCATCTAGAGCCTAACACTTCCAAGACCCCTTCCTCAATTGGTCACATAAATAATTATAAAGAAACCTTATAGGGTACCACCATCAATTCATTATTGCCAAATACAACCAACTCGTCCCTAGGTGGTTCACTAAGGGCATCCACTATGTGTAAAAAACCACACCTTAAGTCCTATGTGGCAAGGCTTGTAGTCTACCTTATACATAGTGAAGGAAATATGAGTTGTCCATAAGCTTATAGGTGACCTTAAGCTTATGGGTTGTCCACAAGCAATAGAAAAATAATTTATCATCTTTTCCCTCTCATGCATGAGTGTGTATGATGAGACATGTGGGTCCCAACTTAAGGTTAAAGTTCACCTTATACATAGTGGAAGATTTTACAAGAGAGGTGGGTCCCATCTTATGGCTAAAGTTCATCACATACATAGGTGATGCCCTAACCCATTTATAATTTTTAGCACTTTTAGAACACTTTGTACTGTCATTGATGATTATTAATAGATAGGTGAAATTTTGGAAAAAAAACCGAAAGAGAGAAAAGCACGCGAGAAGAGAAGTTTGTATAGCTCTGCCGCAAATCTTAAAAAATTCTTATAGGTAGTTAGAGCTACTAAAAGATCCTACGTCTCTCTCTAGCATATGGGGGACAGAAGCTAACATTTGTACTATGATCCACATACACTGAATATTGCACATGTGCCTAACACTGTTCAATCACAGTACTCCTGTAGTCATGTCCCTGGTTATGTGCCACACCTACAACTGTGTAGTAGCACGTTGAGTTCAGTGCCACGGTTTATGTTTACATAAACCACCCTACTTATCTAGATTATTGGTATCGGCCTAGACTCTATGAAGCAAATATCCTTTTCGTATGTTGCTGGCCTAATCTGACCAGGAATCAATCAACTCACAAAATATTTAAGAAGAGAAAAAACAAAATCAACTCGAACATTTCCGTTGCACTGCTGCAACCTATATATGGTCCACGCATTGCAGTGCTGTTTCTAGACTGACTTTAAACCATTGAAAATCGTGGAATGGAACCTTTCTTTCAATCTTCTCAAAACCAGTTTTCCAGAAAAAAATAAAAAAATCAGTACAAGCGATGAATGAATGGAGCTCAAGGTAGCATACCCCTCGGCGAGGATGGAGGGCGGCGTTGGCGTCGCTGCAGAGCCAGCGGTGGAAGCCCTCCATGGTCAGCCCGCCGCCGCCCTTCTTGAGCAGCTTCTGCTCCGCCGCGAACGCCATGATCTCCCTCGCCGCCTCGTCCAGGTCGCCGTCGCTGGTCTCCCCCTGCACCTCCCGGAGGAACCTCCTGAGCGCCTCCTCCCCGAGCGCGCCGTCGCCGCCGGCGTATGCCTGGAACACGTCGCCGATCGCCTCCGACGGCTCGTTCGACGCCGGCCGGAACCGCCGGCGGAAGCAGCACACCATGTAGGTCGTCATGGCTGCGCTCCACCTATAGGAGCCGGATCTCCGTCTTGTAGACGTAGAGCGAACTCGTAAATAAGTTTGGTGCGACTGTGAGACCTAGCTGCTGCATAACTCTCTTTGTATGCGATCGATGCGTGAGCCAGCTTCAAGATATATATACAGATATAGAGTGCCTTGATGGGGGGCGACAAAGGCAGCTCATCACCAAGGCGCACGTGAATGGCGGCGATGAAAATTGTTGATCCAACACATCGCTAACACGTGGATTTAGGCCACATGCTTTTTCTTTTGAACCGGGAAAACCTGCATTAATTCCAGGTGGTGGTACAAATTACATCAAGGAGCTTAAGAAACTGTAAAATTGTAAACTGGTCCCCCAAACACACACAGAGGACCTTAGATCTTTTTGAAACGCAAACAAGTCTTTTTGTCGCAACTCCGAAGACCGGAGATGGAATCCACCGATGGCCACCAAGTTCATCATCAGGGATGATAGCACTTAGGATGAAGAAGGTGGCATGTGTCATCGCCTCACCATCAATGAACGGCCTCCATTGTTAGAGGTTGAACAGACTCATCTATGGCGTCCCAAGGTGTCTTCCTTTTTTTTGGTACCAAAGATCGGTGGCTTGTAGAGGACAACCACATAAATGTTCGACGTTGCAATAGAACTTCCCTTCCTCCAGTAAGCCTGCACATAAACAACACATGTACTACTTCTTCTCCCCTCGCGTCAATGGCCGTCCAGAGAGGAAAGCATCATCATCTCCTGGATACGAAGCTTACCAAGGCCACAAACCTTATCTATGGAGCTGCAATTGAAGGTGATAGTTGCCGGATATTGCTCCGCCCATGTATAGCAGCACCACGACGAACAACATCCCCACCAACAAGCATTGTATCTCGCCCGAGAGATCCAACGCGAAACTCCCTGCGTTACGACATACTACAACATATAGCCAAAACCTAGCAGTAGTGTACTGACTCTATTGTCTTTCCTTTGCCACCTCCGGCCGGCTATTCCATTGAGAAGGCCATCACTTGTGTAGGCCTCAGGTGCTGGATGGAAAAATTTCCAATTGCAGTACGGTCTGTATTCTCTCCTTCTATTAAGAACTGATGAAAACTACATTTTTTCTAGAGAAAATATGGCTCTTTTAATATATGCTTCCCTTTGAAAAGAGTTTTTTAATATAAATATGAGCCCGCCTGACCCTCATACATGAATACAATTTTGTCAAAGAGTGAATAGTTAATTAGTGCCCAATGCATATATGGAGGTCCGCGGTAATGTACTTCTTTTGTTTATTGTCACGAAAAGTTAGAAAAAATGTTAGTGGAGCTAGGTAGCGGATAAGGCATACACACATCATTCACGATGGATAGCCGTGTTGTGGTGTGGTTGCATCTTCACGCGCGGGACCAATAACCAAGAAAAGATACGTATAGAATGAGTAAATATTTGGCTGCTTTTCCATTGTTATACATCGCCAAGCACGGTTCTGGCTGGTGGTTCGTGCTGGATGCACATTGCGGTCCGGTCGGCCACTCGCCACACACACTCACGATGGCTCCGTGTCGAACGGGCCCAGGCAATCCTGACCAGCATGCATTTGTCTGTTACTCATTTTTTGGGTAAAATGCAGCGCTAGAGCACCGTGAGATGTCCAAATGGCAGTTTTCAAAAGACAGGTGGCGGCGCCACCGAGGACAGATTGATCATCTGCCCTGCCCCACGTAGCTTGGCCGTGCATGGACGCCGATTCTATTTATTTATTTTAAACAGAAACAAAAGATTTGCCTCGATTGATTTAATTAAGAAGAAGAGAATTGCTCAGTTAATCAACGGAAAACTGGACGAAAACCATTACAACCAACACCAACCCACAACACAGCAACATCTAGATAACACAACCTCAAGAACCAACAACCACACGCAATCTACTACAACCGCAAACCAACGATACATGGAACACAACGTCGCAAAAAGGCTCACCTAATGGGCGACCCAAAGAAACTCGAACTATTAATCATCGGTTGAAGCTTTCCTCGCTATACCCCTCTTCCTTCTTCTGCCTCGCAGAGAAACCTTTCTGGGTGACTTCTCCACCATTCTGATTAAGTCCTCCGAAGCCTTTTCAGCTAAGACATAGTCTATGTCCTTGCTATAACCTGGACTCGCCGCCTCCAAACTAGCAAGCAACCCGCAAAGCTTTCTAGCAAAAAGAGCCTCTGAGCTATGCGCCAACACCCTACTGCCCATAGAGGTGGGCAACGGCGATGGCGAGGACGTCGTGGCCATCGCCAAGGCCTCAACGAAGTCCATCTCAATAGGTTGCGGCGATGGGTCACGAGGAGAGAGACAGCTGTAGAGTTGCTCTTCCTCAACCACATAAGACTTCTTCTCAAACGAGTCAAACGCAACCGAATCCTGTGCTTTGGCAAGCCCCATACCATCAAAAGGGCAATGCCTCCGTCGGCTCCAAAGAAACACCACCACGCGCCAACAGCAGCCTGAGAGATGCCGCCTCCTCACGAAGGGGAGAGAGTCGCCTCCTCGATACGGACATCGACCAGTTGAACGAGCTCCATGCGCATCAAGGCGACCTGGGACTGAAAGAGAGAGTCCAAAGTGGCGTTGATATTGAACTGCCTGCAACACCTAGGAGAGGGTCTCAGCGGCACCGCTGCAATTTCCGATGAGTGGCCCATGACTTCAACCAAATGCCGAGGCGGCGAGGAACGACGAGGCTAAGCAGATGGAGAGCGGTCCCGCTGATAGGGAGGATGAGCGACCGAAGAACGAGAAGGGGTGACCACCTCATCTCCAAGAGCGGCAGGAAAACGAGCACAACAAAAATGCTCCCAATGACCGGGACGACGACAATGGATACATCTGAAGGGCTCACAACAAGCACAGACTTGGTGGTCATGCTCGAGGCACCGGAAGTATATCCCACGAGCCCAACGCTTGAAGGCGAGACTATGCTTGAGACCTTCCTTTTGAAGCAAAGAAGAAGGATCGCGGCTGGGGCGGCCGCCCCGACCCACCTGCACCCAGCCCTCAGCATCATCATCAACGGAAACATTGCCCTCGACTTCTTCATCAACAGTATCAGTGCAGAATTTGGTAGCTGGCGGCGTTTGAGGGGCTAACTCTTTATCATCACGGTCCTCGTCATCCTCAGCCACAGAAGCCCACAAAGAGGATCGCATCGCGGTAAGGGGTGCTGGCGGAGTCGAAGCCAAACTAGTCGACGACGCCTAAAGGGCCAACCCCTCCTCACCACCCTCATTGTCGACAGCAGTGCCGGAGCCAGAGACCCCAAGCAGGCATGCCAAGAATGGGCACTTGCGGAGGCGGCGAGGACAAGCTAGGGCGGCCGTCAATCCGGGGGCGGAAGAAGGTGGGTCGCCCCAAGGCCGCGAGGGCGGCCGTCCTGGCCCCGCCGCCCGTCTCCCCACCTCCCTTTGTCAGCGCCTCCTTAAGTGTCCTTCCGATGTCATCGTCGCGACCTCCAATGTCTCGAGGTAGGACATCGACGGCTGCCCTCGGTGTAGCCTCCTCGGCAAAGGGCTCCCTCAGCGGAGCACATAGAGACCGTCGGCGTATCAAAATGCCGTCGGCATAGCTTGTCGACAGGTTGCAAAAACATTTTTTTTATTTTTTTTATCAATTTTTGAATCTTTGAATTGTTTGACTCGTTAATCTCATTTTGAACATTTTTAACACTAATTACACTTAATATTTAATTAAATTGCAGTCTTGGTCGAACTTCCCGGCCGGTCACCCATCCTAATACTACTCCAGCTCCAACACGCTTAACTTCTTCGTTCCTTCAGAATCTGTTTCCGCAAAGTAATTCATACATTGTTGTAAATACTATGATATCAATCCTATTAACCCTTATATCAACATATCACATGTTTATATTTTTTGAAATTACAAACAATTATTTTAGTAAACATTAATGAATAAGTAAAAATATTATTGAATTCAAATAAAAATATAATAATTTTACTTTTTTGTATTTTTCTATTTAATATGGAATAATTAATATCTTTAAATCTGTAAATCGGAATTTAACAAATAATATGTCTAAATTGATCAGAAAAATGAGAGGAATCCAAATATGATATCCATATCAAGTAATCACAAACCCTCTATTTTTTAATTATCTATTTGGTGGTTGCTTTAGAAAATTCCTTTTTTGGGCTCGGATAATGAAAAATGGCTTTTTGGTGCGATGAAAAGGAAAACTTGCATTGAATCTTTGATAAAATAACATATTGTGAACCTAAAAATTATTTTTCTAAAAAAATATGAGCATCAGATCATGTACATGTAGTTTATATCTGACCCACTTCCTGCCGATTCGGTAGGAATTTGTCTTTTTCACCAGAGGTGGATGGAAAGGTTTCGGATCCCCCTGTTGGGACATTGTCCATATAAGGTGGTATAGTATTTTTTGTAAAATGTGTTGGTAGCATTTTGAATTAGCCATTTGGTGGTTACTTCACAAAATCGTCCTTTTTTTGTGCTCGGAAAATGGGAAATGGCTTTTTGGTGCGACGAAAAGGAAAACTTCCTCCTGAAACATTGTTCGCCATACCATGATGAATGTGTATGCACAATATGGACACATTATCACAAACTATGCCTTGATTCTAGCCATAACATTGGTCATTTGACCCGAAAGCCAAGAAACCTCGAATGAGATAGGTCATTTTGTGAAGGTTTTTTGACACATAATCAATATATAAAGTTTAATATTTTTACTTATAACTATGTCACATAATATGACACCACGTGAAGATTTCACATTATTTCAATCCTTTTTGAATTTTTTATGCCCGTTTTAAACTATCGTCAAACTTTGTCGAACGACGGGCATGAAGATTCTTAGCTCGGGGCCGAGCCTCGCTAAACATGCATTGGATCTTTGATAAAATAGCATATTGTGAACCTAAAAATGATTTTTGTAAAAAAACATGAGCATCGGATCATGTACATGTAGTTCATATCTGACCCACTTCCTGCCGATTCGGCAGGAATTTGTCTTTTTCACAAGAGGTGGACGGAAAGGTTTTGGATCCCCTGTTGGGACATTGTCCATATAAGGTGGTATAGTATTTTTTTAAATGTGGTGGTAGCATTTTGAATTAGCCATTTGGTGGTTGCTTCACAAAATCGTCTGTTTTTTTTGCTCGGAAAATGAGAAATGGCTTTTTGGTGCGACGAAAAGGAAAACTTCCTCCTGCAATATTGTTCGCTATCCCATGATGCATGTGTATGCACAATATGGGCATATTATCACAAACTATGCCTTGATTCTAGCCATAACATTGGTTATTTGATCCGAAAGCCAAGAAACCTCGAATGAGATAGGTCATTTTGTGAAGGTTTTTTTGAGACATAATCAATATATCAAGTTTAATATTTTTACTTATAACTATGTCACATAATATGACACCACGCGAAGGTTTCGCATTGTTTCAATCGTTTTTGAATTTTTTATGCCCGTTTTAAACTATCGTCAAACTTTGTCGAACGGCGGGCATGAAGATTCTTAGCTCGGGGCTGAGCCTCGCTAAACTTGCATTGGGTCTTTGATAAAATAGTATATTGTGAACCTGAAAATGATTTTTGTAAAAAAACATGAGCATCGAATCATGTACCTGTAGTTCATATCTGACCCACTTCCTGCCGATTCGGCAGGAATTTGTCTTTTTCACCAGAGGTGGACGGAAAGGTTTCGGATCCCCTGTTGGGACATTGTTTATATAAGGTGGTATAGTGTTTTTTTAAAATTTGGTGGTACCATTTTGAATTAGCCATTTGGTGGTTGCTTCACAAAACCGTCCATTTTTTGTGCTCAGAAAATGGGAAATGGCTTTTTGGTGCGACGAAAAGGAAAACGTTCTCCTGCAATATTGTTCGTCATCCCATGATGCATGTGTATGCACAATATGGGCATATTATCACAAACTATGCCTTGATTCTAGCCATAACATTGGTCATTTGACCCGAAAGCCAAGAAATCTCGAATGAGATAGGTTATTTTGTGAAGGGTTTTTTAAGATATAATCAATATATCAAGTTTGATATTTTAACTTATAACTATGTCACATAATATGACACCACATGAAGGTTTCGCATTGTTTCGATTGTTTTTGAATTTTTTATGCCCGTTTTAAACTATAGTCAAACTTTGTCAAACGGCGGGCATGAAGATTCTTAGCTCGGGGTCGAGCCTCGCTAAACTTGCATTGGATATTTGATAAAATATCATATTGTGAACCTAAAAATGATTTTTATAAAAAAACATGAGCATCGGATAATGTACCTGTAGTTCATATCTGACCCACTTCCTACCGATTCGGCAGGAATTTATCATTTTCACCAAAGGTGGACGGAAAGGTTTTGGATCCCCCTGTTGGGACATTGTCCATATAAGGTGGTATAGTATTTTTGTAAAATGTGTTGGTAGCATTTTGAATTATCCATTTGGTCTTTGCTTCACAAAATCGTCCGTTTTCTATGCTCAAAAAATGGGAAATGGCTTTTTGGTGCGACGAAAAGGAAAACTTTCTCCTGCAACATCGTTCGCCATCCCATGATAAATGTGTATGCACAATATGGACACATTATCACAAACTATGTCTTGATTCTAGCCATAACATTGGTCATTTGACCCGAAAGCCAAGAAACCTCGAATGAGATAGGTCATTTTGTGAAGGTTTTTTGACACATAATCAATATATCAAGTTTAATATTTTTACTTATAACTATGTCACATAATATGACACCACGCGAAGGTTTCGCATTATTTCAATCGTTTTTAAATTTTTTATGCCCGTTTTAAACTATCGTCAAACTTTGTCGAACGGCGGGCATGAAGATTCTTAGCTCGGGGCCGAGCCTCGCTAAACTTGCATTGGATCTTTGATAAAATAGCATATTGTGAACCTAAAAATGATTTTTGTAAAAAAACATGAGCATCGTATCATGTACCTGTAGTTCATATCTGACCCACTTCCTACCGATTCGGCAGGAATTTGTCTTTTTCACCAAAGGTGGACGGAAAGGTTTTGGATCCCCCTGTTGGGACATTGTCCATCTAAGGTGCTCTATTATTTTTGTAAAATGTGGTGGTAGTATTTTGAATTATCCATTTGGTGGTTGCTTCATAAAACCGTCCTTTTTTATGCTCGGAAAATGGAAAATGTCTTTTTGGTGCGACAAAAAGGAAAGATGAAAGGGTAATTGCCCCTATGTGTGGTTTTGATGATTAATGACAATCCCTATGGACTAATGTTTTCACTGAGTTTTATATGAAGGTATGTTCCATAGGTCATGCTTGTAGTCCATGTGTTGGATTCAAGTATGGATGCCATGAAGATAAAGATATACCTTGAGTATTGGCATCAAAATCATCGAGTTGAAGAGAATAATATGATATGATCAAGATCTTGAGAGTGTGATCTTAATAGAAGAATTCAAGATATGGCTCTAAGTCGGTGTCATGATAGCCTCATTAGTTGAGCTATGGTTGACTAATATTTAGAGCATGTAATCAAATGAAGAGTTCCTTATGTACCTCAAGATATTAAGATGGAGCACGAGAAGATACTTGGTTGACTAATACAAAGAGTGAAGAGTGATTTCAAGTTGGTCAACACATGAAGCATAAATAATGTACCACATGGTATTGTGGTATGGTAAGCCTTGTCAATTATGCATCATGAACCAATCTATTATATATTTGCCTTTGCGTTTTCTATATGGACAGGTATCTTTCCATGGGCATGCTTCAAAAATGAAGATATTATATAGCCCATGAGAGGATGACATCAAGTGGTGATCGTCATCAAGGTTGAGAAGGGCAAGTTCAAGATAAGCATCTCGAGAAGATCATTTGCTTGAAGCTTGCCGTCCATATTGGTGATAATGGACATGTGAAGACATGTATTAATGAAGCTATACCATAGTGGTGTATGGGGAGCAAATTAGGAGTCTTCACGAAGCAACAATGATCAAGTGTTGCATTCCGGCTTGGGTGGAGCTTGAAGCGTTGTCATCAAGATCAAACGGTTTGCGCAAGGAAAAGGTATGGCCTTGCTAGGTTTTACTTTTACCGGTCTCAGGGTGGTTGTTGGGAGACCGAGTTATAGGATAGATAGCCGCACTATCAAGAGGGGCTTTCGGTTGTGTAACTTGATAACATCGTCATAGGGAGCTCAATCCTTTGCATACTTTGCATCTTCCTATTTTGTTGCTTCTTGGTGTTTCTCCATGTGAGGTTCTTGAGCTTGTTGCTAGCTCTTCAACAAGCCCAAGTTCATCGAAAATGGAATTCGTATGCATCTTCTATGGCGTTTTCGAGTTTGAAGGTTTTATCGGTTCTTATTTAGGGAGGCTTCTTACATTTCTTCATTTGGTTCTATCCTCCTTTGTTGGGCTATGATGTTTCTCTACACAATCTTGTAAAGCTTGTTGTCCTCGTCAAAACAAGCCCAAGATCATCGAAATCGGAGTCCGTATGCAAAAGTTATTGCGTTTTTCATGAAGCCTGGTTCATCCCGGTTGTGGATTCGGTTCAACCGGCTCCCAGACCGGGTGGTCCGGTGTCAGGACCGGAAAACCGGACCTGAAACCGGGATTTTTGGTTTTTCTATACCGAGTCTATCCGAGACTGTGTACTGACCCAAATTCCGGTTTTAAGTTCGGTTTTCCGGTCCAGGAACCGGACCGTCCGGTTCTGGAGCCGGTTCAACCGAACTTTCAACCGAGTTCGCACATATTTCTTCCAACGGCCATATTTGCTTTCCACTATAAAAGAGGGTTCTTCCCCCAACATTTTAGGTAGTTCTTGACCACGAAATTGACCTCCATTGTTGAACCTCTTGAGCTTGCTTCCTCCCCCTTACCTCCTATGATTCTTGCATCTTTTTGAGGGCTTTGGAAGAGGAGATCTAGATCTACAATCCCCACCAATCAATTCCTCCTCTAAGTGAGGGGAACCCATTGGATCTAGATCTTGGAGTCATTGGTTGACTTCCACCATTGTTCTTCCTCTCTAATTCCTCCCTAGCACTTGTTGCTTTGGTGGGATTTGAGAGTGAAGGATTTGAGCACCCTTGGTGGTCTTGCTTTGCATTCTTGCATAAGTGTTGAGCTCTCCATTACGATTTGTTCGAGTGAGAGACCGTGAGCTTGTTACTCTTGGAGGGTGACCTCCTAGTTGGCTTGGCAGTTGGTACCGCGGTGTTATCTTCGTGGAAGATTGTGAAGAGACCCGGGATTCTCCTTTGTGGATCTTGTGAAGTGGTTGTGGAGCTTGCCATCTCCGGAGTGGAGGAAAAGCTAGCCATAAGGAAAGGGCCTATTCCTTCGTGGGATAGACTCAGAGAAGAAGGTGAGCCTTTGTGGCGCGTGAGGAATCCTTCATGGAACCTCACACCTCTCCAACGTGATGTAGCCCCCTTCCCAAAGGTGGTGAACACGGGAATACATCTTCGTCTCCGCGTGCCTCGGTTATCTCTATATCCGAGCTTACTTTCCTTGTGATAGCCATCGAGCTTGAAGTACTTATATCTTGCTTATCACTTGTGGTATATTTATCTTGTGCTATCTTTCTTAGCTTAATTTGTTGTTGGTGCACTTAGTTGAGCCTAGTGTATTTAGGTTTTGTGCTTGTAAAATAAACGTTAGTTTAATTCCGCATTCTATCAAGCCAAAACCGTAATAGTTTTGAAATTGCCTATTCACCCCCCTCTAGGCGACATCTCTATCCTTTCAATTGGTATCAGAGCAAGGTCTCTCCTTGTTTAGGCTTCACCACCTAGAGTGTAAAGATGTCGGCTAGTAGTATAGTGCACAATGACACAATTATCTTTGATGGCACAAATTATGCTTTGTGGAGAAATTGCTTGCTTTGTAATCTTTGGACCTTGTGTCCAAATATTGAGCGATTTCTAGATGTAGGTTTTTCTCCTCCTATGGATCCTCAAAATCTATCTTTAGAGGATGAGAAAAATTTACATCTCGAAGCTCAAGTATCTAATGAGCTTATTTTCTCTTTGAGACCCACAGTTAATTTGTTCTTGACGATTGTAAAGCGCAAGTCGTCTCATGAGAAGTGGACCAAGCTTAAAGAAATATTTGGTGGTTCCATTTCTAATATTGTCGGTGGTTTCTCCGAGAGATCTCTTTTCCTTCACATCATGAAGAGCTCCAAGTTGCTTCCACCTCCGGCCACGATGAGTTCTCATCTTCACCCACTTCACCAATGTGTGGCAAGACACAAGGTAAAGATATGGTGAGTGGTGTTGGGAATTGCAATGTTGATATTGTGCTCGCTAATGATGATCCTTCATCTCTATCCCATTGCAATGTTTATTCTTTGGACTTAAGCACTTCTTGCAACAATAATGCTATATCCCCTTGTGTTGCTAGTCCTTGTATATCATCTAAAAATTATATGAGTACTAGTGTAGATGATACGCTTGATTTGCCTTGTTACCATGAACAAAATGCTTCTATTTCCTCTAGTTGTTTATCTAACAATGTAGAGGAAATCAAACATTCTATGAAGCAAGACATGATCATGAATGAAGATTCAAGAATATCCTCATCTTCATTCTCCCATGCTCACATGTGCCTTATGGCAAGAGGATCAAAGGTATCTCCTACTTTGGATCCCAATATATCTTGTAAAGATAATAGCAATGATAATGATGATGACATTGATGAGGATACTAGTGCTCTCTTGCTTGAGTTGACTTTTTTGTGTACCTCTCTTCGTGGTAATAATAAGGTCGTTACTTGTCTCAAACACGTTATGTACACCATAACTAAACAAACGGGAACCATAGAGGAGTTGGATTTCCAACTTGATGATGTGATTCGGAGATTCAATCTCCTTAAGCAAGAGCTTGCCAAGGAGAAGCACACTAATTGTATCCTCACACAAAAAATTGAATCTTATGAGCTTGAAAAGGAAAATTCCATTAATGATGCTTGTGCTACTAACTCTACTTCTTGTGAAGCATCTATCTCTAAAGGAGAATGTTGAGCTAAGGGCTCAACTTGAGTTGCTAACTAACAAGTATAGGAAATTGGAAGAAAGTCACGAAAAGCTCTCGGGCTCTCATAATGATCTTATAATCTCTTATGATGGGGTAAAGTTAGCTCATGAGGCAAGTATTACTAAGGTAACATTTTGTGAGCCTCTTTTGGACATTAGCACAAATTCTACTCAAAATGCTATTTTGCCATGTGCTAGTCCTAGTAATTCATCTAGCCATACTATTGATAAACCTTGTGTTGGATTAATTGCTTTGCCTTGTTGCTCTAACAATGAAGCTTCTACTTCCTCTAGTACTTGTATTTATACTAACCATGTAGAGGAAATCAAAGAGCTCAAGGCTCAAGTCACTTCCTTGAGGAATGACTTGGAAAAGAGTCATGAAGGGAAATCCACACTCGATAATATCTTGAGTGTGCAAAAATCCCCTAATGATAAAAGTGGACTTGGATTCAACTCCAATAACAAGAATAAGTCCAATATAAACAAGAAGAAGGGCCAAAACCAAGTCAAGAATTCGGCCAAGATTATTTGCTTCAAGTGCAAGGTTGAAGGACATCATGTAATATCTTGTCCATTGAAGAAAAAGCACTTGAGTGAGAAGCAACAAGGGAACCGGCCACAAGTTCATGTTCAAGCCCAAGTTGAAGTTAGGCCACTTCCGAAGAAAAATCAAGATAATGCTCCCCAAGCCAAGAAATCAATGAAGAAGAGAAACGGGAGCACTTGTTGCTACATATGTCGTGTGAAGGGGCACTTTGCCTCTTCATGTTCAAACGGTACCTTATCTAACCCTATCATTGTTGATGATTATTATTATCTTAGGAAGGATAAGGATGGCAATGTGTTTTCCAAGTTTGTTGGAACTCAAAGTGGTGTCAAGAAAACAACCATTTGGGTTGTCAAGCCTATTGTGACTAACCTCTTAGGACCCAACTTGGTTGGGTACCAACTAGCTCAAACTTGATCAATAGGTGTTTATGGAGGGCATTGGAGACTTGGCTAACTCTTGAAGAATTAAGGGATCTTCATATATTATATTTGATCAAGCCAAGTTATAAGGATTATTATTTCCCTATCTTATATCCAATGTGCCTCTTCGCGGTAACTTGTACTTAACTCATTTATATTGTAAGTTACTTGACCCTTTACATGTTTTGGTTTTGTACCAAGTATGTGTTTGTATTTGGTGTGCCTCATGCTTGATTATTTTGTGTATTCAAGTATGTCTAGGTGATTGGCACATCATTTACTCGTGTGTTTTATTTTGAGCCTCTAATGCATCTTGATGATATCTTATTTGGCTCTTTTAGAGTGGTTAATGGAACATACCATTTTGGGGGAGTGACATGCCTCGCGCATCTCTCAAACCTTAAAATATGTGTACATGAGTACTACCACTTAGTATTGATATTGCAAGCTTATCTAGTCACTATGTGGTGTATCATACTCATGAGAAATTCAAATTCTAAATGTCCATTAATTATCTCTAGTTGAGATTGTTTTACCTCTTATAAAAAATGAATATCACATTATGGGGGGGTAATATGCTTCTTTTGCATATCACAATCCTAGGAAATGTGAACATATGAGGTAGTGCCACTTAGAGTTGATATTGTTGATTATCTTGTTTCTAGGTGGCATGTTGGCTCAAACAAGGTCCTATTTTTGTTAGAAGCTTTTATTGCTCGTATTTTTGGTCTTTGTTTGAGTAAGAAATTCTTGGTGCGGTCTTTCTCAAATACATATCTATATATCTTATTTGGGATACGATTTGCTTCAAGTTATTCTAATCATTGTTTTGCATAATTGTGTGACTAGTTAAAGCTATCAAGAATCTCTATCTTTGCATAGTGCTTAATATTTTTATTTTTATCTTATGCTTTTTATTGTGAAGATTTATCTTTAATATCCGTGCAATATACCAGCGAAAATATATTCCAATACAATCATTGTCTTCGACAATTGATATACTTGTGTGTGGTAGCATTTGTGGATCATCTTCACTTTGGAGTTAACCTCTTATTGCCTTACTTTCTTTCCAAAAAATAATTGTGTGGCTCCCATTGTCTTCCTTGGCTTTTGAACATATATTTGATGATGTTTTTGATTATTATCAAATGTGTTTTAGTGGAAGACAAACCTTTTCTTCTCGGAACCTTGTGCCATTGTGAAAAGTGTTAAGGGTTTGGTTTATTTGTTAAAACCTTGCTCTTTTGGGAGTTTGTTATCTCATTCTTTATTCTCTATTTTGTTTTCTTGAATGAGATAAATCTTTGAGAATTTGTGTTTTTAATTCATCTTTCATGCTTAATAGTTTTTGCTCGGTTCATTCGTTGAACTTTGTTGAACAAATATTGTGTTGATTTGATTCTTTGATATAGTTTGGACAACAAATGTGTTTTGTCACACCTTGTATGCCTTCTTGAATATTTTTGGTGATTTGTCCAAAGTATATCTTCGTTGGATCTTGAAATTCTCGCACATGCATGTTTAATAAATGTATATCTTATGTCATGTTTTGCTTTCTTTGATCCAATATATAGGGTATACTCCATCAAATCCTTAAACGGCTAAGATGTGCATGAAATTCAAATTTCATCTCTAAATATGAACATATTGTTATGGAGTGTATCCTATGTGTTGTGGTTATTCTAACCACTTTGGACCCAATAAGTTTGGGGACCAAGATGTACTTGAATGTTGTTTTAGGTACATTGAAGATGCAATGGATGCTTGTCTCGTCTATAAAGAAAGTTGTCACCACATGATAATTGGAGCCAAGCTAGGATGATCTAAAAATTCTTATCTACTACATCATACCATTGCTATCTTGGTAACAAGTATCTTATTCATGCATACTATTCTTCCATCCAATCTCTTGTAGGTTGCATCTTGGCATGAATTTATTTGTTTGTAAATGTTCGATTCTTGCAATGATCTTTGAAAGACTTTTGTATCCTTATTGCTTATGTGAGTAATTTGAGATGATGCATATAATGGGGAGTATATAAAATCATGTTCATGATTCACCAATTCCAAATATGCCTTCTAGCAATTTATTGCATATCAACTCCTCAAGGTACTCTCATGTGCAATATTGTTGAAATTTCATTAAATCATTCCTTTTGATACTTGTTTCCTTTCTCAAAGTATCCCAACTAGCATTAGTTCCCTTAGTGTCAGTTGTGATGGTTTTGAGATTTTTTTTTGTTTTTCTTTGGTGAAGTTCATTGATATACCATAAGATAAAATAGAGCCATGGGCTATATATGCACTTAAGCAAAATATCCTCTTTGGTATATCTTATGACTTCCGCTTGGATATCATGTATTCTTTTTATTAACCTCTTATGTGTGGATGTTTCTTTGTGGATTATTCTCATATTTTTTCCCTTAGAAACTTATATACACTAGAGTGTTAATCTCTCGCTTTGATATGCTCGCTCTTTTCCGACCATCTCTCTTATCCTCTTGATTTTTAATGGTATTGGTAAGGTCTTGATTTATGAGTGCTTGGTTTACTTTTATTGCATCTTCACGCACTCATATCTCATATTTGGTTTCTCTTGGACTTAAGCTTGTCTTGGACAAGTGTATTGGTTTATATCTAATCCTTGTATCTTGGTTGTGTTCTAAATAATATAGAGGGAGTGAGGATTCCATGTTTGTGCATATTGTATTCAAATGAAACAACTAATTTATGCACGAACCTTGGGGAGCTTCCTTATTTCACTTAGAGCACTATTTGTCCATTTGATTATTTGGATCTTTTGATTGCTTGCTTCATCCGTTGAAGTTCCTTCACCTTGTTATCCTTTTATCAATACTTGATCCTCAATATAGTTTGATTTCCTCCAAGTGTTCGTCATTGGTTATGTGCATTTGATTTCACTCATATTACGAGTAATGCACACCTTGTGTAGGAACTCATACTATATTGTCCTTCTAACCTTGTTATCCATTTTGGCACTTGTTGTCAATGGGGGAGAAGTTTAGAGGGTTTTAAGGGAAATGGTTTTCTACTTAAGATTGGTTTGTTCTTAAGTGTTTGCCTTTCATGCATCTCATCTTTATTATGTTTTGCATGGTTGTATATATAGTGGAAACTCTCCCAAAGGTTATGCTTGACAATGTATGCAATGAAATTCAAGATCATCACACGTGCATATATTGTGGGGGAGTTTGCTCTATATATGTTGGCTCTACTCACATCTCTTGAATTAGTTGTAGTTTATGTGAGTAGAATCGGTTTTGATATGGGCTAGTATCTTTGTGTTACTTAACCATATCAAATACAACCTCTTGTATACAACTTATTCTTGGATAAGCTGCGTACTTGTTTCTAATATTCATTATATAAACCCTCTTGTTGTGATTATCATCAATTACCAAAATGGGGGAGATTGAAAGGGTAATTGCCCCTATGTGTGGTTTTGGTGATTAATGACAATCCCTATGGACTAATGTTTTCACTAAGTTTTATATGAAGGTATGTTCCATAGGTCATGCTTGTAGTCCATGTGTTGGATTCAAGTATGGATGCCATGAAGATAATTATATACCTTGAGTATTGGCATCAAAATCATCGAGTTGAAGATAAGAATATGATATGATCAAGATCTTGAGAGTGTCATCTTAATAGAAGAATTCAAGATATGGCTCTAAGTCGGTGTCATGATAGCCTCATTAGTTGAGCTATGGTTGACTAATATTTAGAGCATGTAATCAAATGAAGAGTTCCTCATGTACCTCAAGATATTAAGATGGAGCACGAGAAGATACTTGGTTGACCAATACAAAGAGTGAAGAGTGATTTCAAGTTGGTCAACACATGAAGCATAAAGAATGTACCACATGGTATTCTGGTATGGTAAGCCTTGTCAATTATGCATCATGAACTAATCTATTATATATTTGCCTTTGTGTTTTCTATATGGACAGGTATCTTTCCATGGGCATGCTTAAAAAATGAAGATATTATATAGCCCATGAGAGGATGACATCAAGTGGTGATCGTCATCAAGGTTGAGAAGGGCAAGTTCAAGATAAGCATCTCGAGAAGATCATTTGCTTGAAGCTTGCCGTCCATATTGGTGATAATGGAAATGTGAAGACATGTATTAATGAAGCTATCCCATAGTGGTATATGGGGAGCAAATTAGGAGTCTTCACGAAGCAACAATGATCAAGTGTTGCATTCCGTCTTGGGTGGAGCTTGAAGCGTTGTCATCAAGATCAAGCGGTTTGCGCAAGGCAAAGGTATGGCCTTGCTAGGTTTTCCTTTTACCGGTCTCAGGGTGGTTGTTGGGAGACCGAGTTATAGGATAGATAGTCGCACTATCAAGAGGGGCTTTCGGTTGTGTAACTTGATAACATCGTCATAGGGAGCTCAATCCTTTGCATACTTTGCATCTTCCTATTTTGTTGCTTCTTGGTGTTTCTCCATGTGAGGTTCTTGAGCTTGTTCCTAGCTCTTAAACAAGCCCAAGTTCATCGAAAACGGAATTCGTATGCATCTTCTATGGCGTTTTCGAGTTTGAAGGTTTTATCGGTTCTTATTTAGGGAGGCTTCTTACCTTTCTTAATTTGGTTCTATCCTCCTTTGTTGGGCTATGATGTTTCTCTACACAATCTTGTAAAGATTGTTGTCCTCGTCAAAACAAGCCCAAGATCATCGAAATCGGAGTCCGGATGCAAAAGTTATTGTGTTTTTCGTGAAGCCTGGTTCATCCCGGTTGTGGATTCGGTTCAACCGGCTCCCAGACCGGGTGGTCCGGTGTCAGGACCGGAAAACCGGATCTGAAACTGGGATTTTTGGTTTTTCTATACCGAGTCTATCCGAGACTGTGTACTGACCCTAATTCCGGTTTTAAGTTCGGTTTTCCGGTCCAGGAACCGGATCGTCCGGTTCTGGAGCCGGTTCAACCGAACTTTCAACCGAGTTCGCACATATTTCTTCCAACGGCCATATTTGCTTTCCACTATAAAAGGGGGTTCTTCCCCCAACATTTTAGGTAGTTCTTGACCACGAAATTGACCTCTATTGTTGAACCTCTTGAGCTTGCTTCCTCCCCCTTCCCTCATATGATTCTTGCATCTTTTTGAGGGCTTTGGAAGAGGAGATCTAGATCTACAATCCCCACCAATCAATTCCTCCTCTAAGTGAGGGGAACCCATTGGATCTAGATCTTGGAGTCATTGGTTGACTTCCACCATTGTTCTTCCTCTCTAATTCCTCCCTAGCACTTGTTGCTTTGGTGGGATTTGAGAGTGAAGGATTTAAGCACCCTTGGTGGTCTTGCTTTGCATTCTTGCATAAGTGTTGATCTCTCCATTACGATTTGTTCGAGTGAGAGACCGTGAGCTTGTTACTCTTGGAGGGTGACCTCCTAGTTGGCTTGGCAGTTGGTACCGCGTTGTTCTCTTCGTGGAAGATTGTGAAGAGACCCGGGATTCTCCTTCGTGGATCTTGTGAAGTGGTTGTGGAGCTTGCCATCTCCGGAGTGGAGGAAAAACTAGCCATAAGGAAAGGGCCTATTCCTTCGTGGGATAGACTCGGAGAAGAAGGTGAGCCTTTGTGGCGCGTGAGGAATCCTTCGTGGAACCTCACACCTCTCCAACGTGACGTAGCCCCCTTCCCAAAGGTGGTGAACACGGGAATACATCTTCGTCTCCGCGTGCCTCGGTTATCTCTATATCCGAGCTTACTTTTCTTGTGATAGCCATCGAGCTTGAAGTACTTATATCTTGCTTATCACTTGTGGTATATTTATCTTGTGCTATCTTGCTTAGCTTAATTTGTTGTTGGTGCACTTAGTTGAGCCTAGTGTATTTAGGTTTTGTGCTTGTAAAATAAACGTTAGTTTAATTCCGCATTCTATCAAGCCAAAACCGTAATAATTTTGAAATTGCCTATTCACCCCCTTCTAGGCGATATCTCTATCCTTTCAAAAGCTTCCTCCTGCAACATTGTTCGCCATCCTATGATGCACATGTATGCATAATATGGGCACATTATCACAAACTATGCCTTGATTCTAGCCATAACATTGGTCATTTGACCCGAAAGCCAAGAAACCTCGAATGAGATAGGTCATTTTGTGAAGCTTTCTTTGAGACATAATCAATATACCAAGTTTGATATTTTTACTTCTAACTATGTCACATAATATAACACCACGCGAAGGTTTCGCATTGTTTCGATCATTTTTGAATTTTTTATGCCTGTTTTAAACTATATATAATGTTTTATGTTTTACTTACTTTTTATTTACAAATGTGTAATATTTGAGTGTAGGTAGATAGGTCTTATTTTTCTGCAAATTTTGATATATTATTTGTATTTTTCCGAATTAGAATGATTTAGTTATGATTTTTCAAAGTTTAATGAGATAAAATAAAAAATAGCTACGCCGAGGGCAGCCGTCGGCGTAGCATAGGATATGCCGAGGGCAATTCTACGCCAACGACTGCTTGGCGGAGCTAGCCTAGACGATGACTACGCCAACGGCTCCAACGTTTGACCGTCGGCGTAGCTTCTCATTCCTGTAGTGATGTCTCATTTGTGAATCGTTCGCCTTTCTTTTGCAGCACACGCTACCTCACGTACAATGTCAATGAGGTCTAAGAGGAGTACGTACGTGTACTCTGCTGGTACAGTTAATGCAATGCAAGCGATGACAGGTTAACTGAAATCGACGTACACGCCTAGGAGGCAGTAAATGGATGGGGAAAAAAGGTAGAGGTCGAGAGCCAAGAAAACCACCGGGCCCGAGAATGTGTGTATAAACGTCTATATATATCCTATCACGAGTGTGTGGTAAAACGTGCAACTGAAGCACTACATTTTAACTCTGTTGAAGTACGTGATCCACTGCGTATTTGCACCTAGCTAACTACTACCCGGCCCCTACGTTATATCACACCGCTTGTTTCATTTCTATTCATCTTTTTTTCTTTCAAAATCCATGTAGTACTAAAGACACGTACTCAGTTTCTAAGTCATTTGCCGTATTGAGTTTATCAAAGCCGCGACCCCGATATACCCCTCTAATCCTGGGTATATACTCCCTCCGTTAAAATATAAGATGTTTTAGGTTTATGAAGAAAATGTATCTATACTTGTTTTAGTGTGTAGATTCATTCTAAACCTGAGTGAATCTATATACTAAAAGTAGTCTAGATACATTTGCTTCACAAAGCTAAAACATCTTATATTTTAAAACGGAGGGAGCACGTGTCTAGATATCCATGGCATGACGATTAGTTAACTGGATGAACCACTGATTGGATGATTTTCTGTGTGGTCAAAACTCAAAACTAAGCTAATTAGTTAGTAGGTGGAGATAGGCCAGTTTAGTTTCAAGGGATCTGTCAAGATAACAATCGATGAGATGATAACATAGTAAACTAGGTAGGTGAAAAATATTCGGGCGTGCACATGTCTTGACCGTCCAAGTGTCGCATGCTCCTGTTCTTTGCTCAAATTAAGGAACAAGCTCTCGACTTTTTTTCTTTGAGAGGGGGCGTGACTAGCTCGACTTGGCTTAATTGCATGCCAGCGCGATCAATCAGCGCGGTTTCATTGTATAGGTACGCACTATTTCATGAATTGATTATGAGGCTAACCTAATCAATCAGCGCCGAATTAATTACTATGTTCAAGTTTTGTTTAGCATCCACCTACTCTGTTGTACAACAAATTTGAGCATATAATATCCTCCTATCGTCCTTGTTTGTTCGTCAGAAAGAACATGCCGCCCGCCGGCTTTCCAAACAAGCTTAAGATGATGCAGGCGTGTTAATTATAAGACTTCTCTTGTACTTACTAGATTTAGGGGTGCGTTTGACGCACGATCCCGTAAAATTTGCACCGATTTGCATACATTTCGTATAACGGAGTACATTATGCAATGATAAATAAGCACCAGTAAACGAAGAACTTGAAACTGTTCCAGCAGAAAGTACATAAGCGACAAAAGGAACAGCAAAACCAATATGTACGTAAAGGCATTGACCCAGAAATTACCTTGAAGAAGATATAAGATGGAAATGGGCTACCCACGGCGCCGCCGGCTCATTCCACCTACTCCCTTCGTTTGGAAATATAAGATGTTTTAGGATTGTGAAGAAGATGTATCTAGACACATTTTAATGTCTAGATTCATTTGAACCTATACACTAAAAGATGTCTAGATACATCTCCTTCACAAACCTAAAACATCTTATATTTCTAAACGGAGAGAGTATTTCCCTATAGAGGAGGCCCATAATTAATTGATATTTTCTCAGAGACTGCCCACGGCTCGTCCGCTACCGCCGCCACGCCGCCTCGCGAGACCCCCTCCTTGGCGATGGAGGAGGGCGCCATGACTGGGGGAACCACCTCCCCATCGATGTTGCCTCCCCCTGCTCGTCCTCCTTCCCCTCCCCATCGCCGTTGCCTCCCCCTGCTCGTCCTCCTTTCCCTCGCATCCGCACGGCCAACACCACAGAGCAAGGAGGCCAGGCGGTCGGGAATTTGGGACAGGATCCGGTGGGTGGCATCTCTGTAGGCAAGGAGACGTCATGGCCTTCCTCCAATAAGAAGAGGAAGAAGGTAAATCGTTCTCCCTCTTGCCTGATTCGATGGTTGTATGTGGCTTCGATGGCTATATGTGGCTTCTAATTAGCCCTGCTCGAAGCCAATATTCTGCTTCGGTGGCTGTATGTGGCTGTATATTGGCTCAGCATCCTTCTAAATTAGCAGGGCTAGGCGTTTAGGTCTTACAAGGTTAGGGATCTTTGCATTATATATCACAAGGTTGGTACAAGTACAAGTCCTATACGTATACAACACGTATGTATTCTAACAGCCTAATGTTTTCAAGCATGGGTCTTGAAACATCAGAAGAAAGAGGGAGAAAACATTGCAGTGAGAAGTGATTATAGATTCAGCTTTTCATAACAGCAACGTCAGTCTGAGTAAAATAGATGCTCATATACTCCTGTGCAACGAGCAGTGGTGCATACAAGAATAATGTGAACATTAAGCAAGAGGCTGAGATCAGAAAGAATCTTTGCAGAGAAAAAGGAAAAAGGAAGAACATACCTCGGCTTTTCAATGTGAATCTGAGTTTCTGCATCCAGTTTAATTGGTGTTCCCACATGTCTTCGTTTTCTGTGATAACTTCTTGGTTCGATCTCCAAAAAAGCTCTGTTTAATTATATCTGTTTGTTCATTTTCTACAATTGTAAAAATAAAATAAAAGAAATATGGGACAAAATTTAGCTTACATTGATCTCCTCCGTGACTCTGATGATAAGTGTTAGAGTATATATTTGTATATTGTAGTTTTTCCGTGTGTTGGGGGGTTTCCTGTATATTTGCACATGTACATGTACTATATATTGTGGTATTTGGTCCCCTGGTAATATAAGATGTCTATTACCCTAACATGGTATGAGAGCTGTAAGGTAGCTCCTCTCCTCACAGCCGCCCCCTCCCCCCCCTCCCCCCCGGCTTCCTGCCGCTGTGCCCGGCCGTCGCCGTTGCCTCTCCCTCGCCTCCTGCGAGCTTGCCCCGTCCTCCCCGGACGCTGTCGCCCGTCCGATCCGCCCCGGCCGCCGCCGACCGCCCCGTGCCACCCGCCCACCGGCCCGTCGCCGTCCGCCGCCCGGCCGCCATCTCCTGGCCGCTTCCCGGCCATCGCTCGGCCGCCGCCCGGCATGTCGACCCCGTCCGCCGCGACTGTTGCTGCGTGTTGCAGATCTGATCTGATTTTCGTCAAAAAAAGAGAAAAAAATGTCTTCCTCATCGGGCTATTTTGCGATTCCTAGCTGCCCGGTGATTTTTTATGGCGTGAATTATCCTGATTTCGCTGCCATTATGCGCATCCACATGCGCGGTCTTCGTCTTTGGGGTGTGCTTTCTGGCGAGGTCTCCTGTCCACCGCGCCCCGCTGCTCCTACACGCCTATTGCCCTTGCCCCCGATGCTCCTCCGGATTTGACTGACTACATTCAGTGGATAGATGAGGATGCTTGTGCTGCTGCTGTTGTTCTCACTTCCAGTGTTCTGCCTCAGTATGCTGCTGAGTTCATGGGTCTTCCGACTGCTGCTGCTCAGTGGACTTTTCTTTGTCAGCGCTATCAGCCGTCTAGGAATGCTCTTTACCTGTCTGTGGTTCGCCAGGAGCATGCTCTTCAGCAGGGTGATTCTACTATTGATGACTTCTATACTCAGAGTGCTGCTATTTGGCGTCAGCTTGATTCTCTTCGTACAGCTGTGTGTGCCACCTGTCCCTGCTGTCTGACTGTTCGTGTGGATCTGGAGTTTCAGCGCGTATTTGAGTTCTTGTGACGGCTCCGTAAGGAGTTTGAGCCGCGTCGTGCCCAGTTGCTTGCTCCTGGTCGTGTTCCGCTCTCTGAGGTACTGTCTGAGCTTCGTGCTGAGGAGACTCATCTTGGTGGTGCTGGTCTTATTGAGGTTCTCTCCGTACTTGCTGCTCATGGCCCTCCTATGCCGTCGGCTTCGTTGCCGTCTCCAGTACCGCCGATACTCTCTACTCCTCCGGTCTAGGGCCAGAGTCAGCCTCAGCAGCCTCGTGGTATGACAGCACCTCTTCGTCCTCCCTGTGCCTATTGTGGCAAGCCTGGCCACGATGTCTCTAGCTGCTGGAGGAGGGATCCTAGCTTACGTCAGCAGTACCATGCTCGTAGGCAGGCTGGTTCTTCAGGATCTTCTGCTGTTGCACTGTCTGATCAGGACATTCTTCATGGTCTACTCGCTGCTACAGGCTCTTCCTCGTCGGGTACTGCTGGTTCTGTGCCTAGCTCTTCTGGCACCGCGCGACCACCACCTTCTACACAGTCAGGTACGTCATCCCCGTGATATCTGGATTCTGGAGCTTCTTTTTATATGACTTCTGCGTCCTTTATTCTTTCTGCTCTTCGCTCCCTTATTTTCCATGTCCGTGTTATCACGACTGATGGTACCTCTCTTCCTGTTTCCAGCCGAGGCACCCTTTCTACTTCATCTTTCTCTGTTCCTGACGTTTCTCATGTTCCTAGTCTTAAGATGAACCTTTTCTCTGCGAGTCAGCTTACTGATTCTGGTTGTCGTGTCATTCTTGACGCTGATTCTTGTGCGGTTAAGGACCGTCGTACCCAGGCCCTGGTTGGAGCTGGTCCTCGCAATCTTGAGTATCCGGGGCTATGGGAGTTAGACTGGCTTCGCGTTCCATCCACTGACACTTCATCTGCTAGTTCTTCTGCGGTTGCTGCTTATGTCACTGGCTCTTTTCAGCAGTGACATCATCGGCTGGGTCACCTTTGTGGCTCCCGTTTATCGTCCTTAGTTCGTCGTGGTCTTCTAGGGTCTGTCTTAGGAGATGTGTCTTTACATTCGTGTCAGGGTTGTAGGTTAGGCAAACAGATTCAGCTTCCCTGTCCTACTAGTGTGTCTGTATCTCAGCGACCTTTTGATTTAGTTCATTCAGATGTTTGGGGTTTGGCTCCATTTCCTTCCAAAGGGGGCCATCGATACTATATTTTATTCATTGATGATTTTTCACGGTACACCTGGTTGTTTTTTATGCGCTCTCGCAGTGAGGTGCTCTCTATTTATCAGCGCTTTCCGGCCATGGTTCATACTCAGTATTCCACGCCTATTCGTGTATTTCGTGCTGATTCTGCAGGAGAGTATATCTCCCAGCACCTGCGTGGTGTCCTTGCTCAGTAGGGCACCCTCACTCAGTTCTCGTGTCCCGACGCCCATGCTCAAAATGGTGTCGCCGAGCGTAAACATCATCATATTCTTGAAACTACCCGTACTATGATGATTGTTTTCTCTCTTCCGCCGCATTTCTGGGCTGAGGCTGTCGCTACGTCGACTTACCTCATTAACATTCAGCCTTCTTCTGCCCTTCAAGGTGGTATTCCTCTCGAGCGTCTCTCTAGTAGCTCTCCAGACTACTCGACTCTTCGTTTATTTGGATGTGTTTGCTATGTTCTTCTACCTCCTCGCGAACGCACCAAACTGACCGCTCAGTCTGTTGAGTGTGTTTTTCTCGGATACAGTGATGAGCATAAGGGCTATCGCTGTTGGGACCCCGTTGGTCATCGGATGCGCATCTCTCGTGATGTCACATTTGATGAGACGCGTCCCTTCTATCCTCGCCCCACCTCTGGTACTTACCCGGTGGATGATATCTCTTTTCTTCTTTTTCCTGATGCACCCCTGTTGTCCCTTCTTCTCCACCTCTTACTTCTGATGCGCCTCCTTCGATTTCAGCGCCATCCTCTCCTTTGTCTAGTTCCCCTAGTTCTCCTCGTTCTCCCCTAGTTTCTTCTCCACCTCGTTCTCCGGCTTCGGACCCTTCCTCTGTTGTTCTTTCTTCCTCTTTTTCTAATGAGTCGTCTTCCGCCGATGAGCTTTCCTCTTCATGGCCTGTTCGTCAGCGTCGTGCTCCAGACCGTTACTCTCCTAGTAAGTATGGTCTCTCTGTCGTCTCCGAGCCAACTTCTTATCGGGATGCCGAGCGTCATCCTGAATGGCAGCTTGCCATGGCTGAGGAGATCGCTGCGCTTGAGCACACTAGCACCTGGGATCTTGTTTCTCCCCCTCCTGGTGTTCGTCCTATCACGTGTAAGTGGGTCTATAAAATTAAGACCCGCTCTGATGGATCTCTTGAGCGCTATAAAGCGCGTCTTGTGGCTCGTGGCTTTCAGCAGGAGCACGGCCGTGACTATGATGAGACTTTTGCCCCTGTGGCTCATATGACCACTGTGCGTATTCTTCTTGTTGTTGCTTCTGTTCGACGTTGGTCTGTGTCCCAGCTTGATGTTCGGAACGATTTTCTTAATGGCGAGTTGAGTGAGGAGGTTTACATGCAGCCTCCTCCTGGGTATTCTGTTCCCGATGGGATGGTTTGTCGTCTTCGACGTTCCCTTTATGGCCTGAAACAGGCCCGTCGTGCCTGGTTTGAGCGCTTTGCCTCTATGGTGAATGTTGTTGGTTTCTCTCCTAGTTTTCATGATCCAGCGCTATTTGTTCACACTTCTCCTTGTGGACGCACTCTTTTTCTTCTCTATGTTGATGATATGATCATTACTGGTGATGATCCTGAGTATATTGCCTTTGTCAAGGCTCGTCTTCGTGATCAGTTTCTTATGACTGATCTTGATCCTCTTCGCTATTTTCTTGGGATTGAGGTCTCCTTCACTTCTGATGGCTTTTCTATCTCTCAGGAAAAGTATATTCAGGATCTTCTTACTCGTGATGCTCTTGGGGATGAGCGTACCGTTGAGACTCCTATGGAGCTTAATGTTAAGCTTCGTCCTACTGATGGTGATCCTCTTCCTGATCCCATGCGTTATCGCCATCTTGTTGGGAGTCTTGTTTATCTTGTTGTCACTCGTCTTGATATCTCTTATTATGTCATATTCTGAGTCAGTTTGTCTCAGCTCCTACCACCGTTCACTACAGTCATCTCCTCCGTGTCCTTCGTTATCTTCGTGGCACGATCACTCGTCACCTTTTCTTTCCTAGTTCCATCTCTCTCCAGCTCTAGTGCTACTCGGATGCTACGTGGGCGAGTGATCCTAAGGCTCGTCGTTCACTTTCTGCTTACTATGTGTGTATTGGTGGTTCGCTTGTTGCTTGGAAGACGAAGAAACAGGTAGCGGTTTCCGTTCGAGTGTTGAGGCTGAGCTGTGGGCTATGGCTTTGTTGATTGCTGAGGTGACCTGATTACGGTGGTTGCTTGCAGATTTTGGGGTCTCTGTTACGACACCCACTCCACTTTTGTCTGACAGTACAGGTGCTATCAATATTGCATGTGATCCGGTCAAGCATGAGCTGACCAAGCATATTGGTGTTGATGCATTTTATACACGTGCTCAGGTGCAGGATCAGGTTGTTGCGCTTCATTATGTGCCTTCAGATTTGCAGTTGGCGGATTTCTTTACAAAGGCACAAACTCGAGCGCAGCATGACTTCTTACTCTCCAAACTCAGTGTTGTGGATTCACCATGAGTTTGAGGGGGGGTGTTAGAGTATATATTTGTATATTGTAGTTTTCCCGTGTGTTAGGGGGTTTCCTGTATATTTGCACCTGTACATGTACTATATATTTTGGCCTTTGGCCCCCTAATAATACAAGAAGTCTATTACCCTAACAATAAGGATATTAGACTTCCTATCTGATCTCCATGATAAGAGTCTTCTATAATTTTATCAGCCAGCTTCTCGTTTCCTGGCTGCATCAGTAACATCATAGTAAAGAAAGTGAATCTAGAAGCTAGCTTATACAAGTTATGGTAGTGTGCACTATTCTAAAAAATCAGTTCACATGAAGAACTTGAAGAATCATATCTTAACATGTTGTGTTGAATCAAGTTCTAAGAAGTATAAGATGATATGTGGCTTCCATGGCTAGGCGTTTAGATCTTACAATTATGAAAATAAAGAATTACAAGTACGTCTGTATGTGGCTTCCATGGCTGTATGTCTGCTCTGAAAATAAATAGTTATTTTGCCACATTCGATGGCTGTATGTGGTTTCGATGGCTGTATGTCTGCTCTGATGGTCAGCTTAGAACGAAATAAAGAATTACAAGTACTTTTGGTCGCATTGAAAATACCAAGTCTACTTTTATGTTAAAAAGCTTATGAATTTGATCCGAGATGTTGAATAAATTTCCTTTTCTTATTAACCAGTAGGTATATAAAGCACAAGTATAGTTTTTTTTACCACATTTCTGGTTTAAATGGCTGTGAAGTGTCAGTGTCGTGAGATTTGGTGTTCTGGTAGGAGGATTGAAGTGTAGAAAGGTACATCGATGAACTCCCATCTGAAATTAATAAAAGGAAGGGCATATGAGACTGAACACCCCAACTGCTTGGTTTGACACTATTTCAAGAATCAAGATTATATATTTGCCCAGCAGCTAGTCTAATAACTAATCCAGTTATTTGGACATATATATTTGGTCTAGTTCTTTCTTGCTATTTCTATGTGTCCACAGCAAAATATAAATGTGTCCACTAGTTGGTTTGACATACTGATATCTATTTGATAACAATATATACTATTTCATTATGCTCTGTTTTTAAGTATGCACTATTATGGCACTGAAGTAACTGTGGAGTTATAATGTTTACATGTCTGTTATCCGCAGGAGTCCGGCAAGGCCTGTGGAGAGACGCAGCGGTCCGACGATGCACGTGTTGTGCAGAAAATTACCAGCAAAACCCATGTGGATCAGCGGGACAGTAGCAAGGTCCCTATCTCTGAAACCGTAGGTGGCAAAAGATCACTATCTCATGCTAGTGAAAGCTCAAGAGCAAGAAAGGCTGCAAAAATCATTAATGCAAAAGTAAGTTCATGGTCTGTTCTTGTTATAGTATATTAGAGAGAGTGACTATGAGATGGTAATAATATAGTCAGCTTGTTCTAAATGCAGGTTGAGATGACACGATTGAAGAACTCCAAAACTCCAAGAAGAAAAATGTCTCCTATCATGTCTAGGTATCCTATAATGAATATGATTGCAAGAAGAAAAGCACAATCACCTGCTGGAACTTCAAAGTCTCCTAATTTGCACGAACTCTCACCTGCTCCTACACATAGTAGTCCGACTAATTCGCATGATCTATCACCTGCTGCTAATGGTAAGTTGTAATCTCTATCACATGCTTTCAAATAAAACCACTAATACTACTATGTAGATGCCAATATTTGATAACTTTCATAATTGTAGGATCTAAACGCAGACCACGGAAGTTAACCTCCATCGTTTGGAAGGATGTTGAGCCAATATACATTGATGGACTTCTAACGCAAGGTCGATGCAACTACTGTAGCACTGTGTTTCCAGCCTCTAAGGTCTCCGGTACTAGTCAACTTGCTAGACATTTGAAGGTATGTGAGGTCAAATGTTCAATGGATGGGGTGATTCAGAAAATTAGAACCTCTGATGAAATAGACCCTGACTGGAAATTTGACCAGCAAGCAGCAAGGGTTGAACTTGTCAAGTTAATTGTCTTGTATGGGCTGCCGTTTTCATTTGTCGAGTATGCTGGTTTTCATTTGTCGAGTATGCTGGTACCGATTTTAAAGTTTTCATCTAGTTTAGTTCCTCATAACTCTGAACTTTACTTATTTTGTACTATGAACTTTCTTCGGAAATCAATATTATGCTCTGTTTTAACATCCTAGTGAACCAAATTGATGCTCAAATTTTAGGAATGAATTTACTTTCTGAACTTTTAGGGAATGATAATATTCATGGTAGGAGTTTGATGGGAAGAATAGCACTTGTAGCTCAAATTTAATAGCTTTGCATCTGTATCTTAATATATTTCTCCCTTCGACCCATATTAGTTGAACATTTAATCTTACTTTATTTAAAACTATGTGGTAAGATGCAGGTATCTGGCGATGCCCGTGGGGAGCCACAACAGTCTAAAACTTTCATGGATCAAAACTTTTCAGGAGCCTCGTTGAAGCAAGCAAGCAATTGTATCTCTAAATTTGTAATTTCCGTGTGTATGGAAGTGAATGGTCTAGCTGTTCTATTCATATTCGTACGTGTTATTCTGATTTGGGATAGAGAGCTGGCTGATGGAGGATGTTCTGGGTGCTGCCTGTTCTCTGCGTGTAGAATGTTGGTGGGTTTAATCGGGCAAACAGAAAACTGTTTAACATAAATGTATTACACAAACTGATAGCGACAACCCATTTAACTTATATAGACAAAGGTGAGCAGTTGGTGGGCTGCCGCTAGCGTGCCCACCTACGGGGTGACCCAGAAAGGTCTTTAGAGGGCACGACACAACTGGCAGGAAATGGAGAGTTGTAACTACTTGCATCACCGGGCAGTGCATGGCGACCAGGCAAAGGGCTCAAATATCCAACACTAAAATCCTATAAATTACACATGAGGCACCTTAAGAGACCTAGCATCACAAAAAAAATGATTTTTGGAAGCCAAAACATGTCAGGTGAACCAGGCTCTTCTGCATTCGTCACATATGTACCATGAGGCAAAGGCATCTTTGCACACCATGGCGTCAAGTTCCCTAATCTAGAGGTAGATCTGCCTGCAATAATTTCTTAGATAGATAAGGCTGTTGATGGGCTTACAAAGGGCAGCAAAGGCCTCTTCAAGAACAACAAAGGCCTCTCCGTCAGCGGTATCTGTGGATTTGGTCGATGGTGGTATCTAGGTACTGTCTGAACGAGAGCACATGATGAAAGGTAAAACCAAAAAATACAGTAGTTTTAAACTGTCGGATCCCCACCTTGAATGGACACTGGTTTTGGATGTGAGACTATTTTCCTTGTTTTGACTGATATGAATATCATCCCGTAGTTTTTCATGCGTACTGTTCTTTTCATTTTTCTACTCACTCTGATCTAGTCAAATTAGATCTAGGGATTTGACTGTTCATTTAAATTGGTTGCCGTGAGGTGAGCCTATGTGCTGATTTCCAAGTCCCCCGGAGGACGACTCCCATACAATTCTTGCGAGAGCTGGAGAAGCGTCTACGGGTAAAGCACCGTATCCATTCCAACCGGCAAGTACACAAATCTGATCTTCCAATTGCTGAACTTATTCATTGTGCAAAGCTCTTGATAATGTTGTAAGCCACAAAGCATTTCTATCCTTTTTCCAGCGATAATATAATTGCGACTACTGATTGTTGTGTAGTTAAAAATACTATTTGAGTGGTTCTTGTGGTGCAGGTTATATTTCACATGTTCAAGATGTATGATGTATTCTCAAAGGTTTTGATAATTTGAAAAGAATTCTGGAAAAGGTAAATAAATCAGAAGGTGTTATTTTGTAATCTATTCTATAGTACCCAGCTATATCCCTGCTATAGTACCTAATTTACAGTTGGATACATCCCCAGGGTTTGTCATGTTGTAGCGGCGTAAAACACCAGAACAGGAGCACAATTTTTTAAAGGAATATAAACTAACATATGTTTATAGAAATGATACTACATGTCTAGCCAATGAATTGGTACTGAGATACACTCCTCACTTGCCGCAACATCATCAGTTTGTTTTAGAGCGGCTTTTTATGGAATTTGTTGCCAATTCTCCCATGCAAAGACCAGATGATGATTCTGTTATGGTATTGGATCGTCCATCTACGCATAGCACGAGTCTTCATGCAAGAATACAGGGAAACGAACATCAAAAGTTACTTCACATTTCCTGCTATGAACAACTTAGTGTGTATCAGGGAGTTCCAAACGAACATGCTACAATATCAATAGAAAAAATGAAAATAATTAGAACAATTCTATATGTTCTAATTATATGAATCGTTATGTGAAATTAGGAAAATCAAAGCAGTAAGTCATGTCAGGGGCAGAAAAAGAGAGATATTCTAGTATGATTGCTTCTAGTCAATACAACATTAAAATTGACAGAAATAAGCTAGCATCAGGAAGTAATTAATATAGAATTAAACGGGACTATCATGGATGTATAAACCATACCACATGGATTATAGAAATGATTGCATTGTCACTGAATACATTGAAGTTTCAGTTCTCTCCATTTTTACTTTCCTGTAGTTCAAAATGTATCTAATACTGAAGTCTGGTTCATATACCTACAAATGATTATATATAATCTGTATATAGAAAAGTTAATTAATATTTTTCAGAAAATCCAAATTATTTTCATGCCCAAAGCAGCCCAGGTAGTCATGCTTTTCTCTAGCATTAACATGGAGATGAAAAGAGAATCTGTTAGAATATGCACCATCTTTCTAACCTTTTCCTCTCCACTTTTAAGAAACAGATGATACCTCTAGATAGCAGTCAAACTTCCAACAGAACAGGATCAATCAGGTCACTAGGAAACGAAAGAAAATAGCTGAATAAGAGAATGTGAACAGGAGCACCTACATGAAAATGGGACATCAGCCTGCAAATAACAATGAGGCAAAGCACTTAATCACACATTATTCATTTCTCCATAACATGCTAAACTAGGATAATATTCAATAAGAATAGCATATATGACGGTCTTGTTTTCATTGAACAACCGAACGCCAAATTTCGCAAATCAAAAAATACAGTGACCGATTTCAGCACCATACTAAAGACACGTGGTCTAGCTAATCTTTAGTGGCAAAATGACCTGAATCATAACCGTGCCTCTCAATTCAGAATTCACTTGTTTTCTAATTTTTTTACCGTCACTTCAAGTAGAAGCAATCTAACTACCTGGCCAGGTCATCAAGTAAGATCCATCAATGGATGCACATCTAGCAAGACATCAGTTCAGCTGAACCACGGACTCCCCGTCGATGGACGTGTTCCATGTGAGCGATGGAACCAGGCTCCCAAATTCCAAGGGCCCCGGAATATGTATAGCCTAGTAGTATTTCTCGTGCTAACCAGTCTAGATACGTGTGCGTATACGCGGTGAGACTCTGATCCCGACTGTTTCGTTCGACCGTTGAACTCTCGACCCGTCCTGACTCCGCTCTCTAAGTCGTCTTCGCCCATCATCAGCAATTAGATCGGCAGATCATCCAGACCCCAATCCAAGCTGGTAATTCCTTGCATCTCGTCGATGTTCCCATACGGGCCGGGCGGCCGGGCGGCCGTGCCGCTGACGGTTCTTATTCTCTTTTTTTTCTTTAACTTCAGGACATCACGCGATGTTGTTTCTGGTCAGATCGATAGACCTCTTGCTGCTCAAAAATTGATTGCAATTCCATAGTACAGTACTTGGGAGAAGCATAGTACGGTACTTGCATAGTAAGGATTGAATAGCCTTTGCTTTAAAATTAATTCACTTCAGACTTCACGCCTATAATTCTGAAGTTTGAACCGAATTGTTCCTAGAATTCTTAAGTCCCTTCTAAAGGAAAAAAAAAAGGCAAAGTATTTCTCAGTTATTCTGAAATCTATGGGTCCGCTTGATACTCTGAAGTTTCTAGAGAAGCACCTCTTTTATCCTTTTGCTAATATTGTATACAAATTTTTTTAACAATTCCTATTACCGTTGCATTGGAAAGGAGCTTTTCTAAACTCAAGTTGCTAAAATCCTATATGCGTTGTACTATGACATAAGAAAGACTCAGTGGACTGGCAACAATAGCACTTGTGAATGATATCTTGGAGAAGATTAACTATAAAGACATGATTAAAAAATTTATTTCAAGAAATACCAGACACATGACGCTTTTAGGTGGAACCCGAGGTTCGTTTATTTCTTTAGTGCCATATTTATAGTTTTAGAAAAAATACTTTTTTTTTTGCGAATGTTTAGAAAAAATACTTGATATATGTATGAATATTGTATGGAATAGCACATTTTAAAGTTATATAATTAAAATAAATATATAATTTTATTTTACTAGTTATTAAGTTTGAACAAAAATTAGAGCCCCATTTTGTATGTCGCACCAGGGCCCCCAAATCCTGGAGACGGGGCTGCATTTTTGTACACCCATTGCACATCTAGAGAGAGAGAGAGAGAGAGAGAGAGTACCAAAGCGCATGTGAGGAGAATGAAGCTCGGCTGGGAAGAGGTGGCTACTGGCCGCTCCTTCTGGTGTGTGGCGCGACACGCGGCGGTGCGAGGGGCTCCTCCTGGTCACAGCACGACGCGCGGTGGCGGAGCGAGCAGAGGGATGCGCTGCTCTCGTCGGCCACCAGCCGCTCGTCCCAATGGCAGCATGGCACGCACGCCGGCAGCGTGAGCAACGGGATGCGCTGCTCCCGCAGGTCACCAGCCGCTCTCTCGGTGATGACATGGTGAGCGGTGGCGGCGCTAGAAGCACGCCAACCACCAGTTGTTCCTCCCGTGAGACGGAGCAAGGACGACCAAGACAAGGCCACATTAGGGGAGGAGAAGGCACGGGCGGAGGAGGGAAAGCGAGGGTCACGAGGAGGGGAAGGCACCGTGGGCGAGCAGGTGGTGGGCTGGTGGCGGCTAGGGTATGAGAGAAATCGTGGGAGGAGAGGAACGGGAGTGGAGATTGGGGGAGGATCACCTGAGGGGATTGGGGAGCACATGAGGTTGTGCATGCAATGCCCCTCCGATTCATCCTGTACCCGATCAATACGCAGCAAGATATATCCATCTAAGGCTGACATGTGGGACATGGAGAACCCGTGTGGCAAAACAACAAGGCCTCGCATGAGAGACGCTCACTTGCGGGGATGAATCGGAGTACGCATAATAAAAATGTGCACACCTGTTCACCGGGGTAAAAAAAGACTTACTGCAAACTGATGGCCTGGATCTCCCCTGAACACTCGATCCGACGGCCCAGATTGCCAGGCGCCTGTGGTTGCCCCATAGGGGGCACCAATTACACCTTTGAATGTTCCTTCTGTTCTTATTCTTCTTAATTGACTGTTCATGGTAGCATTTAATAGACTTGGAGCAAACTTTGTACTAATTGGAAAGGGAACTAACAAGAACGGCAGGTTGAAGATACGCGTGGTATTTTTAGGCCCAGACCAGCCTAATTCCTCATATCGGGCTGGAGCGATGTATATAGGATAGCTTGCCGGCCCAATGTGGTGATAAATTTCTGGACCTGTAGTACTCTATATTTTTTTTACAAAGAAAATATACTAATATAGTATAGAAGGAAAATAAAGAGAAAAAGGACCCCCCCACCATAAATAATCAGAACTCTAACCACCACCAAAGACATACTCTGAATCTATATTTGGAAACACGATACATACTGGTCATGGAAATAATGATGTCATCATCTGCATATACCTTAGCAGGAAAGTACTCAACAACTATATATACCCGAACCCCGCAAAAAAGACAAACTATTAACAGAAAGACTCAAGGAGAAGGTTTAGTCGGGATTAAGTTGGATTGGGTGGTTGTACGGGATCAACCCAATCCCCATCTGGAACAGCTCCACGTCTGGCAACGAACTGAGGCCTTAGTAATCATACACTGTTTCAGCTTATATGCTCGGCAATTTTCATAGCTTAGGCACATTTTTTTTAGGGATCCAAAATAGATTGTGCAACCAGGACGGGAGAACTACACACAGTTGCATCCCTTCCACGTTTGGACATCCATTTATCTATAAATAGAGTGCAGCTTGTTAAATTATGTAGAAACATCTCAAACCTCATGTTTCACTTACTTGTATCTTAGCAATAAATAGCAAACAGCGAACACCTTATTTACAGATCTTGGAAAGGAACGGAAGGGTTTCTTTGGCTGGCTGCGGGGGTAAAGAACTTGGAAATGAACGCAAGGCTTTCTTCGGCTGGCCGCGGAGGTGGAAAGTCAACTTTGGTTGGTGCCCTGAGTCTCTCCAGGAAGCTTGGATCAGTAGGGTCCTAAAGAAAACATATAAATAGAAAAACAAGGTCAAGTCAATCAAGTAACCAACATCATGCAACTACAAATGTTACTAAACCACACATTCTATGAAATCGAAATGCATTTGGCAAAATAGACAATGAGGAGTATATTTATATGCCCGTGGCAACACACGGGCAAGTAACCAACATCATGCAACTACGAATGTTACTGAACCACACATTCTATGAAATCGAAATGCATTTGGCAAAATAGATAATGAGGAGTATATTTATATGCCCGTGGCAACACACGGGCAAGTAACCAACATCATGCAACTACGAATGTTACTGAACCACACATGCTATAACACATTATAGTTTGATAGAATATATAGAAAAAATTATAAACATCTATAGCACCGAATGTATATATTATGAAAATATATTTTATGACAATTCTAATGGTTATTATATTGTATTATATGTGTACATAAATTTTTCAATATATTTGGTCAAACTTTATAAAGTTTGACCTTAACTAAACCCAGAATGCGGGGTATTTCAGGACAGAGGGAGTACCTTGTACGAATATCTTACTTGGGCCTCCTCGTCTTCCAACTGTAAAGACGTGCAACTAATGATTAACAAAGCAACCCCAAGAGAAGTTTAAACTAGTTTCCCAGGAAATAAATGTCATACATACTTGGGCGGCAGTTACTCCCAAATCTTCCCTGGGCCCATCAGAATTATACGTGCCTCGCAAGCAAGAGTGACCACCAATATAGGCATCATCCTTGGGGTGCTTCACTTCAGATGAACAACCATAGCAGTAACCCAAGTCTGAAACGGGACGATTTGTCGATCAACTGCCAAGTAACCTACGAGGCATACACATATATAAAAATAACACTCCCTCCGTCCAAAAATAAGTGACTTGGATTTGTTTAGATTCATACGTATCTTCACACATTTTAGTGTTTAGATACATGCGAATCTAGACAAACCCCAGTCACTTATTCCGACGGAGGGAGTAAATGGTTGTAAAAAAATGTGCATGCAGCCATTGCAAATAGATGTGCGCAAACAAAAATGAGATATTACGAATATAAATCTTCAAGTGCCATGTGGCGCCTGGCATATAACTATTACTACAACTATCTGCCATGTGGAGCCTGGAACCGACATGGGCTGCAGGCAAGAAAGTATCCCTCCGTTCCAAAATACTTGACATGGCATAGTTATGGTATCCTTTAGTTTGTTGTTTAATTGGTCACAATGTAAGACCACAAATTGCCAAGAAGTTGCCAATCAAACAATCAATTCCCCTCTCCCTATCTTATTTACCAAGCAATAGATCAGATATTTCAGGATACATCATCAAACATAATGGACAAGAGTTATAATATAGAGATGAAGCTAGAGACAGATAGACAATACAAAACTATATAATATGTTAGGTTAAGTTGGCGCAAACCACAAACTGCAGAGTACACAAGATTAGGACAAGAGTATTGAATACCTTTGTCAAAAGGATCAACCCTGCAGATACAGCTGACCACCAACTCATCACGTTGTTCAAGCATAGTCTCGGCAAAGAATAATAGGCCATCCCTGTCTTTGGTCTTTGCAGTGAAATTGATATGATAGTACATCCTACGACTACCGCCCTCATCAAACACATGGTAGCTCACAACACCTTCGAGTTCATATGCAAGATCCTAAATAAGAAAGGAACATGATGGATATGGTCAACAATTGATTGCTAGACAGATAGAAGAGTAAGACACAATCACACAATTGAACCCCGGTAGGAGGACAGAGAGCGAGGGCAGAAGCAAGGGAATTAAGAGCAAACCCCTAAGAGATTGTGATCATCATTATATTTGTCCACCAAAGCTCGAACCAACTGGAGCATCCAACAGCGTATTTCATCAATTGGTAGCGACTGCAACCGCCGCTTCCTCGTGCCATCAGGCCAGTACAGAATTCGGCGTATAATCTTCTCGCGGGTGGATTCCTTCACACGAGTAATCAAATCTGGATCATATGGATCTACGCACCTAGTTTAGATCAAAGTATCACACATGGTTATCATGCTGTGATTTCACAATTGTAGAGAACACATAGAGATACTTAATTCTCTGTCGATGTTATCAGCCCGACATATGGTGTTCGTGTATTAGTTTGCCTTGGAGGTTGATGAATAGGACCAACACTCAAGTTACTTCTAATAACATAACTAACGGTAGTAATAGATTAGTCAAACCAAAACAAAACAGAACTGTTTAAGTTTCGAGTTCTAGATGCAAAATTAAGGAAAGAACATCCATCCATCTTCCAATTTAGATGCCCAACTCTGTGTGCACTTACCACACTTTTGACCAGATAATAGAACTTGGTGTTCTGGCTATCACCACTGTTTAGTACATCAGAGGGAGTGCTTAATTAAACTTTACATGGTCCACAAACAGGAATTACAACAATTAATGTATGCTATTACTTAGACTTGTCAGTAGTTGAATACTCAAACTACGGGTCATTTATTTCCTGATTGGTGGTGTAATGTCTATGCTAATCTTCCGACCTTATACATAAATACAGGATAAATGAACCAACAGAAATCCAGAACAAAGTTGAGAAACTTTACATTGTTGGATCCTGACGATCACGAAGATAGCAATCAATGGCACTGTAAGCCTCTGGTAAGCTATGAAACACCCCGCCCACGTTAGGATATGTATGATAATATCCGCTATGATCAATCCTGATGTAAAATCTGATTCCCCAGTCATTGAATATCCGGACCCACATGGAGAACAAGTCCTTCAAGGACGAGACTTCTGGATGTTGCAGCGTTTCTGCAGATGCAGTGCCTCCCACATGCTTTTCCTCACGCCTGAAGCAGACAAAGAAATTATCTTAACTGCAGGCCATGAATAATCCACATGATCGTGTGCTATGGCTATCTTTATAAGAGGGAAGGATCCTAAATCATCTATCAGTAACTTGACACATGGATCCGAATGAAATACTCCCTCGGTTTCAAAAGTTTTAGCTTTGTTAAGAAAATGAATTTAGATTTTTTTTAGTGTGTAGATTCATCCTAAAGTTAAGTGAACCTACATACTAAACAAGTCATTTTCTTTATGAACCTAAAACATCTTATATTTTAAAACGGCTGGAGTACATAGGAATCTATACGTACGGGGTATGAGTCCCCACCCTACCGATGAACATAGCAATTCGATTCCAACTACTCCCTCCGTTTCAAAATATAAAATGTTTTAGGTTTATGAATAAAATGTATCTGAACTTGTTTTAACGTGTAGATTCACTCCAAACCTCAGTAAAACTAGTTACTAAAAGAAGTCTAGATACATTTACTTTACTTTATAAAGGTAAAACATCTTATATTTTAAAATAGAGGGGGTAGATCGAAATAGAAAACTGACGATGATGAAGCGATCCAGAGGGGCATACTATACCTTGACGGGGAGGACAATACTTTGAGCATGAGTTTGTTGATTCGTGGAGAATCATAGTCATTGAAGTAGTTCCCATCCCTATCTTGGAAGACAACGATCAGTGGCCCGGATTCGGAACGGGCTGCCGCGAGTTGGTCCCGCCTGCTTCCGCGCAGGGGAGAAACGACCGCTTCTTCGTTTTTGCCACAACAATGGATGGAGAATATCTGCCTCCCGGCGGGGGCGGCGGTGGGAACATCAAACTGCACCGTTGGGTGGCCCGCGTAGAGGCCAGGAGCGTGGAGGCAGTTTTCGGGATCTGGCATGGGTAAGGGTTGAGGACAACGGGGATTAGGGTTTGCTCGGGGGAGGGGAGGGGAGGGGAGGCGAGGAGAAAGAGATAGAAAGCGAATCGTGTCGCACTGTCCAACGGGTTCTTTTTTTCCTTTTTTGTGGGTGTGTCCTGACTCCCGCGGGTTCTAGTTTTCTAGAGCGTCCACTGTGGCTGGTGTTGTGGTAACAGGTTTTACTTCAGCCAACCTAGCCCGTCCCTTAGTGTGTGTTTGGTAGCTCGGGGGGACTATCTCAGCCCATACCATCTGAGTCCAGCTGTGTTGAACACGTACAAGTACATTTTATTTGTTTCGTTTGGTAGGTCGTACGAGTTCGGCAGTGATCAGTTAAGATCTTATTTGGTACATAGTATGAATTGAGCCATGCCAGGACTTCATCAAATAGCAACCAGGTCCCTAATTACAGAATAGAAACGCAATCAAGTCCCTAGGAGCTTGGGCTCCGGCGCCGACGCCGGTGAGAGGCCTCCGCCGGGCGCTGCCATGTCGAGCCGCCTCCAGGACGCCTCCGGTGCTCCTCCGCGTCCACGCGCCACCGCCATGAGCCGCCGCCAGGACACATCAAAGGAGCCTCTGCCGCCTCGCGCCATAGGCCGCCGCCACGCGCTACAGGCCGCCGCCAGGACGCCTCCGGTGCTCCACCGCCACCACGCGCCACCCCCAGGAGGGCTATTCCGCTCCGCATGCCACGATCTAGCCGAAGCTCGGTCTAACCGGAGCTCAGGGGACAGGGGTTGCGCCGAGGAGGAGGAGGGAAGAGGACGGGGGTGGGGGCGGTGGTGAGCTCGACGGGGATGTAGATGGTGCCCTTTGACGGCCACGGTCGTCGTCTCCGGAGAGAGCGATAGCTCTGACGACAGAGACGGCGGGACGGTGATCCCGCGTGACTTCATCGACTCCGATGAGGCGGAGCAGCGCGTGATGGCACGCCTTCGCTGTCGTTCGAAGCGGCCGCACCTGCACGTCGTCGCCAAGGAGAAGGCGGAGCTCGCGGACGTGCTCCGCCTCATCGAGCGCCAGGAGGCGGAGTAGCGCGAGGTGGAACATCTTCGGCGCCAGGCGAAGGGGCGCGAGACAGAGAAGGCCAAGGTCATCATCCTCGACTGAACGGCGGCGCCGTCTTTGTCGTGTTCGTCAACGCGCAAGGCTCCATACGAGCCAAATTTTCGTAGCTAGATGCGCGCCTCCGCCTAGAAGTTACTTTTGTGATCGAAATATGTAAATTATGTAAAAATCAAACTCTGATGAATCGTGTTGTTCTTTCCGGTGCGAAGGCTATGCTGGTTTTATAAATTATTCTGTTTTAGTTTATAGGTTCTAATCGGCGCTCACATGGTTGCGATCTGAATCCGTATTATCGGTGCCCCATATCACCGATTTTACTGGTTGCGCTTTACGGACACGGCTAGAGATGCTCTTAAAAAAAGGCAAAACCATAATTGGATTTTTTTAGTTTTGGTTAAAAAACACAGCTTCATAAAAGGAAGAACTGAGCGTAGGTTGGAAATTTTCCTAACCTCTAGGCCGTGGTGTTGACACATATCAGATGGCCACCTACACAAAAAATTCCCCACGTCCCTAAAAAAATCAACAATAAAAAGGAAAAAAACATAGTGTGGTTGTTGCTTGTGCATCAACTACGAAAATACTGCACAAGCATACTTTCTGTTGTATTCTTCTGCTACTTCCTTCAATCCAAATCAATGGATCTGAATTCATTGATTTGGATTGTAGGTACTTTAAAAATGCTACGGCTCAAACATGTCGGCGAGATGAGGATAAGCTAATTGCATATCCAAGCTAGATATGTTATTGTAAAATTTTAATTTGTGTGTCATTCCGTATGCAACACCTTTCATATATAGTTATCACAATTTATGCTCTTCAATCCATCATTAAATCTACTTTCCTTTCCCATATTTTGTGCCCCCGTCGATACTTTGTTTGCTCTATTCAGTTAGGACACTGGATATTGTTAGCTTCAATTTAGGGTAATGTAGTATTAGCTATGTAAGTATTAGCTTTCGTTCAAGGATTTCGATGTCCAGCGTATTTGTTAGAGATTTTATATCCCTAACAAACAAGTTTGGAGTTACCGTTGAAGAATGTTTTGTTTTCAAAGTTTTTAGTAGGTAGTTGAAGTTAAAATAATAATTCTTCAGAAACTGTATGGCTTGGTGGTAACCAAAACTTCATTCAGTCATCTCAACAATCATCTGCATGCTATTGAGGCAATCGACAAGGTACACAGAGCATTTCTTTGGGAAGGACAGAGTGAAGTTCATGGGGGCCATTGCCTATTTCTTTGGCAAGGACAGAGTGAAGTTCATGGGGGCCATTGCCTAGTTGCTTAGGAGGTTGTCACTTTAGGCCGAAACAGCAAGGGGGGCTTGGGATCAGAAATCTATATACTCACAACCAAGCACTAATTTGTCAGCTTACTTCAAAATTGCTAACGGGGGCTACTGGTCCGTTTTTCAAAGGGTTACTTGGATCCGTGCTATTGCAATTTTCACCGTTTGGAGAAATGCCATTATAAGAACCAAACGTGGAGATATGCCACTCCAACTTTCTCATACTTGTACCAATGCTGCTATCAGGGACTACTGGTCCGTTTTTCAAATGGCCGCAGGCCTGGTACCTATCAGACTCGTTGCCATCCACTCCATAAAAAACTGACACCGCTTTCTGGAAATTAATGTTTCCAATGGTCAGGTTAGTGCAAATGTTCACCACCTGCTCTCAAGTTGCTTCCAGCACCATTGCTTTCTGGCATGATCAATGGTAATACCCTAGGAAGAGAAGACTGTACCTAATGTTCATAATTCTCTACACCGTTTGTTACCGAACCGGCGGCATGCTCGGTTGCCTCATAGGACCTACACAACACCTGGCAAAAATTTGTTTCAACCACTGTCTCTGATGGTGCAGTGAGAGTGCGATCAAATGCTACAGGTCGTCCTGAATAACACAGACAGTGATGTTTCCTGACAAACACACAGAAACGCTGCACACTCAACTCTATTCAAGCTTCTACAGGCTATTATCTGACAGGAGGGAGGGGGAGGTGGATTCATGCAGGCACAATGGACATGATGTTGGCTTTGCCTATCGTAGACAGCCGAACACAAAAGATAACATGGCAGCTAAAACCTGGGTTTCCGATGCTGGATGTGTTTTCTGCCCGGCGCTTTAGTCCGTCCACCACCACATCAATTTGCACTGTCGAAATGCACAATGTATTTGGACGAAATTGAGGTTAAACCACATCGCAGCAACGTCCCGGGACATTTCCTCATTCGTGGACAGAGTTCAATCAATACTTGCAGCCAAAACATGGCCGTTTTTTTTCGCGAAAACACAAAAGCCTTGCGTTCCGATTCATCGATATAAAAAGAGAGAGTACTGTATAACATATACAAAGGCTCACTGAGAGCCAGCACCCCATACAACTCAACCCACTAGATCTACGGGGCTGTGGGGATCAAGGCACGCAGGCCATTTGCCCCAGCAGCCACCCAAGCCCTAGCTTCAGACCGAATTGTATCCGGAAGACCATCCAGGTTAGGTGCCGCATTGTCGAACACTACCGCATTTCTCAGCTTCCAAATCCACCACGCCGTCAGCATGATGAGTGAGGAAGTGCCCTTGCGAAGAGCTCGGGGGGTAGATCTTGATACCTGCAGCCACCAGTCCACGAAGTCGTCTTCCCCATCCGGGGGGAGGGCCGTGGATCGGGTCCACGAGAGCACCTCATGCCAGGTCGCCTTGGAGAAGGGACATTCGACGAGGAGATGGGTCATGGTTTCAGCCGATTGGTCACACAGGGGACATCGCGGGGGGTGGGCGAGGCCCCGTCTCGCTAGCCGCTCAGCAGTCCAACAGCGGTCCTGGCATGCCAACCAGATGAAGAACTTCACCCGCGGGGGCGCCCAGGCTTGCCTTCTAGGAATGTGAGGCGATGGATCCCTGGAAGAGAAACTCGTAGCAAGATTTGGCCGAGTACTGGGCATCGCTGGTCCATCTCCACAGCAAGGAGTCTGGTTCATCCACCAGCGCGTGATGTCGCAGCTGGATCCAGAGCTGGACGTATTGCCACAGGGCAAGCGGGCTGAGCACGTCATGTATGTCGGCAATCCAGTGGCGCCCTACCAGAGCCTCCCGCACAGTGCGGCGCTCCCTAGCGCGCTTGGGGACTAGCGCGAGTAGCCCGGGCGCCAAATCACCGATGGTCTCCCCCCCAAGCCATCTGTCCATCCAGAATAGAGTCGTGGTTCCATCACCTACCTGCATCTTGGTAGAGGCATCGAACACTTGGTTTTTCGTCTTGGAGAAGTGCATGTCCAAACCGCGCCAGGGTCGCAGCGGGTCGGCGTGCCTCCTCCAGATCCAACGAATCCTCAGACTGATCGCCATGCGAGAGAGGTCAGGGATCCCCAAGCCTCCAAAGCATTTCGGCCTGCTCACCCTGTCCTAGTTCACGTGGCAGTGGCCGCCATTCGCATCTGCCCTCCCAGCCCATAGGAAGCTTCTCACTATCCGCTGGATCTGCTTGAGCGTCCGTTTGTTGAGCCCCAGCACTATGACCTGGTGGAGCGGGATCGCCATGAGCACCGACTTAATCAACGCAAGGCGCCCGGCTTTCGCCATCATCCTAGCCTTCCATGTAGGAAGTCTATTCGCGATGCTATCCACCAGGGGTTGGAGGGCAGCCGTGGACACCCGTCGCAGCGACAGGGGGATCCCCAGGTACCTGATGGGGAACATCGCCACCTGGCACCCCATGACCGTCGCTACGTGGAGTGCGACCTTAGAGGAGCATGCGATCGGCGAGACCGAACATTTGGCGTAGTTGGTGTGTAATCCAGATGCCTCCCCGAAGAGGCCCAACAGCGCGCGGACTGTGCGCAGCTCCGCCTCATCTAGGTGACAGAAGATCACCACGTCATACGCATAGAGGGAGACTGAGGTCACCAGCCCACGCGCAGTAATCTGCTTCAGCATGCCGTACTCAACCGCCCTGGACACCACCCTGTTGAGCGTGTTGATGAACAACACGAACAACATTGGCGACAGGGGATCACCCTGTCTCTCAGGCCCCTCCGGTGCCAGATTGGGGGGCCTGGCTCGCCATTGAGCATCACCCTGGTGCTTGCAGTCGAAAGCAGGATGGCCACCAGCTCCCTGAAGCGGGGCCCAAACCCCACTTTCCGCAGCACCTCGAACAACAACGCCCAGGAGACCGAGTCAAATGCTTTGGCTATATCGAGCTTTAGCATGATTCGGAGTCAAAACATGGCCGGTTTGTTTTGCTGCATGCCTCTTGACTAACTGGAAGGATGGAAGAAGCATCAAAGCCTGTGCTGAAGAAGTTTACACATTGATCCACCTTGTATAGTTTTTTTCTCTTCTTTTCTTGTTCTCTCAACTTCTTTGTTTGCAACTTTCTTTGGGGGCACTTGCCCACTACGCATGTAAACAATCAATCAAGTCATGAGGTAGAGGGCACATCTACCTTTTCCCCTTCATAAAGCTTCTGAACTATTCCAATTCCATGACATACCGGTTAGTGTCGTCATTTTATAATTTGCCAACGCCGCTTCATGGAACGTTGATAACAAAAGCAAAACCCAGTGCGTTACTTCCGGCCTGTTGCTAGCAGATGGTCTGACCACACAGAATTTGACAAGCGAAAGTCAGTCTGGGCCATCAACTTACTAGGGTACATCTGGCAGCATGTAGTCTGGTGTCGACACCCCGAGCTCTGATCTGGCTATCTCACGCCGCAGGCACCATGGGGGTACCTGGTCCAGGGCATTGGAGACGTCTTCAAGGTACTGTGATGAATTTTAATTCTTATTTCTAGTTCAAGCAGCGGGTGCAACTTTCCTTCTACGGTGTGATGGTGCGTGTCATTCTCATGATGGACTTTGTTAACTAGAACTTAAGTTCTAGGTCCTTTTTGGTTCATATGTCCTGCTGTACCTCTTATGGAAACACCAAGTACTTCCTGTAGGCTACAGGCCTTCTCTTGGTCTATCTTTATCCTCCTCTTTGGAAACACCAAGTACTTCCCGTAGATGAGATTGTCTATCTAGGTTTCGGGATTTACAACACATGAGTGTGTTGAAACTGTGTTTGACAATCTAGGCGGTGTAATTGACAATAGAACAAATTTCACTTCTAGGTGCAACCAAAAAATAAGTAGTGTTAATTTTGATAACCGGAAGAAAACTAGGCACAACAATCCTTAGTTTCGAAGAAACCGTAAAACGCATATACAGAATACGCCCGCTCCCATGACTAGGGTTCGTCACCGCTGTCGCCAGGAGCTCCTTCCCGCTGCCGTTCCTTCCCAAGCACACCAGACTTTCGCGTCGTCCCTTGGGCTGTCTCATCCTCCTCGGGGTAGTCGGTCCTTTCCCAGGTGGTGATCTTGCGATGAGCCATTGTTGGTATATGGGAGGCTTTGGGCTTGGTTGGTCCCCTCGCCGCACCAGCTATCTAATATAGCCCCGTGACGAGCGAGAAGAGAAAGGTTGCCGCCCGCACGAGGGAAAACCTCGGCGTGAAAGACTTTTTCCACCGGCCGGGCAAGAATCCAAGCTTACGATGGTCTACGATACGTTGATCATCATTACCACCGCTAATGATGACGGTAAGAGTGGGAACGGTCAAATGGGTCGGCCCATTGGGAGCACTCCGCGTCCCAAATGGACCGGGGCAAAAAAAGCCTCGTTTTGTGTCCATGGGTCGACTCGTAGGATACATCCTATGGCCAAAATGGGTTGCCCGGTGGAGATGACCTAAGGGCCGACGCAAATGGTCCTGCCAATTCCAAACCCGTCCGATCGGACTGGCAGACAGTTGCAGCACGACCTAGTTGGGCAACCTAAACGAACCGACCCATCCATGGACCAAATTTGCTCCTAGGTTGCGTTGGCCCGGACAGCACGCGCGTCCTCCCCTTCACCTTGGTGGTCAGTCCCTCGCAATGCATTCTCTGGCAAGGGATGACCCTTTAGGTATTGCATGATCAGGTTCCACTCGTCATCATTGAGGTGGACCTGAGGACGATCTTCCACCCCGCTGTCGTTGATGTTGTCGCAGTTGGCGGTTGGGTTGGGGTTGTCACGGTTGGCGTTGGGGTTGTTGCGGTTGGCGTTGGGGTAGCGAGTCCCATCACCGCCATTGGCATTGATGACAACACACATGTAGTGGTTGGCAAAGTCGTTGCTTCCGCAGCTTTCTAGTTCAGAGCCGTAGGCATACTTTTCCATCAATGGGTCGCATAGATCGGAGTTGCAACTATTGTTGCTATATGTGTCATAGGTCAATGCAGAAGCGTTGAACTCGCTAAGGATGTCGAGTGGTGGCAGGATCCATGAGGCATGTGCAATCGGTGGCAGCATCGACTGTTCCAACACGAAACAAATCGGATCAGAAGGCGAAGGGTTTCGATCTTGCAGATATGTAAGTGTAGATCTCCGATCACCATACTTGCTCCATCGTCGAGGGAGTCAAAGATCGGGCGTGTAGCCTGCGAGTGCATGGTGAAGTCGAAGGAGCCGAAGAAGAGGCGTCCCTCCGACGTGGATGAATCAAAGATTTTCGGTGATGAGGCCGCCAAAGTTGTAACATTAGCGTGCAGACTTCCCACAGACGGCGCCAATTGATGTGGGGTTACCACGTCAATGCCCATAATTTATGGACTTGGGTTTAGAGGAAGAGCGGAGAGCTGGAGACTTCATCGGCTAGCAAACAAGCAACATGGGGTAATGGGGTTTACCTAGGTTCAGGTTTCCGGAGGGAAAACCCTTCTCCTACTTGTCTGCTCTTAAACCGAAGGTTACAAGGATGCTTGATGGTGATGGCATGTAGATTAGATCTGATGAGGGCGTGTGTGTGTGCTAGGTTTTTTCAGTGTCCTTCTCGCCGCTCCCTCTTGGCCCTTATATGGGGAGGTGTTGGCGCTTTGTCGACATGGGAGCGCTTCGTTGGGAAACCCCAAGAGCAAGGTGTGATGCAACACAACAGCAAGTCTTCCCTCAGTAAGAAACCGAGGTTATCGAACCAGTAGGAGGAAGGAAACGTCTCAAAGGTGTTGCAAACAACATGGAAACCTACACAACACAAACTCAAGACTTTGTCCCAACGAATAGTGAGGTTGTCAATCTCACTGGTTGCTATAACAAAGGATTAACTGTATGGTGTGGAAGGTGATGGTGATTTGCAAAAAGTAAACAGTAGTAGTGGAAGATGTATCAATAGTAAATATTGGACCGGGGTCCATAGTTCACTAGATGTGTTCTCTTTAGATAAACAAACATGGCATGTCGTGTAACAAATTACAGCAGGGCAATTGACAGTACTGAGCAAGGCATAACAATGCAATACTAGACATCATGATCCTATGAGATTAGATTGGGCAATACAACAAGATATATAGACCGCCATCCAACTGCATCTATGACTAGAAGTCCACCTTTGGGTTATCATCCGAACCCCCTCCAGTATTAAGTTGCAAGCAACAAACAACTGCTTTAAGCAAAGTGTGTACGGTAAACAATCCACTTGTTCCATGAACAAGAGACCGTTGCTTTCTTCCTAGTGGCAACAACACATCTACAACCTTAGAAATTTTTGTCACTTCCCTTGATTAAATAGAGGCATGAACCCACTATCGAGCATAAATAACCCCTCTTGGAGTCACTAGCAACTACTTGGCCAAGATGGATACTAACAACGAAGATCATGCAAGATAACAAACAACACAGACATGATAGAATCAATAAGACAAAACCATTAATCAATCTGACATAGTAGTCTCAATATCCATCGGATCCCCGCAAACACAACATGCATGATTACAAATATATGAGATCTTGATCATGAACGGAGCTCACAAGATCTAGACATGAAAGCACAAAGGAGGAGATACAACCATCTAGCTACTACATGGACTCGTAGTCCAAGGTGGAACTACTCACGCTTCATACCGGAGGCTGGCATGATGAAGAAGAAGGCCTCCGGGATGATCTCCCCTCCGGCAGGGTGCCGGGAAGAGCTTCAGATCCCCCCGATCTAGGGACGATAGTGGCGGCGACTACAGATGGTTTCGTGGAATATTGATCGGGTGCTTAGGGTTTAGACATAGGGGGATTCTTATAGGCGAAGAGGGGAGGCTGGGAGGCATCCAGGGGGCCCACACCCTGCCCAGGCGTGGCCTAGGGGTGGGCCCGCACCTGGGCGGGGTGCAGCCGCCCTGTGGCTCCCCTCCGTCTCTCCTCTGGACACCGTGTTCTCCTCGATGAAATATTGACTTTGGCTTTTGTCCCGTCCAATTCCAAGAATATTTCCTTACTAGCTTTTCTGGAACAAAAAATAACAGAAAACAGGCAACTGACACTATGGCAACTTGTTAATAGGTTAGTACCAGAAAACATATAAAAACATCTCAAAGTGTGGACAAAGCAAAGCAAAGTAGATACTAAACAAGCATGGAACATAAAAAATTATAGATACGTTTCCGACGTATCAAGCATCCCCAGGCTTACCTCATGCTCGTCCTCGAGTAGGTAAGTGATAAAAAGAATATTTTTTGAGGTGACATGCACCATCAAAACCAAGATAAAACCATTTGCAAGCATTGAAAGCTGGGATCAAAGAACTCTAAACATGATCATGAAACATGGAGTTATAACAGTAAGACAAAGTATCTATGCATGCAACATGAAAGGCTACAAACAAAGATCATGAATAACATGCATTGAAAAACGTTTGTTTGTTTCACATACAGAAAACATAACATAGTGGCATTCAGCTTGTCCCTCATGGAGTAGCAAATAGATGCATAGGACACCTTCAAAGTTCATAAGAGTGACTAGATACAAATAGCACAAGAACCAGCAATACCAACAATATGCATCAATCAATAAGTTTTGGGACAATGCACATAGAGCTAAGAATGGCAACTATGCTCTCTTAACTGGTGCCTAAAGGTAGAAGGTGGAGACTTAATATAATGGTGGAAGAAAGGCCCTTCATAAAGGGAAGCAGGGATTTCAAGTTTCAAAAAGAGCTTCCAAAAATTATGGTACTTGTTAGCTTTCAGCCCTCATTGCCCCTATCATAGGCATCTTGAAGTGATTAAGGTTAAAGTGACCAAACTATGGAGTATATGTTTGACAAAGTATAAGTTGGCAATCTCATGTCCCTTGAATACGAGGGCCGCTCCTCATGCTACTCAACTTTAGTCACCTGTAAGTTCTTGTCATAGTAAGTATATGTGTACCATAGAGAACCGCCAACGGGGTACCCCTTGCACATGGTACAGGAGCTATCCCATAACCAAAATGACAAGGCAAGCAGACAATGAGCATCTCAGCGATCTTTTTATTTGCTATTTGCATAGGTTTTTATTGAGGATGCTTCACAAATTGCTCATTATGGTGATGCTGCAAGTTTCCACCATGATTAGGCATGGCTTAGGATAGCGGCTCAGGCGTTTCTCTAACACAAAATACATAACTCCATGGACTTACAAGCTCCCCTTTTATTTCACACCGGTGACATCCATAGACAAAATAGCATGATATCAACTGTGTACAAAGTACAAGTGCAATGTTGAAAGCGTTCCCCGTGACAGCACGGTTCTACTAATTCCAACGTATAGGTGCAAGAAAATATAACATAGATGACACAATGGTTTAAGTTTATTAGGGGCAAGAAATATAAAGTGTGCCATCAAGTTTGTAAGAGCTTTAATCACTAAGTTTTCACATAACAAAATACTTCTTTATTGGAAGATAGCTGAAAACAAGAATATACTTGGAATGGTGCAACACACCATGCATAGGAATTTATAGTGGACACTTTGGAATAACTTAATTTCTTGGGAGTTGGAAGCATGAGTAGAACTTACTCATATACGCGAAGGCTAGCAAAACACTGGGAGCAACCAACTAAGAGAGCAATAATGGCCATAATCATGCAGAGCGACAAAACATTACTAATCAAAGCATAGAGTGGTACTACAAGTCAATTACTAAATGATCATAGAGGCTATGGTGAATTGTTCATAGGCATAACATGGTGTGAGCATGTGCCAAGTCAACCCAAATAAACCATCAAAGGAGAAAACCACAATACTATGCTTATGCATGCTAAAACAACGCATGATTCTTTTAAGGCACACTAAGCAATCCCAATTGTTTGGAACAAGTCATGATATAGCAATAATCACTAAGCATAAGGTCAAAACAACACCTAGCATGACATGCTAAAGTCTAAGTCACAGCCAAAGCAAGCTCCTCTAGCACTATTCAAGCAAGAACTTTCTACTTCTTTCCAACACAAATCAACTTATTTCAAACAACACAGCGAGAACGAGGGTCCAAACTACTTTATTCAAGCAAACTAAACAAACTAAGAAAAGAAAAAGAAAACTAAGACGCTCCAAGAATAACACAACAGTGCATGAAACAATAAAAACGAAGTGTCTAGAAAGACCCGAGCTTTTTATTGATGAAGAAGGGGATGCCTTGGGCATCCCCAAGTTTTGACGCTTGTACCTCTTGGATATTTCTTGGGGTGACACTCGGGTGTCATCCCCAAGCTTGATCTTTTGTCCATTCTTCATCTCATTACATTATTCTCTCTCTACACCTGAAATTTTTCTTTCATGCAAAATTTCACACAATCTTCATTAGCAACATTAGTGTATTCAAAAGATAATAGACCTTGGCGTTTAGCTTTTAAATAGCAAAACTTTTCACTAAAACACAAAATATTGTAGCAACTCATTCAAAAAGCTTAATTCCCCAAAAGAGAACTCAAAAAGGAATCAATATAAAGCAAATGTAAATAATGGCAGAAATCTGTCAAAACAGACCAGCAGGTAGAAACCGATTTTTTCAAAAATCTTCTGTCGCTCAAATAAAAAGGTGTTGAACTAAAGAAAGTTAGATAACATACTGGGGGATTTATTCATAAATTTTTTAGCTCAATCTGACTTACGGAGACTCCTCGCGAATTTTTATGGTGGAGGACAGAAATCTGTTTTGGGACAGCAACTCCCCAAATCTTACTTCCCTCTCATTAGAGGTCAGCAAACAAAAAAGATAAGAACATGTTATTACTGAAGTAATAACTTCCAAGACTCAAGAAAACTCTTGGGTTATCTCCCAACAAGCACTTTTCTTTAACGCCTTTAAGTTAGGCACAAGAAGCAAGAAAAATCAAGTGTTTTCAAATGAAGAAGCATTAACATCAAACCTTGCTTTCAAAGGAGGAGAAAAAGCAACTTCTCTATCCTCATAGGGAAGTGTTCAATAACTTTCTTAAATGTAAATTGATATTTAATGGTGCCTTCTTTCATATCAATGATGACACCAACAGTTCTAAGAAAAGGTCTTTCCAAAGTAATAGGACAAGAAGCATTGTATTCAATATCCAAAACATAGAAATCAACAGGGACATAAGCATTGTTAACCATAATGAGAACATCATTAACACTCCCCATGAGTTTCTTCTTAGCATTATCATTAAGTGGGACATCCAAATAACAATCTTCCAAAGGTGGCAAATCAAGAATTTCATAAATCTTCCTAGACATAATAGAGAAACTAGAACCAAGATCACATGAAGCTTTGAGATCAAAGTAATTCACTTGCATATTAATAATGGGTTCCAAACTATCTTCTACTTTCCTAGGAATAGAAGATTTGTGTTTTAACTTCCCTTCCTTAATTTTAACAAGAGCATTTGTAATTTGTTTGGTGAAAGCAACAAGCATATCACTAGCATCAAGACTTCTAGCAAGTTTTTGCAGGAACATGATCACTTCAGAAATATTGCAACCATCAAGATCAAAATCAAACTTAGCATCACTAGTAGTGGAATCATTAGGCTTAGGCGTTGTAGAAGGAGGAATAGGGGCTTCTTGTGGTTTAGTGGCATCCATATTGGTGGTGGTGATAGTGCACACACTATTGTTTCTAGCAATTTCATCTTCTTTTTCCCACTTAGCATGAAGTTGGGATAACAATCTAACATTTTCATCAATAGTAACTTGTATGGCATGAGTAGCAGCAAAGGTACTTTCCATGGTTTTAGGTTTAGAATCCATTTTATTAATCAAAGAAGATTGTGCTTCAGACAAAGAGGAAATATTTTTCTCTACATTCAAAAGCTTTTCCTCCGCAGTCTTATTGAAAGTGGTTTGTTTACTAATAAAGTATTTGAGCATGACTTCAAGTTCAGAGGGGGCAATTCTAGTATTGTCGTAGGAGTTTCCATAGGTAATGCCATTATTAGGAGGATAAGGCCTATAGTTGTTGTTACTACCAAAATTGTTCCTATATACATTGTTGTTGAAATTGTTGTTTCTAATGAAGTTCACATCAACTTGCTCTTATTGAGCAACCAAATAGGCTAAGGGAACATTATTTGGATCTAAAGGAGCTTTCCCATTAACAAGCATACCATAATAACATCTATCTTATCACTCAAAGAGGAGGTTTCTTCAACAGAATTTACCTTCTTACCATGTGGAGCTCTCTCAGTGTGCCATTCAGAATAATTAACCATCATATTATCAAGGAGTTTTGTTGCAGCACCCAAGGTGATGGTCATAAAGGTACCTCCAGCAGCTGAATCCAACAGGTTTCTTGAAGAGAAGTTCAAACCTGCATAAAAAGTCCATGAGTGGGACAATTCTTAACCAAAGATTTCATTCTTTCCCAAGATTGAGCAAAATGTTCATTATCAAGTTGTTTAAATTTCATAATATCACTTCTCATAGATATAATCTTAGCAAGAGAGTAATACTTTCCAATAAAAGCATCTTTGCACTTAATCCAAGAATCAATACTATTTCTAGGCAAGGATAGCAACCATTCTTTAGCTTTTCCTCTCAAGGAGAAAGGAAATAGCTTGAGCTTAATAATGTCTCCATGTACATCCTTATACTTCTGCATCTCACAAAGTTCAACAAAGTTATTGAGATGGGCAGCAGCATCATCAGAACTAGCACCAGAAAATTGCTCTCTCATCACAAGATTCAACAAAGCAGGCTTAATTTCATAAAAGGTAGCATCAGGAGCAGGTGGAGCAATAGGAGTGCTAAGGAAATCATTGTTGTTTGTGCTAGTGGAGTCACACAACTTGGTGTTCTCAGCAGAGTTCATATTGGCAAAAGTGGAGCAAGCCAACAACAACAACAACTAGAGCAGGGACTAATCTTTTTGTGTTTTTTATAAGAGAAAGCAAACCAAACTAAACTAATTTTTTTTTGGAGTTTTTGATAAAAAGAGGCAAACGAAATCAAGCAAAAGAAACTAAGCAAAACAAAAACAAAGTAAAGAAAAAGGTTGAGAAGGACTCCCCTTGTGAAGACGTCCTTGGCCTTCCCGGCAACGGCGCCAGAAAACTTGTTGGTGCTTTGTCGACGTGGGAGCGCTTCGTTTGGAAACCCCAAGAGCAAGGTGTGATGCAACACAGCAGCAAGTCTTCCCTCGGTAAGAAACCGAGGTTATCGAACCAGTAGGAGGAAGGAAACGTCTCAAAGGTGTTGCAAGCAACGTGAAAACCTGCACAACACAAACTCAAGTCTTTGCCCCAACGAATAGTGAGGCTGTCAATCTCATCGGTTGTTGTAACAAAGGATTAACTGTATGTGTAGGGGTTCGTAGCATGGAAAACAAAAAAAATCTACCGCATGCACACAAACAAGCCAAGATCTATCTACTAGATTGTAGCAATGAGTCGATGTAAGCACTCACCCTCGAAGATTCCAAAGCGGTTAACGAGAGCAGATTCTCGTGGGTGATGTAGTCGTACACTTGCCGATCTCAAGATCGCGTAGACGATCCTTCCGGCGCTGCGTTTCGGCAGCACTTCCGCAGTCGGTCACACTTTCGGTACTCGATGAAGACCTTCCTCTCCCTTATTCCAGCAGGCAGCGGAGGTTGTAGTTCTCCCCTCGCGATTCCGGCAGCACGGCGGCGTGGTGTCGGAAGTAGAGGGAAGATCCCGCAGGGCTTCGCCTAAGCCGGATGCGAGTTATGGTGGATTAGGGTTTCCCGGAGATCTAGGGTTTAGATGACCGGGAGGAGGAGGATGTGTCGGCGGCGGCTAGGGCGGTGGAGACGAACCGACGGCGGTGCGGGGAGGCCGCGCGGTGGCGGGCGGCGGCGGCAGCGCGGGTGTGTGGGGAGGGCTTGGATCTTGTGGTGTTGGGGCAGCCCTCCCCCTCTATTTATGAGAGGGAGGGGCAGCCTTGGGAGGGGTGGGTTTGAATCCAAACCCAAACCCAAGTTGGATTGAGAGAAGGACTTGTTTCTTCTCCCACTGGGAAACCATTGTTCCAGTTTGACTTTTCAAACTTCCCGTTTGACTTTCAATTTAGAGCTTTATTTATCTCTTGCAAATGTCAACACCAAGTGACCTAGGATATGATCCAATCATTCCACATATCCATGACACATTCATGGACCATTCCCCTTCCGGACCGGTGAACCTTCTAGACCCTTCTAGAACCTCTCCGATGAAATCATCGGAAACTTTCCCGAACTCCGAAATTATGCAGACATGACCAAGACACTTCTTCGATCAATAACCAATAGAGGAATCTGGAAATTCATATGGCTCCCACATATTTCAACGATTACTTTGCGATCGAATGAACCACTTACATACGATACCAATTTCCCTTTGTCTCGCGATAGTTTAGTTATCCGAGGTTTTGATCGTCGGTATCTCTGCATACCTAGTTCAACCTCGTTACCGATAAATACTCTTTTCTCGTTCCCGTGATATGTGATCCCTTGTGAGCCAGTCACATGCTTGCAAGCTAATTGGATGACATTCCACCGAGAGGGCCCAAAGTATATCTATCCATCATATGTATGGACAAATCCCACTCTTGATCCATGTGCCTCAACCCATACTTTCTGAACACTCAATGCCACCTTTATAGCCACCCAGTTATGGTGTGGTGTTTGATGTCATCAAAACATCCTTCCAGTGATGGTGATTAACATGATCTCATGGTCGAAGGAATTAGGTTACTATGTATCAGAAAGCTTATAGCAAACGAACTATTGAAATGACTTGATCTTAATGCTACGCTTATCTATAGGAGTATGTCCATCATGCCATTCTCCTAATGATATGATCTTGTTATTAATAATATCTCAATGTTCATGATCGAGAAACCATGATCATCTATTAATCAACAAGCTAGTATTATAAAGAGGCTTTACCAGGGACTCTAATTCAGTTTACAAATCACACAAGTATTAATGTTTCCGGTTAATACTATTATAGCATGAATGTAAACATTTATCATAAACACAAAGATATAATAATAACCACTTTTTATTATTGCCTCTAGGGCATATCTCCAACAGTCTCCCACTTGCACTAGAGTCAACTAATCTAGATTACATGGTAATATACCGAACACCCATGGCGGTTTGGTGCTGGTCATGTTTTGCCCTCGAGAGGTTTAGTCAACGGATCCACCACATTCAGATTTGTGTGTACTTTGCAAATCTTTATGTCTCCATCTTGGACATGCTCTCGAATAGCGTGAAAACATAGCTTGATGTGCTTCAGCTTCTTGTGTGACCTTGGTTCTTGCGCATTGGCTATGCCCATTGTTATGGACTTAGGGTTTCGTGGAAAAGAGAGTGCTGGTGATTTAATCGGCTTAACAGACAAACAAGGGAGGCGATTTACCCAGGTTCAAGCTCTCGTAGAGGAAACTCTACTCCTGCTTGTCTGCTCGTATTATCATTGGAGAGTACAAACACGTTGAGTCGACTAGATGTGACCTCGTCGAGAGAGAGAGAGGCATGATGTGTATTGTGTCGTCGGGTAGCGTGTCCTCCTCATTGACCCCTCCTAGCCTTTATATATGGGTAGGCTAGGTCTCGGGTGCCAATACAAGTTAGTTACAAGTGTAGAGTTTGTATCTAGTCTAGTCTTGGACTTTCCTTGTCTTGTATCGCCAGGAGTCTATGTCCTTGTACGCTTCGTATTTGTTGAATCATCATGGGATTCATGGATCTTCGAGTGAGCCCTCTGTTAGGACGCACCATATATATATATATATATATATATATATATATATATATATATATATATATATATTAAAGATGGGAACCCAAAGGGTTATTCCCATGTAAATCACATTCTTCATGGGCTTGGGGCCACCCGAATCTTCATGGGCTTCACCATCAGCAACGAATCGATCTCATGGGCCTATGCTAGGTTGAACCAGGTAGGTCAGTCTTAAAGTACCAGTAGGGCATATACCTATGTCAACCTGTGCATGCACCGCCCGCTCCCGCACTAGTCTGGCTGATGCCCCGGTCTCCAGCAAGATAGAGGACGACGACTAGGTCACCGTGGTGTGGAGGTCGGTCGTCGCCGCTGCAGTCCCCTAGATCCCAGCCCTAGCTAGCCCGTATGATCCACCCAGTAGTGTAGAGGGTGTTTTTTTTGATGTATTTTGTACATGGACTTATTAATATTCATGAGGCCGTTGGGTGCACTACACCTCGCAAAACGGGTCGGCCCGGACCGCCTGTAGTCCCTGCAAATGGACCTTGGACTGATTTGGTGTCTAGGATGTGGTATGGGAGGGGTGGGTGAGGGCATCTCCACCGGGACGACCCAACCCGTCTGAACGTGTCCGTGTAGACGCTCAGGACATGCTCGGCGCCCCAGCGGCACGACCCATCCGGACGGACGCGTCTGGCTCGACCCATCCGTGCACCAAATCTGGGCAACGGTTGCGTCGGCCCAAACGCGCGCGAATGGAGGGTGTGTCCTGCCCATGCGTGCCGCCCACCCGTCAGCCATCGCTCAGTGCGTCATTGATTCAGACACAGACAATGGCACCGATTTAGACGCAACCGTGACAGCGATTTAGAGGCGCGAGCGGAAGGCTGACCGGCGGTAGCTGCGCCATCAATGGCTACGAGACAGCACACTAACTGACTGGACACCGCCTATGTTCCAACGCCAGCATTGATACCGAAGGAGCAGGAACCTGCGCGCATTCGCGGGCGAAGGGCTATTTAATCCTGCGCCCATCGGTGCCGCACTCTTCACCTCTCGCCATCGCAACCCTAGCAGCCGCCTCCAACGATGAAGACGCCATCATGGATGAAGAAGGGGAGGAGCAAGAACGACCATGAGGCGTCCGATTCTAGTAGCCAGCGCTCCTGCCCGTCGGCCTTCCTTCGCGGTGCATCCTTGCCGCCTCCGCCTCGACCAGAGGAGTATAGGAGCCGCCCCGTGGGAAACTACATGCCACCGCGAGGGACCGCCACAGGCGGCGGTACTTTCACATCGCGAAGTGTGAGCACTGATGGATGGAAGGCTTGTGCATCAACCATGGGGATATCTCCCTCCCCACCGGCTGGCACCTCAATCAGGAGTGTGTCCTGGTGTCGCCCATGCCCAAGAAGGGCAAAGGGTTGGAGGAGGAGATCCGCCGCCAGATCAGCAACCTCCCGTAGGCAATGCGGTCGGAGAGGGGCTACTAGAGCGACGACTTTTGGATAAAGTTCCTTGACTAGGAGCACAAGGAGCGGCGCGCGACCACCTTCCGCGATGACATGCAACCGTGGCAGGACGACGAGTCCCCACTAATGGCTCGGATGACGAGGACGCCTTTAAACACTCTGACGTCGAGCTTGGCAGCGACGACAATGGAGGCGACAAGGATGACATCGTCGTCAAGCAGGAGGCGATGGACGACATTGTCGCGAACCTGCCCCCAGAGTACCGCGAGGTCCTGGCGCGGAGCTACGACGAGGAAACCTTCATTGAGCAGGTCATTGCTACCAGCACGCGAGACGAGGACACCTTGTGGCGCGGCTACGAAGAGGTCGTCCAGCTCACCATCCTGATGGCCCATGCGAACGCCCAGCTGCCTCCACCGCCTTCGTTGCCGGGGTGGGCGCCGCACATCGTTTTGGAGGTAGGGATGGAGCTGGTGCACCTCCACCACCGCATGGGGTCGCCGACGGCGTGGCCTGGGCAGGTGATCAACCCGCCCGCGTCCACGCCCACACCAGCCCTGCTACCGCCCAATCTTTGGACGATGCCAGAGTACATCGAACTCGATCCCTAGATGGACACGGCGGCACCGGCGCAAAAAGATTAGTAGATAGTGTTAGGGCTAGTTTAATTTCATTTTAAATTATGAATGTAAATTATGTATGAAATATATGAAGTTTGCCAGTTTTTAGCACAAACAATTTATGTTTGAATTTGGAAAAAAATGAACTCGCCCTGTTTTGCCAGCAGAGGACAATGGGTCACGTCGCTAGACGCGGCTTGCCGGTCAGGCTGGACCCTGACCCAAAAACGACCGCGGCCCGACGATAGAAATACACCGTCTGGATAGGCTTGTTGGGGTAGGCTCGGTGGAGATGCTGGAGAGGAGGGGTCCTTCGAGTTGCCCTAAGGGCATCTCCACCAGGCCAACCCATCTGGTCCGAGCGTGTCCGAACTTGTCCGCGCGGACGCGCATGGCGGTGCCCCTGCGGGGCGACCCATCCGGAGAAACGCGTCGAGGGCGCCCACAACCACTTCGACGCCGACCTCGGCAGCGAGGACGACAACAACGACGTCGTCAAACAAGAGGCGGCGGACGGTGTCCCGTGAACCTTCCCCCGGAGTATCGCGAGGTGCTGGCTCGGGGCTACGACGAGGACGTCTTTACCGAGCAGGCCATTGCGGCCAGTGCGCGAAGAGGACGCCCAGTGGCGCGACTACGAGGAGGCCCTCCATCTCACCCGCAAGGTGGCGGAGACGAACACCCAGCTGCCTCCACCACCGCCGCTGCCGGGTTGGGCGCCTACGATCGCGCCGCATGTGGGGAAGGAGCTGGCGCACCTCCAGCACGGTTGGAAGCCGTGGCCTGGGCAGGTGGTCAACCCAGCTGCTCCCGCTCCCGCTCTGGCCCTGCCGCCGCCCAACCTCTAGACGCCGCCGGAGTACATTGATCTTGACCTGTAGATGAACGAGGCGGCGTCGGCGCGCGAAGATCAGTATCTAGGGCTAGGGTTAGTTTAACTTATATTTTTTATATTTTAAATATAAATTAAGTATAATTTTACCAGTTTTTCACGCGAGTTGTTTGTGTTTGTATAAAAAGTTTGTCTCGACTAACACGGACAAATAGATCACGCCGCGCTCGCCGAACAGACCAAACCCCTAGGAATACTAACCACGATCCGCTGGCCGAAAATGACCGTTTAGGTCAGTCCGATTGGAGATGCCCTAATTAGCCGGGTGCGAGGTCGAGATGACCAGACCAGGCCACTGATAGACGCTGTTCAGACAGACGGCTCTAGGCCTGCACTGCACTGCACTGGCAGTCAGTCTGCGACGACTTGACCCCATCAATCCAATCCAACCGACGCATCGATGGCGAAAGAAAGAAAGAAAGAAGCTGCGCCGAAGCCGGGCCGGGCCCGGGTCCCGAGATCGTGCTGACGCTGCCCGCGAGCGGGCCCAGACCAGACCAGACCATGCGGGCCCAGAGCGGGCCCGAGCTTTCGTCAAACCCGTCCCCGCCCTTTTCCGTCCCGCGCATACAGGCCGTTGCCGTTCGTTTGTCGCGTGTACTAGTACGTACTACTCCCCGTTTCAAACGCAGAGCCCGCCGCAATGTGACGCCGTTTCGCACCTGCTTCCACCGACCGTTTCTTTATCTGAACCTACGCTTGTCGACCTGATGAATTCGCTCGCCGTGTCCTTAAAAAAGGCGTCCGAAAAGGCTTTGCCTCATTTAATTCTCCATGTCCTTCTTGGTTCACTTTTCTGTTTTGAAAATCTGATGAATCTGTGGAGCTGAAACTGACGTACTACCTCCGCTCATATTATTCCGCACCATAAATTCTTCGTAGCAGCGATACTAACATCAACAACAAAAAGAATTATAAAAAAGAAAAAGTCCCTCTACAAAAATCAATTCCTTGTAGCAGCAAATACTAACATCATCAAAATAATACAAGAAGTCTAATCTTTCCAACATCACCGCCTTCAAGAAGAAAGCTCTGCAAAAGCATCGTTCTCGCGCGATCAAAGATCATAAATTTCCACCCTGGATAAAGCTTCACCTCGCTTCCTCTAAAACCAAACGATTTAAAAAACACGTTGCATGTGAATGGATCCAATCCGATCCGGCAATCTCGAGGCATGAGGCGTCCATAGGAGTTCGTCAGCGAAGCTTTCTGAAACGCAACACTCCGGCCAGATCAAGGAGGATATGCATCAAGTGGATCTTCATCTTGACGCGTTAAGAACCCTGGGACCATCGCCTTTATTCCGTGATGCGGACAAGCAGGCCCCTACGCAGCCATCCATCGACTCGATGCATGGTAGAATACAAGGATGCCACTAGCCCCTCCGACACTGAACAAAGGAAGGAAGCACAAGCACACACGTGGAACCAACGGGCCCATCGCCGTTGCCTCCCGATGCCGCTACCCACGGATGTAGCCAACAAGACCTGTAAACCTAGGGCCCACACCACGCCATTGCCCACGGAGCAGCATGCTAGAGACCCGCCAACGGCCAACGCCGTCGCCTCGCGATCCACCTCATCTTCCTCCCGTAGTCTGTTGCGCGCACCCACCGGACACCGCGTGTCTCTCCGCCCCAAAACCCAACACTAGCAGGTGTGCCCCACTGCCCTTCGCCATTTCGACGGGACGGGCGCCGCCACCGCCTAGGAAAACGGCGGCGGTAGCGGCAGGGGGAGGCACGATGGGAAGTGGCTTCGCTAGGGTTTGGCGGGGAGGGGGTCTTCCGGAGTCGCTCGGTGCGGGAACAACCTGGGAAGAAGGGGTTTGTACTCTTCATTAACATGCTATATATGGAACTTTGTTCAAAAACAAACCAGGCTCGTAGCTCATTTATTATGGCAGACACCTTTGAAATGGCAGCAGTTGGGAGCTACTCCGGCCTGTGGCGGTGAAACTAACACAGTACAGTGTACTAGTAGTAAGTAGCAATATTTTTACACCTGCTACCTTTCCCGTTACCCAAAAGTGGTTACTTACCACAAGTAAAAGTAAAAGCTGCAGCGCGGAGCAAGTGAAACAGTAGAGTAGCATTGACGTCACTGAACTCAAAGCTTCCATTAACCCGTTCCGTTGGCAGCTTCTCCTTCCTTCCCGTTTCCGCCTCCTTCCCTCCGCTCGCGATTCAAACCGACAAACAGCAGCACCCGACATTCCCCCCCTCCCTCCTCGCTCCTCTTGCCCCCATGCCCTGCCGGACCGAGCTTTGACTCGCATGGCCAAGCTCCCGCAATCCTCCTTCGCCCTCGACTTCCTCCGCCGCCTCCTCTGCGCGCACACCGCCCCCGGCGGAGACAATGCGGCGCGGCGCGATGACGGTGCCGATGCCGCGGCGCTCCTCCGAGAGAAGGCCTACGAGGGGGCGTCGCCCGCGAGGAGCCCCTGCATTGTGGCCAGGCTGATGGGCCTGGACGCGATGCCGACGCCGGCGCGCGACCAGCAGCAGACGCCGACGCTGCGACGGAGCCGGTCGGCGAGCTCCGCGGAGGGCCTGTCGCCGCCGCCGCCCACGCCGTGCTGCTCGCCGCGGCCGCGAGTGGCCAGGACCACGTCCGCGTCCTTCGGCGACAGGCCCACGTACCTCAGGCGGGAGAACGACGAGTTCCTGCTCCTCAGCTTCAGCCCCGACGACGCGGGCGACGACGACGACCTGTCAGCATGTTTCTCGCCCGCCTCGAGAGGCCGGGCCGACGCGCTTGTCCCCGGGCGGAAACAGAGGCGGAGGCGGCGGCACGGGGAGCCTGGCCGGAGCAGGAGGCAGGCCGCGAAGGCGGAGGAATCCGGCATGGAGAACTCCAGCCCGGTGTCGGTGCTAGAGGCGCAGGAAGAGTCGTCGACCACCACCACCACCACTTCGTCGTCGTCGTCGTCTTCCACGGAAGAGGCAGAGCAGTGCTCGCCCACCTCAGGTTTGTCCTGCTCACTTCATGAAGCACATTAATTCTTTCCTTCTTTTTTGTCCTGCTCACTGAACTACTAAAACCAATGCTGAAACTGGATTTTAGTGCTGAAATTTCCTTTAAAAAAAACCAATGCTGAAATTGGAGTGGAGTTCACCTTCAGAAACAAATAATCACCTCTACAAGAGAGATAGAGTGAGCAGTTTAGATCGGAGTGCAATTCACCTTCAGAAACAGAAAACAAAATTCAGAAAGGAAGTTCAGGTGAAATGCTACCCCGATGCTCTGTGAAAGTTCAGAAGTCAATTTTCCCGAGAAAAGTACTCCCTCTGTTCTGTCGCTGATTTAGTACAGCGACACTTATTGTGGATTCGGAGAGAGTACTACTTCAAATGCTTGGTTATTGTGGAGTACTTCTTTTCAATTTTAGGAACCATTGGTCTCAACAAGGATGATTTTGTGGTCCATATCAAATGCTTGGTTATGCAAGTGTACTAGTAGCTGTTCAAAAGTCTCAGCTGGTGTTCTGATCTTGTGAAACATCGTCTTCCTGTGCCTAATCACTTGTCCACTCCACCCTGCAAACTACACGAGCTCTGAAACCGATTGCAACACATCATCAGTGAGACAGCTACATGCACATAAACCTGCAGTAACAAAAAGAAAGAGAAATGAAATTGGAGTTAACATGTGACCCAACTGAATTACTAGCACAGCAAGTCGGTAACTAGGAATTCAGGTGAAACTGCAGACTTCTTGATAGGGACAGGCAAATCTCCTCACCTATCTGCGGACAAGGAAACAGCTAAAAGCCATTTGTTTCCGAGAGTTTATGTACTAGTAATTCACTTTTAATTACCCAGGAAAATCATTTCTTTTCCAATCTGGTGCATAAGGACAATTATGTGGTCCATGTCTAAAGCTTCGTCACGCAAACTTCTGAAACCTCGCCTTCTTGTGCCTCAGTCACTTGTCCCTGTCCACTCTGCAAACCTCACAAGCTCTTGATTGCAACACAACACTGAGACCATGCTTACCGTAGTTAATAATCATTTGACTTGGTCATCAAACTCATTTTTGGACGCTGCGAAAAGGAAAATCCAGATACCATTTCATCCATGGAGGAAGTAGAGCAGTGCTCACCTAGCTCAGGTTCGTCCTGCCTATTACTGATTTCTTCAGTTGCTCACTGCACGGGCTCACTGAATATTAGGTCCAAGTTAATATTTGAGTGGAGTTCACCTTCAGAAAAGAAAAACCTTCAGAGGAGAAAAAAGTTACCTCCAGAGGAAAACATGAGGGAGGACAGTACAAATTGGTGTGGAGTTCGCCTTCAGAAAAAAAAAATCAGGAAAACATCAGGTGAAATTCTACGAAAGTTCAGGTGACTGCACTGCTAGCTGAGAGTGACAGCTCATTTCCCTGCCTGTTTGCAAATAAGGCAACAACAACAAAAATCGACTATTTCTGGAAGTTTCTGTACTGATAATAAACTAATTTCCCAGGAAAACTATTTATTTCAGTTTTAGAAACCATTAGTCTCAAGAAGGACGATTTTGTGGTCCATATCAAATGCTTGGTTATGCAAGTGTACTAGCTGTTTAAAATTCAGCTTGTGTTCCGAGCTTCTAAAAATCGACTTCTTGTGCCCTGATCACTTGTCCCTCTCAGCTCTGCAAACTGAACAAGCTCAGGAGCCGATTGCAACACATCACTGAGATAGCTAGATGCACATAAAATTTCAGAAAATATAAAGAGAGACGGTTGAATTTGCAATTGGCATAGATGGTAACTAAGAAGACACAGCTGGCTAAATTTCATGATAATTTTGCAGATAAGGCGCCAGCTAAAAGCCATTGTTTCGGATAATTTATGCAATAATATGTATTCAGGAAATTATACTCCCTCCGATCCTAAATAACTGTGGCAGGTTTAGGCAAAGTTTTGCCTAAAACCTTCTCTAAACCTGCGACAATGAAATCGGATTAGAGGTTGTACCTTTTTCAGTTTGATGCATCAAGAACAATTTCGTGGTCCATGTCTAAATGCTGGTTATGCAAGCAACCTATTTCAATGTCTCAGATAGTTGGCTCTACGTAACAGCATGTTCGGCGACGCATTGACCATGCTCTAACCGAAGTGGGGTCCCAGGTCACTTGGCGCCATTTTTTCAGAACAAAAGGCGAAAACAATATTTTGAAATCTCCAAAAAATCTAAAAATATTAGACATCATGCATACAGAGTAGTATGTACATGCAAAATTTCAACAATATATCTTTTCATCTGAGGGATGTACACAAAAAGAGAAGCTCGGTAGTCAAAATAGAGTTTTTTTTTTGCCTTTTTTTAAACCACATATATATCGTTTTCATGGAGTCTACAAATTAGCGCAGTATTTAAAAAAAATGTAGAATATGCCTATATGTATCCATGGAAAAATGGAAACTTTTAACTTGCAAATATTATTTTCGATTTTTGGAAAATACCAGGCTCCAAGTAACCTGGGAGCCCAAATGTGCACATAAACTTCATGACAATGACAACCCATTTCCTTGCCTATTTGTAGATAAATCACTAACCAAAAGTAATATAGTTCATGACCTAGTATTACCCAGAAAAAAAATCTGTTAATTTGGTGCATCAAGGACAATTTTGTGGTTCATGTCTGAAGCTTAGTTATGCAAGTAACCTATCAATGTCTCAACCAGTGCTTTAATCAAACGAAGAGGGCGTAATCCAAGCTTCTGAAATATCGTCTTCTTGTGCCCCCAATCACTTGTCCCTGTCTACTCTGCTGGTGTAAACTGCTCAAGCTCTGTAGCCAGATCTCTGATTGTAACACATCACTCAGACCTCGAGATTCATATACTATAGCTAATAGTCACTTTGACTAGGTCATCAAACTCATTTCGGACACCGCGAAAGGAAAAGAAAAAAGAAAAACTTGGTTATTATTCCATGGAAGAATCTGGTTATCAGCTTTCTTCAGTTGCTCACTACATGGGCTAACTGAATCTCAAATCCATGTTAAAGTTGGAGCGAAGTCCACCTTCTGAAACAAAAAATCACCTTCAGAAGAAAAAAAACACCTTCAGAGAGAGAGAGAAAAGGGAGAACCGTGGAATGAAACATCAGAAAAAGAAAACCTACTCCAGCAAAAAAAAACTCAGGTGAATTACTACTCCAGTGTACCAAAGTTCAGATGATTGCACTGCTAACTTCGATGGAAATGACAGTGATTGTTTCTGATAGTTTATATACTAGCAAAAATCAACCAACTTCACTTGAAAATTACTAGCACAGCAAGCCAGTAACTAGGTATTCAGGTTAAAGTGCAAACTTCATGATACTGATAGTGATAGGCCATTTCCTCGCTGATCTGCAGATGCGCAACAGCTAAAAGCCATTGTTTCAGAGAGTTTATGTACTCGTAATTACACAGGAAATATATTCCTTTTCCTATTTGGTGCATCAAGGACAATTATGTGGTGCGGTCTAAAGCTTGGCTCCGCAAACTTCTGAAATCTCTCCTTCTTGTGCCCTGTCCCTGTCCACTCTGTAAACTGTACAGGCTCTATTCTCTGTGATTGTATCACATCACTGAGACCTCTAGATTCACATACTGTAGCTAATAGTCATTTGACCTGGTCATCAAATTCGTTATGGAAAATGAAAAGAAAAATCCGGCTACCATTCCCTGGAAGAAGTGCTCACCTACCTCAGGTTCGTCCTGCCCATTAGTGGTTTCTTCAGTTGCCCACTGCACGAGCTCACTGAATCTTAGATCTAAATTAATATTGGAGTGGAGTTCACCTTCAGAGAAAGGAACACCTTTAGAGGAGGGAAAACGAGAGAGAACAATTGAAAATTGGAGTGGAATGAAACTTCAGAACAAGAAAACCTGCTATTGAAAAAAAATCAGGTGAGTGCACAGCTAACTTCGTGAGGATGACAGTGCACTGCTAACTTCGTGAGGATGGCAGTCCACTCTGTGAACTGCACAGGCTCTATTATACCACTCCACTGTACTAAAGTTCAGATGAGAGCACTGCTAACTTCGTGAGGATGACAGTGCTTGTTTCTGAGCGTTTATATACTAACAATCAACTAACTTCCCAGGAAAATTATTTCTTTTCAATATTCGGCATCAATATTCTCAACAAGGACAATTTTGTGGTCCACGTCTACGCAAGTAACCTATTCCATTGTGCCAACCAGTGCTTTCTTCAGTTGCTGACAGCACGGGCTAACTGAGCCTGAAATCCAAGTTAAAACTGAAGTGGAGATTACCTTCAGAAAAATATCACCTTCAGATGAATAGAAGAGAGAGAACAACTGAAAATTGGAATGCAATGGAACTTCAGGAAAAAGAAAACCTACTTCAGAAAAACAAAAGCAGGTGAAATACTACTCCAGTGTACTGAAGTTCAGATGATTCCACTGCTAACTTGATGAGAATGACAGTGAAGTTTCCGAGAGTTTATATGCTAGTAATGAAGTAATTGCCCAGGAAAAGTATTTCTTTTCAACTTTGAGCATCGCTAGTCTCAACAAGGACAATTTTGTGGTCCATGCCTAAAGCTTGGTTATGCAAGTGTACTAGCTGTATAAAAAAGTCTTAATTAGTGTGCTGAGCAACTTTCTTGTGCCCTGCTCACTTGTCCCTCTCCGGCCTGCAAACTGCACAAGCTCTGTTGCCAGCTCTCTGATTGCAACACATTACTAAGGCAGCTAGATGCACATACCGTCGATAATACTAGCAACTTTGACTTGGTCGTCAATCTCATTCCAAACACTGGAAAGAAGAGAAATGTTCAAACTACATGTTACTTTGTTTGTTTGTTCATGTTTACTGACAAGGTACTGCATGTAACAGATGGAGAAGAAATCCGGCTGGCACCGAGACAAGAGCAGGGCTCAAGGAGGAAACTGCCCCAACCCCCCTTCGAGGATCTTGGTGGGCGCCTGCCTCCCGAGGTAGTGAGCACCTGTCGTGTATCAGATTATTCAGGCAGGGATAGGAAAGCGGTGAACAATGCCGAGGTGGCCGCCCCAGCTGCGACCGGCATCTGGCGAACCATCTGCAGACTAGTTGAGGATGATATCTGCGGAATGAAATGGGGAGGTAGGGATGATGCCAACATTGCAGCCGAGATGGAGTCGGCGATCCTTGAACAGCTCATATGTGAGGAAACAGAGGAGCTGGTGCAGCTAACTGTGGTCTGAGAAACTGTATATGGTTCCCACCCATTTCTGCTCCATCTGCATGAATCACCCATGTTGCAAAAAAAGATCAGAGTACTGAGAAGGGACAAAGCGATCGCTTGCATCAGATGCAGAAATTTTCTTGTTGGAGAAATTTGCATGATCCCAACATGAGGTGAATATCCAAGAATTACAGGTGGAGATATATATGTTCAAAAACTCTTGAGCCTTGAAGGTCTTAAGAATCTGAATTCTGTTCCTACCATGTGTAGCTACCTGACTAATCTGAAATAGTGTATATGGTTCTCCTCCTTATTTCAGCTCCATGTGTAGCTACCTGAATAATCTAACAATATATTATGAGTTGATTGACATAAATATTGTGCAAAGCTTGCCCCAAGGTGCTTACTACTTACTACTTCAGTAAACCGAGTCTTGACCTCTTGTTCAGGTAACCAAGTAATCTATTCATTAGTACTGCGAGATTTGGCGTAGACTCGGTGGATCAGAACAAATCAGATTCAGCGAACAGTCTGTTGATAAGATGCCGAGAGTTCCTGGAAGGAAACTTTCTGGGGAGGTTGGACGGTCTGAATTTTTCTTCTCCAGACAAACAAAACCCAGAAAATGATTTGTCGGAAAGTTTCCACGAAGATGAGGTCAATGATGTAGCCGTTTCACAAGAAAGGTCTCACCACGTCAACATCGACGACAATGGCGATGCCCCTATGATCATCCCCGTGAGCAGGAAATCTTCAGTTTTCTAAGGAAGATTCTCCATTTCTTAATCAGGGTTTGGAGATAAGAACTCTACGTTAGATGGACGAGACATCATGTACCAATCTATAAAACCTATCTGGAACAGGATTTGTCGCCGCTCGTCGAACCGGTTAAATAAGTTGTGGATTGCTTTCAGAGGAAGGTTTGAATGTCTCACATGGAAAAGAAGACCAAATTACAGCCAGCCATAACCAATCCTCCTTGTGACGCAAGCCGGTTTTAGTTTATCGAATTATGTATTATCATTTGTGCATGTTACGCAAGCTGCTGCCTTAGTCTTGCAGACAATGGTTTGACTGCATCCACATTATAACCCCTTAAGCAAGCATGATCAGAACAAATCTTATACAAGTAGATTACGATACATAAAAAATACTAGAGATTACCTGAATAATTAATTCGTCGGTAAGATCCATGTGTGTTGTCCTGGTTACAATGTAACTTAGAGAGTAGTGAAAATAAATAAGAGGCGGGCACTCTTTTTAAAAGAGTATATATAGATATAGGAGGTAAAAAAAACTAGTGCAGAAGTCGAGAAAAAGACAAGAATGCATCGAAAAAGTAAAGCTAAAACAATTTAAGACATCTATTGTGTTTATTTTTCAATTAGTTGGAGAAAAAGTTATAGCAAGTTTATTACTCTGGCAAAATCCCCACCTTCTATTTCACATGTTTAGAAGAAATAAATCTGTTTTGCAACTTGGGTAAGCAATGAGTACATATAAAAACATGTGATTAGTTTAAAGCACATCCTAATGTGATGTTTTTAGAATGATTATTACAATACACAGCAATGCCAAAAGAAGCCTAAGCACGCAGATGCACACACTTTTTTTAACTTCCGGACCAAGATGATGCACATCCATACAGATATAAACACGTTACATAATGGATACAATAAATATGAGCACCACCAACAGAGAGAGGTTGAGGATTACATTGTTAATGGCTCAAATATCTGTCAGGACATATAGAGTTAGAGTAGTCCAAAATCTGCTCCAACTGCAATGGCAATACTAAACATCGTTAGGGATTGAAAACAATACAGCTAAATAATTGGGAATGTCCAAACACAGCAGCTGCACTCACATACAAAAATAAACAAGAGACAACATGGACGCCAATACTTATTCCATCATATTAAACCAGAAGGACAAAAAAAGAAGGAATGCTCTAGGTCCAATGTTCTAGAAGAAGATGCTCTTGTCAAAGAAAAAAATCAACATTGGCAAACATTAAAAATGATGCTACTAGTAGTAAATAAATTGAAGCTTATCATGATGACACTTATACCCAGATTTTTGGGCCTGATTTCTGTGTTCTACGGAGTATGCCTAACCCACAACCAGAATGACAATTAATTTAATCTATCTGCTTTTTTTAGGTGCATGGCACTTTCCTTTGGGATAAAATACTGAGAGCACCAATAATAATTGGTGCATGACGACTCCTTCTCCACTAAACTAACCTGTGATTGCTCAGCAGTTTACATCCTATGACCCACCAACCACTTGAGCAGAAGCTATATCAAATTGTGCAAATGGTTTATGACCCATCCATTTGGAGAATGGAATCGAATAAAGGAAGATGTGCTCATGGAAGAACCAAGAATATATAAAAAACAAAACGTGTGATGTACATGGCTTGAGAAGAGTACAACTTTTCATAGTTTAGACAGGAAGAATACCATAAAACAGATCTTGCTGGTCTCAGAATATGTATAAATATCATCAAGTAATAAACTCTCATTGGAATTTCTGTATACAACTATTTATGAACCGAAGGGGGGAAAAGTAATATCGGCTGTTCTTCATCAATCTAATGCTCCCTTTGGGCATCCATGGTTGTTGTTGATGAACAACATTATTTTTTTTCTGTGAACAGCCTATATATGTACTAAAGAACCATCTCATATGAATCAAATAAAGCAAATAAAAAGGTAAAACAATTGAAGGAAAGAACTTTGGTCAGCTAGGTGCTATGAGCCGAAATGACCATCAACGGCAAATTAGGCCACCATCTGCTCCTGCTCCAGCCACTGCGGAAAATGGTCGCCGCCGGCGTGGCCATCCTTGACAAGAGAGTTAACCCATGACACGTCCGGTTCGGCCTGGGTGGCCGGAGAGGTCGCCGGCATGGCGGATTGCCCGCGGAATCCAAAAGACGCGGACTTGCGGAACTTGTGCAGCTCGTCGCCCTGGACGCCCCAGTCGAGCTTGCCGCTGGGCGAGCCCCAGTCGAGGTTGCCGCTGGGAGAGCCCCAGTCCGTGAGCATAGCCGGCTCGCCGATCGTGGCCGGCGACATGAGGGAGCGCGCCGCGGGGGCACGGGCGCCACGGTCGATGAAGCTCTGGCTACGCTTAGCGAACGCGGAGGCGCGGGAGGTCATGATGGCCTTGGCCATGGAGTGGTCGAGGCCGAAGGAGTTGTTGGCGCCCACCATGGGCGAGGTCGGCATGTGCAGCTGCGAGTCCGGCAGCGAGCTGTATGGCGACATGTCGCCTGCCTGCTTCAGCGAGAGCGCGTGGAGCTGGGACAGCATGGCCGTGTCCATGGAGCCGAGCAGGTCGGTGTAGTCCGGCATGTTTCTGCCAGGCGACGCGGCGGCGCGCGGCGAGCCGAGGCCGCCGTTGGGCGCGCCCCAGCTAGCCCTGGGCGAGTGCGCGCTGCTGGACACCTTGTCAAACAGCTTCTGCTGGTACTGGTCGAGCGCGAGCATCTCCAGGTCGAAGTCGAGCTCCCTGGCCGTCTTGAGCCTGCTGGCCGGCGACGACGGCCACGCCCCCGGGTTGAGCATCCCCATGCCGTCCATCCCGTTGGGAGGCGAGGAGCGCGGGGAGACGGGCTGCATCATGCCGACGGAGACCGCGGAGGGGTTGACGGAGCGGAGCTCGTCGCGCCTGTGCGCGAAGAAGCAGATGCGTCGCGCGCAGCCGACCTCGTCCTTGCAGAGGCGCGTCCGGTACTGCGCCGGGTGGAGCCAGCACTCGAAGACCCCGTGCGCGTACTCGCAGCCGTCGCCCTTGCGGCAGGAGCCGCCCTTGCGGAACTCCGGGCAGGGCACGCAGCTGTAGGAGTAGCGGCGCGGGTCGCGGCGGCGCGCGTTCTCGCCCGGGTGCACGAAGGGGCACTCGGTCCAGTCGTGGGAGTAGGCGCGGGAGCAGGGCTTCACCTTGAAGCTGTACATGCGGAAGTCGTCGGTGCTGAAGAGGCCGCTCTTGAGGTCCGGCAGCGTCAGGTCCGGCGGGTACTCCTTCCTGGGCTCCTGCGCCGCGGCGGCCATCGTCGCGGACTTCTTGGGCGAGGACGACGGCGACGAGGCCGGGGACTTGAGCAGGAGCCGGAGCGGCTTCTCGGCGGCGGTGGCGGCGCGCGGGAGGAGGTCGCCCGCGCGGAGCCCGGACGCCGAGAGCGCCTCGGTGGACGCGCCCGCCGCGAGCAGCAGGTGCGTGGCCGCGACCGCGTTCGCGGCGCCGCCCGCCGCCGCGAGGTGAAGCGCCGTGGCGCCGTCCGTGCCCGACGCGCGGGTGGCCTCGCGAGGCGAGACGGACAGCGCGTACGCCAGCACCGACGCGCTCCCGTACAGCGCGGCGACCATGGCCGGCGTCCGGCTCTCGGTCGCCAGCCGGCCCTGGCCTACCGCGGAGGGACCGTACCAAGAAGCCTCAACGTCCAAGCACGCCTTGTCCTCCTCCACGGCCCGCCTGAACTCCGCCACGTCGTCCTCCGCCGCCAGCTCGAGAAGAAGCGAGGCCATCGCCGTGGAATCCTGCACCGGAGGCGGCGGGGTGGAGGGCTTGCGCGGGCCAGAGCACATGGCGGCGCGACTAAACTGAGCTATATACCAGAAAGATTCAAGATACTTTCTTGCGTTCTCGTTATGAGGGAGGGCCGGACACGATTCTCTTCTTCTTCTTCTTCGAGTACGTTCGTGATTGGGACAAGAGGAGGGAGGGAGGGGGGGAGTGGGAGAGGTGGGTAGTGGGGAAGCGGGGAGGCGGGGTATATGTAGAGAGAGAGACGCGCGCGAGGTGGGGGTCGGGGAGGAATGAATAATGGAGGTGGAGAAAAGGGAGGAGGGAGCAGATGGTGGGGATCGATCGGAAAGAGATAAGAGGGAAGTAGGAGACGAAGCTGTGTGTACTCTCTCCCTCTCCACTTTCTCTCTCTAGGTGCCTTTCGCTCTCGTGTGTTTTTCCCCCAATTGTTTATACACAGAAAATATTCAGTATATATTTTATCTTCTGCTTTCGACCGTTTTTTATTTGTGTTGCTCCGGTCGCCTGGTCAAAAGGAGGAGGAGCCAACGCGCACAAGTCGTAGCTTCTCCCTCCATTCCTTTGTTTTTCCATATATAATATTTTAAAAAAGATGAGTGGAGCTGTGGGTACAATGGATAGTTGCCACGGATTTTGGGTACACATGTTTCTTTTGCGTGTAATAAATTCCTATGTGGTTATATCGAGAGGTACAATTTGTTTTTCGCTTAATTACAAATGACTTATTTTTTAGGATAAAGACATAGTCGATATTGTGGTTGTAATCGACGGACTCCATTACCGTGGTGTGGTGGTCGATTCAGACAAGAAAGTAGTGAACTTGATTCTATGTGACCGCTATTTGTGGGTAGAAGGGTTTTGGATAGACATGTTTCGCTTGTGTGTGACAACGTTTCGTGCGGTTATTTGAAGAAGTTTTTTTAATTACCATGTGGTAAATTGAGAATAAATATATATTTGATGTCGTTGTTGAAAGTACATGGAATGGATAGACTTCGCATCTTGGTGGTGGTGGTGCTTGGTTCAGAGAAGAAAAAGTAATGAACTTGATTCCACACGACTGAAGTGGTGGTTGTCTGCTTCCGGATAAAAAGGGCCTTGGGGTAGAGATGGTGGGATAGATGCATGCTCGATCTTGTTGGGGACGAATCACCCATCGACAACATGGAGATAGCAAGATACTTGATCGAGGGAAAGGTGTGCATCAATTGCGCAAGAGAAAGGAAGATGCTTATATAACCACACTTCTTTGAATTCGACATTTTATTGCGAGGTGGGCCCATTATGATGGAGAAGACAATTTCATACATTAAAGGTTGATGCCAAGTGACCTTAAAATCATAATTGAAAGTGCTTGGGCGAACACGACTCTTTACGGTATAAATGACTTTAAATCAACCCCAAAAAATGACATGACTATTCATTAACATATAGTAACATTCGTAAAATCCATACACATTCAAGCAATACGCTTAGATCCATATGATACGAGCTTTGGTTGAAAGGTTGATGGATTCAAATACGATGTCTCACTTATTTTACTCTTTTCGATTCTCTATAGAGTTGTCTTATTCCTCCTCTTACAACCCTGATGTATTTGCTTCATCCGAATACATGTACAGGCAAGATTTTATGTTGCATATGGATTTTTATCTCCTTAAATTGAGTCGTGTGTTATGAGAACTCCTACACTCTAAAGAGGTTGTCACCAATTATTTTGGACGTATAAATTTCATTTAAACATTTCAATTCCCACACTATGGACGTGAAATTAACCTAACTAGAAATCTATATGTAGTTTTGTAGTCCTGAATTTGGAGATTGATACATTCTTTTGAAAGCGAATTTTTCATTGTCTTTCATTCTATCTTGTGTTAGGTATGAACAACAAAATTAAACAGTTAATTGTGAAGTGTACATCAATTACGCAAGAGAAAGGAGGATGCTTATATAACCACACTTTTTTTTAAATTCGACATTTTATTGCGAGGTGGGCCCATTATGATGGAGAACCCGATTTCATACATTAAAGATGGATACCAGATGGCCTTAAATCATAACTGAAAGTGCTTGGGCGAACACAACTCATTACGATACAATTTACTTTAAATCAACCCCCAAAATGACATGACTATTCATTAACATATAATAACATTCGTAAGATCCATACACATTCAAGCAATACACAAAGATCTCTATGAGATGAATTTTTATTGAAAGTTGGATGGATTCAAACACGACGTCTCACGTATTTTATTCTTTCCGGTTGTCTGTCGAATTGTCTCATTCTCTCTCTTACAACGCCGTTGTATTTTCTTCATCTGAATACATGTACAAGCAAGATTTTATGTTGCATATGGATTTTTATCTCCATGATCTGAGTCGTGCGTTATGAGAACTCCTACACTCTAAAGAGGTTGTCACCGTTTTATTTTGGACATATAAATTTCATTTAAACATTTCAATTCCCACACCATGGACGTGAAATTAAACTAACTAGAAATCTATATGTAGTTTTGCGGTCCCGAATTTGGAGATTGATACATTCTTTTGAAGGAGAAATTGTCGTTGTCTTTCATTCTATCTTGTGTTAGGTATGAAAAACAAAATAAAAATAGTTGGTCCATTTTTTTAACACGACAAAAGGGCTAGAAAGAGAAGCAACTAGACACAGGTAAAACTACGGATGCTCGATAATGAATTTATCAAATCCAATGTTATGACTTCAACCCCTTCAAAGATAATAATGCAAGCGTTATGACCATCCGTGATGCCACCTATACTAACAAAAAAAACGAGACATTTACTTGCCATTTCCTTCTAACAAAGAGATTTCCTATCAAGACCATATCTATATCATTGTGTAACTGTATTACATGATCTACTCAACCATAAATGTGCTAGTGTCTTCATCATTAAACCTCAGTTGAAAAGCACTCTCCGCAATACCACCACCAACCTGAGTTGTCATTACCTCATTGTCTATCTTGTGATTATGTAGGAAACATAATTGAGAAATAGTCGATACAACCTCTTCACTTTTTTTCGCGACAAGAAGACTAGAAAGATAAGCAGCTTCTCCTAACACACGGGCAACACCACGAACGCTTGACGATGACTTACTCAAAATCCAGTGTCGGAGACTTCAACCCGCCTTCAAAGTTGTTAAGTGCAAGTGCCCGGATGACATTTACTTTGCTACCTGATAACGAGAAACAATCAAGTTTGTGTCATGCCCACAATCTATATCACTGACTATGTAACTGTATTGCATGATCTATGTGCTCAACCCCACAAAAAGTGCTTGTGTCTACATTAAACCTCGCAATCGACGAGTGTTAATTAGGACCAAGACAATAGCACCAGCTATTTCGTGATAGTAGCAAGAATAAAATCGATTAGTTCACAATCGAAAACCACAACTTATATCGAAATGTAACAACACTGAGTGATCTACTAAAAAAAGCGCGGATTTCTTCGTTAAACCTGAATTGACAAGTGCTACTATGCCACAGCCTCTCCTGTCCGTGTGTGTGCAGGAGCGTGTGTGGCCATGCCAAAATGAATAACGGATCGTAGGAGTCAGAGTACAATCGGGAATGGCAGGTATGGCCCCACGCGTGTGCGGCGGACGCCGCGAGGATCGGATTGGCTGCTCTGGCCCCTACGGTGTGGGCCCCGCTGGGAACCGAAAGGCAACGAGTTTCACGCGTGTACTCCTACGTGCGATGCGAGAGCCGATTGGGGATGGACGACGTCGCTTCTTCCGTCCGTGGCCGTGGGCGCGCCACCAGTGGCTTTTAACGCCGTCTCTGACGATCCGTTACGGGTGACGTGTCCTCCAGGACTTATTCAAAGCGACAGCGCTGGCGGACCCCACGTCGGACGATGCCGACCGTGGAATGGAGGAGTCGTAGGCGCGGACGTCACCGTCCCGGCTGCCGGAAAAGATCGGGCGCTGCTCGCGACACGTGGCGCACCCCCGCTCACGGCCTTGACTTTAGAACACCGGAGGCCGTAGCGGTCGCGCTCGCTGCCCCCTCTATGGGTTTATCTCACTCACAGCTGACCCTCGTTACGTATATGGTCCCACAGTCAGTGAAACTGGACGGTGTAAGTGTAAGCGCATCTTCACCGGGCCGACGCATCCTCGGAGTTTGTCCGAACTCGTCCGCGCGTTCAGGGGCGTGCGCGGCGGCCTAACGGCCCGATCTATTCGGACAAACGCGTTCGGGTCGAACCTTACATGCATATAATTTAGGCCTCGGTTGCGTCGGTCCGAACAGCACGCTTGTCTGAGCGTGTCCTCCCTTTATCTTTGATGGTCCCTGTTGGAAATATAACATGCAATAGAATTAAAATAATTCCGAAATTGTGTGGCAACAAAGATAGATCTAACAGAATTACACATGCGATTATGAACATGAAATCTAACATGGCACACCAGATCGACATGGATCTCAAACCCCTTTCTAGAACACGAAACAGAGGATCACGAGATTGATTTCTTACAGTGATGCAGACGAACGTTGATGAAGAACAGTTGGGGAAGATGAAGCAGACGGTCGATGCAGTCGATGAAGAAGAAGCAGCCGTGCGAAGCACTGTCCAGAAACTTTATCGCCTGGCTCCCTCGTGCGGGACGTCAAACGCCGGGGAAAGTCTGGAGACTACTTCTTTCCTATCCCCGCGGCACAGCAGGGAAAGGATCGGCGAAGATCGGTGGCGGCTGCAGAAGAGAACGTCTTCCTCTTATAGACTCGAAAGGATAACCCCCACGCAGCACGTTCTACCTATATTCCAGGATCCGCCCCTGGTATATCTCCATCACGAGCGATCTCCTAACTTCCCTCAACGGGAAGTCTATCTTCCAGTCGTGGGTGGATAAGATAAGTAAACTGCTCGGCAAATATTAAAAAAAGATGCAATTTAACAGGTCAAGGTCGCGCTCGTCTCGCCAAAGCCCAAAGATGCAAAGTCACAAGCCACGCGTAATTAAACGCGAATAAATGTGAAATGCGAGCGAGTGCGCACGCGTGTGCGCGTGTGGTGTACACTTAGCATAGCTCTCTATAGTCTTTCCAACTAGTCTCACCATGAGATGTCCCCTTATAAGCAGGTCAAAATCTTGCTCCCTTGGCAATGTGGGACTAAACTCCCACAGCCTCCACCCCCTTGACTTCTCTCCAATTTTTGAAATTCATATGGGCCCAATTCTTGTAGAGGCCCATTTATTCCAACAGTCCCTTCCGCCAGTGACACAAAAACCACACCACTTCTCCCTCCAAAAAAATCTCTCCCAAATTTCCACTAGCTGGAAAGGGAGGGAAGACGATGGATCCCGCAGCCATCATCGATGTTGCGCCCTCCGACGCTCCTGCCGCGAAGAAGCGCGGCCAGCCGAAGAAGACCGCAAAGGAACAGACGCCGGAGGAGCGAAAGATCGAGTCGGACAAGCGCGTTGGCCAGCGGGTAGTGGCGAGAAGTCGGTGTGCCGCTGCTAGGCTCGAGATGGAGCGTCGGGAGGAGCAGGAGCGCCTCCTCGCTTCCCAGAATAGGGTCGACGCCAAGGAACTGGCAGTGAATGCCGCCAAGCACGCCGTCAACATGATTAAGAAGGAGGCGATGACCGCCGTTTTCTACGGCGCCGTCTCTCTTCTCGGCCTGCCTATGGCCGACACGTCCTCTATCAGCTCCGTCACTTGCACGCCTACCAGCCGACCACCAGCTCTGCCTAGGACGACAGGGCCGCACACGCCCTCGCTTGGAGGCCACCAATTGTCCTGGTTCAACCATCCCCGCACGGTGTCGTCAGAGACGGGAGAGCCCGCCATTGATCTGAATCGCACTCCATCCAACGCGAACGCAACCCCGGAGGCGTCGACAAAGCGGCGGACCATCTCTGCCGCGAACATACAACGCCAGTCAACCTGTTTGGTGAAATGCGAGCCGAGCCACCGGCCGCCGACGACATGGTATGATTTCCACATTTTTTTTTCGCCATTGCCAGTGCACTGCTCCCACCGCTTTATGATGGCCAATTTGGGTGTAGGATTTCATGGGAAACGACGGCGAGGACGTCATGCACGACATGATCAACGAGGGTGAACATGGCTATGCCGACAACGGCGAGGACGAGCTGGAGACGCAGCAAGAGACCCAGCAAAATGCCTGCAACATTGCAAACGAGCCATTGTTTGGGAACGATGGCGCTTCCACGGGCGAGGGCGTCACCACCGCATCGTTGGCCGCTTCACTTGCGGTCTCACTTGCCGACGACAAGAAGGTGAGCCAACAAACCGGGGGCAACACCCCCGCTGAGGACAGGCTCCTATGCAAAGCATGGATGGAGATTTCACGAGATCCACTATGCGGCGCCGAGCAAAAGGGCTTTGCCTATTGGAAGAAGGTGGACAGGTTCTTCCATGATCATAGGAAATTTGAGAAGGACTCATTTTTAGCGATCGAAACAATCTCTTCCTCTCCAAGCGTTTAGACACCATCCATGTCGAGTGTAGAAAGTTACAAGGCTCCTACGAGATGGTGACGAAAAGGAAAATAAGCGGCATGCAGCCGATTGACATGGTAAAATGTCTTCCTCTCTTTGTCGATGTCTTGCATTTGCATTGAGCCATTGTTGGCATCCACATGTGTAGGTCATGAAAGCAATGGAGCATTTATTTCAAGACGGTGAACGATACCAAGGCCTTTTCGCTGGGCCATTGTTGGACGTTGCTCAAGGACACCAAAAAATGGGAGACTGGCTATGCCCTTTGGAGAGAAACGAAGAGCAAGAAGAAGGGCAAGGCCAATGCTTCGACGGGAGGTGTCATCGACCTAGACACTGACAATGACAAAGGCTTCATCACCTCTGCAAGCGACGGGACTGCCGGCCGTGCCCACCGCCCTAGTGGCCACAAGGCCACAAAGGCCGACCTTGCCCGCCAGGCTGATTCCTTGGTATTCCGGAGACCTTGAAGAAGATCCTAGAGAAGAAGGAAGAGGCCATCGCCGAGAGGAAGGAGAGGCGATGCAAAGAGAAAGAGGCCACCGCCAAGACCTTTGTCCAGCTGCAGACGAGGTCCATTGAGGTGGAGGAGGCCAACGCCAAGGCCAGGCTAATGGAGATCGAGGCCAAGACGAAGTCGACCGTGGCTGAAGCCAATGCCAAGGAGGCCGAGGCAAGGTCTAGGGTGTTGGAGGCCGAAGCGAAGGGCAAGGAGACCGAAGCCAAGATCATGGCCGAGGAGAACGCCATCATGCTCACCGACCTGGATAGCATCGCCGACCCCGATCGCAGGGCTTGGGTTGCGAAGAGGCGGCAAGCCATTAGAGCTCGCGATGCCTGAAGGGCAATGGCGACGACGGATGTAACTTTTTGGCAGGAAAGCTGCCATTTTAGGAACATTTGTGTATGAAAACATCCCCTTTTATAAATTTCAGAACCAGTGGCCACTTGTTGGCGATGCCCAAAGGGCGATGGCGCATGTCTGCCATGTTATTTGCAAGTTATTTTGTGGGTCTTTGACTTGGCAATTCGACATTTTAAACCGATTTGTATCCCTTGACAGACCGGACCTACTCCGTATATTACCTGCGACCTAATTTAAATGGACAGAAACGGTAGGGCGACCGGACGGATCGGCCTGATTGTTTGAGATGCCCTGATGACGAGTGCAGTTCTGGGATGCGGGGCGAGTGGCGGGCCCGCGCTGTTTGAGGCATTCCGAGTCAGTGTTCCACCGTGCGCCGTACCTGCTTTCCTGTCCGGTTGGCTGAACGGGTTTCGCCAGCGAGCGAGCGAGACGACCTGGTCCACGCCTCTCTTCTTTTCTGGGAGGAGCAGGAATTATTAGATTATTAATTAAGCCAAGTAGTACTATTCTCTCGCTGATTGTTTAATAAGTGTAGCTTATCCGATGCTGATCTCCACGCATTTCAATCAGTAGTACTGCTACGTTTTTGAGCTATTCTTCTGTTGACGGAAATTTGCCTTTGAAAGAAGATCATTCCAGCTTTTGCGGGAGAATCCTCTCGGAATTCTCTGCAAGGCTGTCAGCTGCTGAGCAATTCACATTTATACTCGAATCTTGCGTATAAGATGACGAGTACTACGTTGGAGAGTGGCATGCACAGTGGGGTGTGTCGTCATTCATCACTGACACGAATGCGAGTGGGTGGTGATCCGCCGATCCTACTGTCCGAGATCTCCGGCTTGCTGCCCGAATCGACCGAAATGTGCGAGCCTGGCGTGCGGGGCGGCCTCGCTGACTCTGGGAGGAAGAGGGAAAAACAAAACCGCTCGTCTTGCTCGCCCCCGTATGCGACGGGGCGGGCTCGCTGACTTTGGCAAGCCGTAGTCCCCCTTCTCCACCTTCTCTCCTCATGTCGCCGTTGGCGTGCGCCGTCGGCCACAGTCCGGGCGGTGCCGGCGGCGGCGGGTCCTCTTCTCCCGGCGGCGGTGACAGAGAAACGGGGCTCTCCTTTGGCGGCGGTGCTCCACATGGTTCGGCAGGGACAGATGGTGGGCGCAGTGGTGGGCCGGTCCCCTCCGCAACGGCGTGGTGGCGGGTTGGCCCCTTCAGGATGAGCGGCGGAGTGGAGTGAGGTGCTCCCGAGTGGCCCTGCAGGGCCAGATCTAGGCAAGGATCTTGGCCTTGCGGGTACCGACTGAGGCCCTTAGTCACCAGGCGGGTGGCTGGCTTCTTCCCTCGCCGCGTGCGGCCGGTGAACTGGATCTGGGCTGGGCGGGCCTAGATCTGGCGGTCGCCCGATAATCTTTCTCAGGGGATCGTGGGCGGTACAGAGAGGTGTTGGAGATATGCCCTAGAGGCAATAATAAATATAGTTATTATTATATCTTTGTGTTTATGATAAATGTTTACATTCATGCTATAATAGTATTAACAAGGAAACATTAATACTTGTGTGATTTGTAAACTTAAATTGAAGTCCCTAGTATAAGCCTCTATACATCACTAGCTTGTTGGTTGATAAATGATTGTGGTTTCCCTATCATGGATATTGAGATGTTATCGACAACAAGATCATATCGTTAGGAGAATGATATGGTGGACACACTCCTATAGGTAAGCGTAGCATAAAGATCAAGTCATTTTAATAGTTCAATTGCTATACGCTTTCTGATACATAGTAATCTAATTCCTTCGACCATGAGATCATGCATATCACCTTTACCGGATGGATGCTTTGATGACATCAAACACCACACCGTAACTGGGTGGCTATAAAGGTGGCATTGAGTATTCGGAAAGTATTGGTTGAAACACATGGATCAAGAGTGGGATTTGTCCATCCATATGATGGATAGATATACTCTGGGCCCTCTCGGTGAAATGTCATCCAATTAGCTTGCAAGCATGTGACTGGCTCACAAGGTATCACATATCACGGGAACGAGAAAAGAGTACTTATCGGCAACGAGGTTGAACTAGGTATGCAGAGATACCGACGATCATAACCTCGGATAAGTAAACTATCGTGAGACAAAGGGAAATTGATATCGTATGTAAGTGGTTCATTCGATCGCAAAGTAATCGTAGGAATATGTGGGAGCCATATGAATTTCCAGATTCCTCTATTGGTTATTGTACGGAGAAGTGTCTCGATCATGTCCGCATAATTCACGAACCGTAGGGAGACACACTTAAGGATTCGACGTTGTTTGAGTAGTTATGGACTGATGAGAAAGAGACCGAATGTTGTTTGGAGTCTCGAATGGGATTCGGGATATCACGAGGAGATACGGAATGGTCCGAAGAATAAGATTCATATAAGGAAAGTCCCATTTCGGAGTTGGGGAATGGTTCCGGTGTTTTCATCGAGAATGTTTTAGAAGGTTCCGGAATGTCCGGCACTCCGGGGGGAAAGGGTACATGAATGTGTTATATCAATTTGATATGATTGCATCATGTACTCGGTGTCATCGCTGTTCAAAATAGAGGGTTTATTCAAATCCTAGTTTGAAAAGTCAAACGACAGTTTTTGAAAAGAGGAGGAGGAGTGGGAAACCGAGTTGGGGAGGAGTTCCCTCCTCCAACCGGCGGTGCCCACCCAAGCCGAGTTGGGGAGGGACTCCTCTCCCTCCCCTTGGACGGTCGGCCCCCTCCACCTATATAAGGAGGGACAGGGCTCCCCTCCTTGACACACAACTTCCACGCCTCAAACCCTAGCAGCTGCTGCCCACCATAGTCGCCGCCGCCCCCTAGGGTTTCTCCCCTAGCCGCCGACTTGGGCACCTCTAAACCATAGCCGCCGGCTCTAGCACCTCTTCCTCGGCGTGTCTAAACCCTAGATCGTCGGGGGACTCTCTCATACTCCACCATACTCGCTCCGGCTTAAGGCAAAGCCCTGCGAGATCTCCCCTCTACTTCCGGTACCACGCCGTTGTGCTGCCGGAATCGCGAGGAGAGTGCTACAACCTCCGCTGCCTGCTGGAACAAGGGATAGGAAGGTCTTCGTCAAGTACCGAACGTGTGACCGACTGCGGGAGCGCTGCCGGAACGCAGCACCGGAAAGGATCGTCTACGCGATCTTGAGATCGGGAAGAGTACGACTACATCACCCACGAGAATCCGCTCTCGTTAAACACTTTGGAATCTTCAAGCGTGATTTATTCTATCGAATCGTTGCTACAATCTAGTAGATAGATCTTGGCTTGTTTGTTTGTATGCGGTAGAAATTTTTTGTTTTCCATGCTACGAAACCCTACAGTGGTATCAGAGCCGTGTCTATATGTAGATCTGTTGCACGAGTAGAACACAATGGTCATTGTGGGCGTTGATGCTTTTATTGTCGATTTCTTCTTGTGTACTTTGCATCTTGCGGTATGTTGGGATGAAGTGGCCCGGGCTAACCTTACATGACATCGTTCATGAGACTTGCTCCACGCTTGACATGCAACTTGTATTGCATAAGTGGCTTTGCGGATGCCTGTTTCTCCTAGCATAGTTAAGATCCAATTTACAACGGGTGATTAACAATACTAGTATCAATGTTGTGGTTCTTGTTCGTAAGTTAGAACGACACTTATTGAAAGCCCCAAACCACGTAAAACATGCAAAGAAAGTAGAGGCGTCTAACTTTGTTTTGCAGGGGTGTGCTGTGATGTGATATGGCCATGATTGTGATTATATTTGATGTATGCAATGTTCCTTATTGTAAGTTGGCAACCGGCAGGAGCCATATGGTTGTCTTTAATTCATGTTAAGACCCGCGTGTCTATTCAAAGTAGTTGTAATAGTTGAAGCCAGTGGACGACAACCATGGAGAAGCGTCATTGACCTTGATGCAATGCCGGTGATGATGGAGATCATGTTCGTGCTAGAAGATGGAGATCGGAAGCACAATGAAGAAAGGCCATATCATATCACATATTATGAATTGCATGTGATGTTAATCCTTTATGCATCTTGTATTGCTTAGTAGACGACGGTAGCATTATAAGATGATCCCTCATGCACATGAATTTCAAGTCATAAAGTGTTCACCCTTAGTTAGCACCGTTGCTAAAGCTTGTTGTTTCGAAGCACCACGTGATGATCGGGTGTGTTAGATTCCGCAAGTATATACAACGTGAGCAAGCCAGATTTGATCATGCGGAAACTAAGGTTTGATCTTGACGAGCCTAGCATGTACAGACATGGTCTCGGAACACGGATCACCGAAAGGTAAAGCATGAATCATATAGTAGATATGATGAACATGTCGATTGTTCGCCATTGAAACTATATCAACTCTCGTGATGATCGGTGTTGATGTGGTGGATTTGGTTTGTGTGATTACTAAAACAATGTGAGGGATATTGTTTTGAGTGGGAGTTCACCTAGATTAATTTTATTATTAATTTGAACTCAATTTGTCATAAACTTAGTCTAAACTATTGCAAATATGTTGTAGATCAATGGCAGCCCCTACCATCAATTTTAATGCGTTCCTAAAGAAAGAAAAGTTGAAAAACAATGGAAGCAACTTCGCGGATTGGTTCCGCAATTTGAGGATTGTCCTCACAGCTGGTAATTTGACCTATGTGCTGGATGCACCGCTGGGTGACCCACCTGCAGCTGATGCTGCCGATGAAGTAAAGAACGTTTACCTCACTCGGAAGACTCAGTACTCCACAGTTCAGTGTGCTATATTGTATGGTTTAGAATCGGAGCTTCAGAAAAGGTTTGAGAATTCAGACCCATATGATATTGTCGAGGATCTCAAATTGATCTTTGAGACTCATGCGGTAATTGAAAGCTATGAGGCTTCTGAAAAGTTTTTTAACTGCAAGATGGAAGAGGGCAGCTCCGTTAGTGAGCATGTGCTTAAGATGTCTGGGCACACAAACAAACTTCAAAGCTTGGGTATTGTGATTCCTAATGCTTTGGGGATTTACCGTGTCCTCCAATCACTACCACCAAGTTACAAGAACTTTGTGATGAACTACAACATGCAAAACATGAACAAGACATTGCCAGAACTCTTTGCCATGTTGAAATCTGCAGAAGTGGAGATCAAGAAAGAGCACCAAGTGTTGTTGGTCAATAAGACCACCAAATTCAAGAAAGGCAAGTCTAAGCAGGAGGGACACTTCAAGAAGGGTGGTAAGAAAGTTACCACGCCGACGAAGAAGACCAAGGCTGGACCTAAGCCTGATACTGAGTGCTTTTACTGCAAGGGAGAAGGTCACTGGAAGCGGAATTGCCCAAAATACTTGGCGGATTTGAAGAACGACAACATAAAAAAGAAAGGTATATCTGATATACATGTTATTGATGTGTATCTCACTAGTACTCGTAGTAGTGCCTGGGTATTTGATACTGGTTCGGTTGCTCATATTTGTAACTCGAAACAGGTGCTGCAGAATAAATGGAAGCTAGCGAAGAACGAGGTGACGATGCGTGTGGGAAACGGATCAAAGGTTGATGTGATCGCGGTCGGCACGCTACCCCTTCATCTACCATCGGGATTAGTTTTATACTTAAATAATTGTTATTTGGTGCCTGCGTTGAGCATTAACATTATATCGGGATCTTGTTTATTGCGAGACGGTTACTTGTTTAAGTCCGAGAATAATAGTTGTTCGATTTATATGAGTAATATGTTTTATGCACATGCACCTTTGATAGATGGTCTATTCTTATTGAATCTCGATAGTGGAAATGCACATATTAATAACATTGAGGCTAAACGTTTGAAATCGAGCGATAACTCGACCTATATGTGGCACTGTCGTCTTGGTCACATTGGAGTGAAGCGTATGAAGAGACTCCATTCCGATGGACTTCTTGAATCACTTGATTTCGAATCACTTGATAGATGCGAAACATGTCTGATGGGTAAAATGACTAAGACTCCATTTTCTTGTATGATGGAGCGAGCTACGGACTTATTGGAAATCATACTGTGGCATCCCGCAAAACCACTACTAGAAAATCGCGTTGTTTTTGTGCATTGCATCATCATGACCGCATGCTCATGTCATCATGCCACATTGCATTTGAGCATCGCCATCATCTTGCATTTGTTCGCATAAAACTAATTTCGGGAAAACCTAATTTGTTTTCTAAATGCCCCGTCTTTGTTCAAACACAAAAACCAGATCTCCGGATTATTTTGTTTGCCCGCTGTCGGTTTGCAAAAGCGCTGGTTGAAATAAATAAATAAATTAATTATTTTAGTGGGGGCAGTCGAACGGGCCGACCCGACCCGGTCGACCACCCCCATTACAAAAACGGTCCACCTAAACCAGCCCACCAAAATCCTAAGGCTACCCAACCTAATCTACCCACCCCTCCAGCCACCTCACCCCGGCCAATCCCCACCCGACACGTCACCCTCACCCACACTACTAGCCACTCCTAATCTGCCACATCACCCCCAACCCCACACACTCCACACCACCTGTCCCACCCCAACCCACGCAGCACTCACACCACACAACACCCACACACGCACACCCCGAGCCTCCATGTCCACACCCTCGCTGCCACCCCGGCCCCACCGGTCCCTGGCCCTACCCACAGACCCACGCGCCCCAGGCCCCGACGCGTCCCCCACGCGTGCCCCACTCCCACCAACCGCGCGACCCACCTCCTCCCTCGCGTCCTCTCTCCCTCATCGCGTCTTCCCCAGGCGCCGAGGTCGCCTCCCGCCGCTGGCGCGCCTCCGTCACCGGCGCCCTCAGTCTCCTCCCGCGACCGCCGCCATCCCGCGCCGGGCCCCGCGCCGCCAGACCCCTCCTTCCCCACCGCCGTTCGCCGCCGGCCTCCCTCTGCGCCGGCACGTCCCCGCCGCCCTCTCCTCTTCGTCCACCGGCCCGCCCCCTCCCGAGCAGCGCCGGCCGAGCCCTCCTCTTCCCGGCGCCGCCGTGTAGCCCGCGGTCCTGCGCCCGGCGCCCCCGTCGAGCTCCCCCGCCCGCCTCTGCTCCGGCGCCGAGCTCGCCGCCTCCCTCCACCGTTCCTCTCCGCCCCGCCGCTCGGTCCCCGCCACCAGCTGCCGCCGGCCGTCGCCCGCTTCTCGCCGTGCGCCTGCGGCCGCGCCCGCGCCCGCGAGCTCGCTCCCCGAGCCCCCGCCTCCCCTTTCCGCGCGCAGCAGCCGGCCCCGCCTGGACCCACCTTCCCCGCGGGACCCACCCTGTCGCCCCGTGTCGGCCTCTTCTGGTCAGCACCGGGAGTCCCAACTCTGGTCCTTCTTCCTCTTTGGCAGGATGTGCATCTGCCGCAGATCAGATAGTCCAAGGTGCTCGTATCCGTATGGTCGCTTCTCGTGGTGATGTTCCCCTTTGCTTCCCGGATGCGAGTCAAGTCCAATTCGACGACGTAGCATCCCAAGTTTTGAACGCCAAGACCACCGACAAGATCTCCATCCTGGACTCCAAGGACTCCCTCACGGACATCGAGCGCCAAGATCGCCTCACGGATTCCGAAGCTTGTTCCCGGCGTCCGAAGACCCCCGATCATGGATCCACAACCCCGATCCCGTGACCGAACCCGACACGCCAAGTTCGCCGAGTACTTCTTCCCGGACGCCAAGACCGACCCGATACGCGGCCCCGACAAAATCGTCGCAACGACAAGATCGACACCGACCAGGGCAAATCCGATGCGCCCCCGACACCGAACCAAGTCCTGCTTCCCGGATGCGACAAGATCTACTCCGTTATCCGCGAACGAACCCGCCGTGACCGAACCCCAGATCCGGACCCTAAGACCGAACCCCGAACCCCCCGGAACCCCAAGATCTGTCGAACCCTAATGTGTGAACCCCTTCCCGAAACCCTATTTTATAATATAATACAACTTGTCGCATATTAAATTGTTCATGCATGCATCCTTGTCTGTGGTTTGGGGGCCTTATGCCGATTCACCTAATGATTAAATATGTGGCCCATATGCGGGCAAATCTAGCCTTATATTGGCCTCATTTAAATTTGTGCATCGAACCGTTGTCATATCTTGCCTTGTTAATACAACATTTAATTTGCGGGGTAGCTAAATAACTTGAACCGTTTAATTAATTGTCGGGACCCCCGGTTCCGCTTAATATGGCCTAATTGCATCGCATCTTTGCCTTGTCATACATCATACATGCATCATGCCCGATCTTTTGCCGTAGTATTAAATATTGCATCCGGTGTTTATTCTAGTGTTTTGGTTCTTCGCGGATAAGGCCGTTGAGTTGATGTGAGCTTCGCCCCGATCTTCGGTTGAACCTTCGGCAATGTTTTCAGGCGAGCATCTCCCCCTTTCTACCTATCTTACTTTTATAGTATTTATTCCCTCCTGTTGATCTATTGCTATCTGTGTTGCGTTGCTCTAGTTTCCGTACCCGTGATATCCCCTTGCAGCCCTATATTGCCTTGGACACATCCTATTACCTGTTGTTTGGTAGATAGTTGGACTTGCGTGTCGTAGTCGCTTGCTCAATGCTGCTGCGTGTCGTCAAGTACCACAGTTGTTGGAGTATTGCCGCATGTTCAATGTTGGAGATGGTCATGGCTTTAATTAGTGTTCACTTTAATTATTGTTTAACAACTAAAATTGAAGTAGGTAAGCAGAGGCACCGGTGGGTGATAGATAATATCTGGTTTCCGATCGCCCACTTGTGTCCCGTAGGACCCCGAGTTCTTGACACCTGTTCCGAGATCGAGCGCGCTAACCACAGGTGGGGAGATATGGGCCCCCCATCGATTAGTACCTGATTTCAAAGTATTGTACTGGGGGCCACAACTAGTTTGAGGTTTTATTTACTATCCTGTACCTATGCCATGCTTTACTGCTTTATTTACGATTGTGTGAGGAGCACGCTGTACTGTTTAGGAAGCGGAGTGTTTTCGCGGTATCGACAGTCCCAGTTTTGGGATTTGCTGTCGTTTACAGCCACTGTCGCAAACCCTGAGTCCGTCTCGGAGACCGGCCGACTTCGTTGCGGGTGTACTTAGTGGGGTGGCCCCCTGTGCTTGCTTTAGGTCTGGAAACATCGTGACTTAGGCCCCGCCGACATACCGATGGGTGTATGTTAACTGATCTGGCAAAAAGGGTCGAAGTGCTTGTGGATACTTTGGTGCACCCCTGCAGGGTTAAATCTTTTCGAGAAGCCGTGTCCACGGTTATGGACGACTTGGAGCACAGTGCTTGATCATAGACAACCAAAACTAAAGTTTACTGTTATAAATTGACTTGTATCCGATATGACTAGTAATCAGCTTCACTGCAACGGAATGGCTAAATAAAAGTACCAACAATTGCTGGGTTTTGGGTTTATCTCATGCTAATTGTATCTGACTAGTAAGTGTTGCAACTACAACGGAATGGTTAACTAAAAATGCCCACCGCTTATTTTATCAGGATGATTATCTATACCTGACTAGTAATTACTGCAACGATAACTGAATAAGTAAAACTGCCAACTGTGTGAGTTCCTCGGTTGACTCTCTCGGTTGGTGTCGAGGGGGAATACCAGGATGGGTTTGTTTGGTGTTAGTATCAGGTTGGTTCCGAATAGGTCTTTCTTACCCCTCTGATAGCCGCCAGTTGTATCGAGTCTCTATAGGTTGTTTAGTGCATGCTGCCGCTGCCGCTCAGCCCACCATACCTATGTAGGCGAGGACCGCCGAATTCTAGCCTCGCCGTGTACTGGCCTCAGTACTGACGCTCCTCTTTTTCCTTTGCCCTTTGTCGGCACCCCTTTTGTTTAAGCAGGTTTTGAGATCGGCGTCGTTAGCAGGGTTACCCTTCTGGCTTGGCCTGGGCAGGGTTATGGACGCCATTGGTTATTCTTCAGGGCTCTTAGCTCAATTTACATCTTGTCCGTAGCTGGACGCTCTATCGTTTCAAGGTGATTTGGATCTTTGTATTGTATATCTGTATTCTTGACTCTTTGAGTCGCTGTTGTATATATCTGTTCTATGGGTCCCATCGAGGACTGTTGTGTAATGTTATTACTTCGTTTTCCACCCGCACGAAAGTGCCTGGTGGGCACCTTTGAATCGTTTCTATGCGGGTTTGGCGAGTTTCGCTAAAACTTGCATAGGGCCGATTCTGAGGGTGTTACAGAGTGGTATCAGAGCTCAGCAGTTGCGATACCCCACAAGTCCAGCCTGTAGGATAACCTAGCTAACGGCCGAAGTAGAGTGTCAAAAACTATTTTGCAAAAATCGGTTGGATAGATCTAGTTAGGTCTGCTTTTACTCCTTACCCTCTGCTGCTCTCCTCTCACCTCTGCGTGTTTTGAATCCGCTCTCTTCTCTCTCATCGAGTCCAGGATTTCTCGTGGTTGGTTCCGTCGTACCTTCAGGGTTTCGCTTCCTCCTTGGATAACGGTGTTCTACTATCCGGTGTTCATGCTATCTGAGTGATCCTTTATCTGTGGCACCATTCTGTGTTCCTTGTTTGTGCCTTCCGGTGTTTTCCGATGCGACGACATCATCTACGCTAGATCCGATGCAGAGTCCGCATCACTCCTTTGTTCCTGAACCTTGTTTATCGAGATCTTCAGTCTAAATTCTAAGGGTTGGTTGCATAATCTATCCGTTCGTGTACAGAGTAATGCTTTGAGTGCGGGATGGAGTCGCGACCATACCACTACTCTTATCATTTGCTGTTGTATATTGAATGGTGGATCGATGCAACTCTTACTCCTTCCATGATAGTTAGAGGTGGCCTTACCTTTAACTTCGTCTGTTGTTATCCGGAGTGTTCTCCTGACGAACAGGATCAACGACATTTTGTTGGTGGTGTCGCCGATTTCAAGACGGAACAACGACCATTGTTAGTGGTGTCGCGAAGATCTACACGAAGCGAGAAGACGCAGATCGCCGACCTTCTTTCCGGTACCATGAGGCGGATCTCGAGGGCGAGATCCATTGTTAGTGGTGTCGAATTGTGGCATCCCGCAAAACCACTACTAGAAAATCGCGTTGTTTTTGTGCATTGCATCATCATGACCGCATGCTCATGTCATCATGCCACATTGCATTTGAGCATCGCCATCATCTTGCATTTGTTCGCATAAAACTAATTTCGGGAAAACCTAATTTGTTTTCTAAACGCCCCGTCTTTGTTCAAACACAAAAACCATATCTCCGGATTATTTTGTTTGTCCGCTGTCGGTTTGCAAAAGCGCTGGTTGAAATAAATAAATAAATAAATTATTTTAGTGGGGGCAGTCGAACAGGCCGACCCGACCCGGTCGACCACCCCCATTACAAAAACGGTCCACCTAAACCAGCCCACCAAAATCCTAAGGCTACCCAACCTAATCTACCCACCCCTCCAGCCACCTCACCCCGGCTAATCCCCACCCGACACGTCACCCTCACCCACACTCCTAGCCACTCCTAATCTTCCACATCACCCCCAACCCCACACACTCCACACCACCTGTCCCACCCCAACCCACGCAACACTCACACCACACAACACCCACACACGCACACCCCAAGCCTCCCTGTCCACACCCTCGCTGCCACCCCGGCCCCACCGGTCCCTGGCCCCACCCACAGACCCACGCGCCCCAGGCCCCGACGCGTCCCCCACGCGTGCCCCACTCCCACCAACCGCGCGACCCACCTCCTCCCTCGCGTCCTCTCTCCCTCACCGCGTCTTCCCCAGGCGTCGAGGTCGCCTCCCGCCGCTGGCGCGCCTCCATCACCGGCGCCCTCAGTCTCCTCCCGCGACCACCGCCATCCCGCGCCGGGCCCCGCGCCGCCAGACCCCTCCTTCCCCACCGCCGTTCGCCGCCGGCCTCCCTCTGCGCCGGCACGTCCCCGCCGCCCTCTCCTCTTCGTCCACCGGCCCGCCCCCTCCCGAGCAGCGCCGGTTGAGCCCTCCTCTTCCCGACGCCGCCGTGTAGCCCGCGGTCCTGCGCCCGGCGCCCCCGTCGAGCTCCCCCGCCCGCCTCTGCTCCGGCGCCGAGCTCGCCGCCTCCCTCCACCGTTCCTCTCCGCCCCGCCGCTCGGTCCCCGCCACCAGCTGCCGTCGCCCGCTTCTCGCCGTGCGCCTGCGGCCGCGCCCGCGCCCGCGAGCTCGCTCCTCGAGCCCCCGCCTCCCCTTTCCGCACGCAGCAGCCGGCCCCGCCTGGACCCACCTTCCCCGCGGGACCCACCCTGTCGCCCCGTGTCAGCCTCTTCTGGTCAGCACCGGGAGTCCCAACTCTGGTCCTTCTTCCTCTTTGGCAGGATGTGCATCTGCCGCAGATCAGATAGTCCAAGGTGCTCGTATCCGTATGGTCGCTTCTCGTGGTGATGTTCCCCTTTGCTTCCCGGATGCGACTCAAGTCCAATTCGACGACGTAGCATCCCAAGTTTTGAACGCCAAGACCACCGACAAGATCTCCATCCTGGACTCCAAGGACTCCCTCACGGACATCGAGCGCCAAGATCGCCTCACGGATTCCGAAGCTTGTTCCCGGCGTCCGAAGACCCCCGATCATGGATCCACAGCCCCGATCCCGTGACCGAACCCGACACGCCAAGTTCGCCGAGTACTTCTTCCCGGACGCCAAGACCGACCCGATACGCGGCCCCGACAAAATCGTCGCAACGACAAGATCGACACCGACCAGGGCGAATCCGATGCGCCCCCGACACCGAACCAAGTCCTGCTTCCCGGATGCGACAAGATCTACTCCGTTATCCGCGAACGAACCCGCCGTGACCGAACCCCAGATCCGGACCCTGAGACCGAACCTCGACCCCCCCGGAACCCCAAGATCTGCCGAACCCTAATGTGTGAACCCCTTCCCGAAACCCTATTTTATAATATAATACAACTTGTCGCATATTAAATTGTTCATGCATGCATCCTTGTCTGTGGTTTGGGGGCCTTATGCCGATTCACCTAATGATTAAATATGTGGCCCATATGCGGGCAAATCTAGCCTTATATTGGCCTCATTTAAATTTGTGCATCGAACCGTTGTCATATCTTGCCTTGTTAATACAACATTTAATTTGCGGGGTAGCTAAATAACTTGAACCGTTTAATTAATTGTCGGGACCCCCGGTTCCGCTTAATATGGCCTAATTGCATCGCATCTTTGCCTTGTCATACATCATACATGCATCATGCCCGATCTTTTGCCGTAGTATTAAATATTGCATCCGGTGTTTATTCTAGTGTTTTGGTTCTTCGCGGATAAGGCCGTTGAGTTGATGTGAGCTTCGCCCCGATCTTCGGTTGAACCTTCGGCAATGTTTTCAGGCGAGCATCTCCCCCTTTCTACCTATCTTACTTTTATAGTATTTATTCCCTCCTGTTGATCTATTGCTATCTGTGTTGCGTTGCTCTAGTTTCCGTACCCGTGATATCCCCTTGCAGCCCTATATTGCCTTGGACACATCCTATTACCTGTTGTTTGGTAGATAGTTGGACTTGCGTGTCGTAGTCGCTTGCTCAATGCTGCTGCGTGTCGTCAAGTACCACAGTTGTTGGAGTATTGCCGCATGTTCAATGTTGGAGATGGTCATGGCTTTAATTAGTGTTCACTTTAATTACTGTTTAACAACTAAAATTGAAGTAGGTAAGCAGAGGCACCGGTGGGTGATAGATAATATCTGGTTTCCGACCGCCCACTTGTGTCCCGTAGGACCCCGAGTTCTTGACACCTGTTCCGAGATCGAGCGCGCTAACCACAGGTGGGGAGATATGGGCCCCCCATCGATTAGTACCTGATTTCAAAGTATTGTACTGGGGGCCACAACTAGTTTGAGGTTTTATTTACTATCATGTACCTATGCCATGCTTTACTGCTTTATTTACGATTGTGTGAGGAGCACGCTGTACTGTTTAGGAAGCAGAGTGTTTTCGCGGTATCGACAATCCTAGTTTTGGGATTTGCTGTCGTTTACAGCCACTGTCGCAAACCCTGAGTCCGTCTCGGAGACCGGCCGACTTCGTTGCGGGTGTACTTAGTGGGGTGGCCCCCCGTGCTTGCTTTGGGTTTGGAAACGTCGTGACTTAGGCCCCGCCGACATACCGATGGGTGTATGTTAACTGATCTGGCAAAAAGGGTCGAAGTGCTTGTGGATACTTTGGTGCACCCCTGCAGGGTTAAATCTTTTTGAGAAGCCGTGTCCGCGGTTATGGACGACTTGGAGCACAGTGCTTGATCATAGACAACCAAAACTAAAGTTTACTGTTATAAATTGACTTGTATCCGATATGACTAGTAATCAGCTTCACTGCAACGGAATGGCTAAATAAAAGTACCAACAACTGCTGGGTTTTGGGTTTATCTCATGCTAATTGTATCTGACTAGTAAGTGTTGCAACTACAACGGAATGGTTAACTAAAAATGCCCACCGCTTATTTTATCAGGATGATTATCTATACCTGACTAGTAATTACTGCAACGATAACTGAATAAGTAAAACTGCCAACTGTGTGAGTTCCTCGGTTGACTCTCTCGGTTGGTGTCGAGGGGAAATACCAGGATGGGTTTGTTTGGTGTTAGTATCAGGTTGGTTCCGAATAGGTCTTTCTTACCCCTCTGATAGCCGCCAGTTGTATCGAGTCTCTATAGGTTGTTTAGTGCATGCTGCCGCTGCCGCTCAGCCCACCATACCTATGTAGGCGAGGACCGCCGAATTCTAGCCTCGCCGTGTACTGGCCTCAGTACTGACGCTCCTCTTTTTCCTTTGCCCTTTGTCGGCACCCCTTTTGTTTAAGCAGGTTTTGAGATCGGCGTCGTTAGCAGGGTTACCCTTCTGGCTTGGCCTGGGAAGGGTTATGGACGCCATTGGTTATTCTTCAGGGCTCTTAGATCAATTTGCATCTTGTCCGTAGCTGGACGCTCTATCGTTTCAAGGTGATTTGGATCTTTGTATTGTATATCTGTATTCTTGACTCTTTGAGTCGCTGTTGTATATATCTGTTCTGTGGGTCCCATCGAGGACTGTTGTGTAATGTTATTACTTCGTTTTCCACCCGCACGAAAGTGCCTGGTGGGCACCTTTGAATCGATTCTATGCGGGTTTGGCGAGTTTCGCTAAAACTTGCATAGGGCCGATTCTGAGGGTGTTACACATACATACCGATGTGTGTGGTCCAATGAGTGTGGCATCACGCGATGGTTATCGTTGTGTTCTTACCTTCACGGATGACTTGAGTAGATATGGGTATATCTATTTCATGAAACATAAGTCCGAAACTTTCGAGAAGTTTAAGGAATTTCAAAGTGAGGTAGAGAATCAACGTAACAAGAAGATTAAATTTCTACGTTCTGATCGTGGAGGTGAATATCTAAGTTACGAGTTTGGCGAGCATTTGAAGAAATGCGGAATACTTTCACAGTTGACACCGCCGGGACCACCACAGCGTAATGGTGTGTCCGAACGTCGTAATCGAACTCTCTTAGATATGGTTCGTTCTATGATGTCACTTACAGATTTACCGCTATCATTTTGGGGTTATGCATTAGAAATAGCCGCATTCACTTTAAATAGGGCACCGTCTAAATCCGTTGAAACGACACCGTATGAATTATGGTTTGGGAAGAAACCTATATTGTCGTTCCTTAAAGTTTGGGGATGCGAAGACTATGTAAAGAAGTTACAGCCGGACAAGCTTGAACCCAAAGCGGAAAAATGCGTCTTCATAGGATACTCGAAGGAAACTATTGGGTATACCTTCTATCATAGATCCGAAGGCAAAATCTTCGTTGCCAAGAATGGATCCTTTCTGGAGAAGGAATTTCTCTCGAAAGAAGTGACTGGAAGGAAAGTAGAACTCGACGAGGTTATCGAACCTTCTCTCAAAATTGCGAGTAGCGCAGCACCGGAAGAAGTTCCTGTGGTGCCTGGACCAATAAGAGAGGAAGCTAATGATGATGATGATCATGAAACTTCGGTTGAAGTTGCTACAGAGCCTCACAGGTCAACGAGAACTCGTACCACTCCAGATTGGTATGATCCCGTTATGAGTGTCATGTTGGTGGATAACACCGATGACCCTGAGACATATGAGGAAGCAATGATGAGCCCAGATTCCAATAAATGGCAAGAAGCCATGAAATCCGAGATTGGATCCATGTACGAAAACCAAGTATGGACTTTGGTGGACTTACCAGATGGCCGGAAGGCTGTCGAGAACAAATGGATTTTCAAGAAGAAAACAGATGCTGATGGTAATGTTACTGTATATAAAGCTCGACTTGTCGCAAAAGGGTTTCGACAAATTCAAGGAGTTGACTGCGATGAGACTTTCTCACCAGTAGCGAAGCTAAAGTCTGTGAGGATTATGTTAGCAATCGCTGCATATTATGATTATGAGATATGGCAGATGGATGTCAAAACAGCATTCCTCAATGGAGACATTGATGAAGAGTTGTATATGATGCAACCCAAAGGTTTTGTCGATCCTAAAGATGCTAACAAGGTATGCAAACTTCAACGGTCCATCTATGGATTGAAGCAAGCATCCCGAAGTTGGAATCAACGTTTTGATAAGGTGATCAAAAGTTTTGGTTTTATACAAACTTATGGAGAAGCTTGTATTTACAAGAAAGTGAGTGGGAGCTCTGTAGCATTCTTAATACTATATGTAGATGACATATTGTTGATTGGGAATGATGTAGACCTTCTTTATAGTGTCAAGGAATATTTGAATAATAGTTTTTCAATGAAGGATCTTGGCGAAGCAGCTTACATATTAGGCATAAAGATTTATAGAGATAGATCGAAACGCCAAATATCATTGTCACAAAGTACGTATTTGGACAAAGTTCTAAAGAGGTTTGGAATGGAAGATAGCAAGAAAGGGTTCTTGCCCATGTTGCCCAATACGACCTTGAGTAAAACTCAAAGTCCGACATCGGCAGAAGATAGAGAAAGGATGAGTAAGACTCCCTATGCCTCAGCCATAGGATCTCTAATGTATGCCATGCTATGTACTAGACCCGACATTGCATATGCTGTTAGTTTAACTAGCAGATATCAAAGTGATGCAGGAGTGGATCATTGGACAACGGTCAAAAACATCCTTAAGTACTTGATAAGAACTAAGGATATGGTTCTTTCTTATGGAGGTGAAGAACAACTCGTTGTTAATGGTTACACCGATGCTAGTTGGAACACCGATCCGGATGATTCTAAATCACAATCTGGATACGTATTTATTTTGAATGGTGCAGCAGTTAGCTGGAGGAGTGCAAAGCAAAGCGTTGTGGTGAGATCTTCAACTGAATCGGAATACATGGCTGCTTCGGAGGCTTCACAAGAAGCGATATGGATGAAAGAGTTCATTACAGAGCCGGGTGTGGTTCCTAGTGCGCTGGACCCAATGTCTATCTACTGTGATAACATGGGCGCCATAGCCAATGCGCAAGAACCAAGGTCACACAAGAAGGTGAAGCACATCAAGCTACGTTTTCACGCTATTCGAGAACATATCCAAGATGGGGATATAAAGATTTGCAAAGTACACACAGATCTGAATGTGACGGATCCGTTGACTAAACCTCTCCCGAGGGCAAAACATGACCAGCACCAAACTGCCATGGGTGTTCGGTATATTACCATGTAATCTAGATTAGATGACTCTAGTGCAAGTGGGAGACTGTTGGAGATATGCCCTAGAGCCAATAATAAATGTAGTTATTATTATATCTTTGTGTTTATGATAAATTTTTACATTCATGCTATAATAGTATTAACAAGGAAACATTAATACTTGTGTGATTTGTAAACTTAAATTGAAGTCCCTAGTATAAGCCTCTATACATCACTAGCTTGTTGGTTGATAAATGATTGTGGTTTCCCTATCATGGACATTGAGATGTTATCGACAACAAGATCATATCTTTAGGAGAATGATATGGTGGACATACTCCTATAGATAAGCGTAGCATAAAGATCAGGTCATTTTAATAGTTCAATTGCTATATGATTTCTGATACATAGTAATCTAATTCCTTCGACCATGAGATCATGCATATCACCTTTACCGGATGGATGCTTTGATGACATCAAACACCACACCGTAACTGGGTGGCTATAAAGGTGGCATTGAGTATTCGGAAAGTATTGGTTGAAACACATGGATCAAGAGTGGGATTTGTCCATCCATATGACGGATAGATATACTCTGGGCCCTCTCGGTGAAATGTCATCCAATTAGCTTGCAAGCATGTGACTGGCTCACAAGGGATCACATATCATGGGAACGAGAAAAGAGTACTTATCGGTAACGAGGTTGAACTAGGTATGCAGAGATACCGACGATCATAACCTCGGATAAGTAAACTATCGTGAGACAAAGGGAAATTGATATCGTATGTAAGTGGTTCATTCGATCGCAAAGTAATCGTAGAAATATGTGAGAGACATGAATTTCTAGATTCCTCTATTGGTTATTGTTCGGAGAAGTGTCTCGATCATGTCCGCATAATTCACGAACCGTAGGGAGACACACTTAAGGATTCGACGTTGTTTGAGTAGTTATGGAATGATGAGAAAGAGACCGAATGTTGTTCGGAGTCTAGAATGGGATTCGGGATATCACGAGGAGATCCGGAATGGTCCGGAGAATAAGATTCATATAAGGAAAGTCCCATTTCGGAGTTGGGGAATGGTTCCGGTGTTTTCATCGGGAATGTTCTAGAAGGTTCCGGAATGTCCGGCACTCCGGGGGGGAAGGGTACATGAATGTTTTATATCAAGTTGATATGATTGCATCATGTACTCGGTGTCATCGCTGTTCAAAATAGAGGGTTTATTCAAATCCTAGTTTGAAAAGTCAAACGGCTAGTTTTAAAGTCAAACAACAGTTTTTGGAAAGAGGAGGAGGAGTGGGAAACCGAGTTGGGGAGGAGTTCCCTCCTCCAACCGGCGGCGCCCACCCAAGCCGAGTTGGGGAGGGACTCCTCTCCCTCCCCTTGGCCGGCCGCCCCCCTCCACCTATATAAGGAGGGGCAGGGCTCCCCTCCTTGACACACAACTTCCACGCCTCAAACCCTAGCAGCTGCTGCCCACCATAGCCGCCACCGCCCCCTAGGGTTTCTCTCCTAGCCGCCGACTTGGGCACCTCCAAACCCTAGCCATCGGCTCTAGCACCTCTTCCTCGGCGTGTCTAAACCCTAGATCGTCGGGGGACTCTCTCATACTCCACCATACTCGCTCCGGCTTAAGGCGAAGCCCTGCGAGATCTCCCCTCTACTTCTGGTACCACGCCGTTGTGCTGCCGGAATCGCGAGGAGAGTGCTACAACCTCCGCTGCCTGCTGGAACAAGGGAGAGGAAGGTCTTCGTCGAGTACCGAACGTGTGACCGACTGCGGGAGCGCTGCCGGAACGCAGCGCCGGAAAGGATCGTCTACGCGATCTTGAGATCGGGAAGAGTACGACTACATCACCCACGAGAATCCGCTCTCATTAAACACTTTGGAATCTTCAAGGGTGAGTTATTCTATCGACTCGTTGCTACAATCTAGTAGATAGATCTTGGCTTGTTTGTTTGTATGCGGTAGAAATTTTTTGTTTTCCATGCTACGAAACCCTACAAGAGGGTGTGCTGGCCTTGCTCATCCTTCTGTGCCATTGCAAGCCCAGGTTGTGACTCTCAGACCGGTGATGATCCGGTTCTCTCGGGTGAGCGCATTGGTGGTGGTGATGCTACTTGGCTGCTGGGATCAATGGTGGAAGTTAATCCCCTAGTGGACGGCGAAGTAGGGGCTAGCGTGGGGTTGTCTTGGACGACGAGGCTAGCGGCGGGGCTTCACGGACCCAGCTGGGCTCGGCCATGCCAGGAGGTCCTGGTTTGCCTTGCGACTATATTCGGTCGGCTACCGCCTCTAGTGTCTCCCGCGCACTGTGGTCCTGGTTTATTTAATACTAGTTGAATGCCCGTGTGTTGCCACGGAACAATAATTGTGTGGCGCCCCGCAAAAACCACTACTAGAAAATCGCGTTGTTTTTGTGCATTGCATCATCATGACCGCATGCTCATGTCATCATGCCACATTGCATTTGAGCATCGTCATGTCATCTTGCATTTGTTTGCATAAAACTATTTTCGAAAAGCCTGTTTTTGTTTTCTAAACGCCCCATCTTGATTTCAAATTAAAACCCGGGTCTCCGGAATATTTTGTTTTGTCTGCCAACGGTTTTCAAATGCCCCGTTTTAAATAATAAAACTTTTATTTTATTTTTAGGAGGCAGCCTGCCAGGCCCGAAAGCCCGGCCGGCCACCTGCAAGCCCTAAACTAAAACCTAGTCTAATCCCTAACCTACCCCACCTAATCCTACCCAGCCCCCTCCACCTCACCCCGGCCAATCACCACCCGCCACCTCATCTCTCCTCCCTCCTCCAGCCAACCACCACGCGCCACCTCAGCCCCTGGCCCCTGCCCCGCCTCCACACCATCCACCCAGCACACACACGCGCCCCCGCATGCTGCTGCCTGGCCCCATCCCGTGTGTCCCACCTTGCCCACCAACTCCCGTCCCCATCCTCTGCCCCGCTCGTCTCTTCCCCCGTGTTCTCTAGCCGCCTCCGGCCGCTTCTCCCTCCGCCTCCATGTCACCCGGCCTCCTTCCCCTCTGGCGCTCCCCGCCATCGAAGCCCCTGCATGTTGCCACCCTCCTCCGCGCCCCTGTCAACCACCGCCGCCAGCGGGCCCCTCCACCCCCTCTTCCTCCCGCAGGCAGAGCCGCGTCGACCGCCGCCAGCGCCTTGCTCGGCACCGCCGGCCTCTGCGTCGGCCGCCTCTGGCGAGCCCTCCTCCCTCTGCTGCGACATCGGCCACCCCTGCAGGGTGCCCCTGCCGCTCTGCCTCTGTCCGCCTCCGACCGCCTCCACCGGTGCGAGCTTGTAACACCCTCAGAATCGGCCCTATGCAAGTTTTAGTGAAAACCCGCCAAACCCGCATAGAAACGATTCAAAGGTGCCCACCAGGCACTTTCGTGCGGGTGGAAAACGAAGTAATATCGTTACTCAATAGTCCACGATGGAACCCACAGAACAGATATATTCATCGGCGACTCAATGAGTCAATAATACAGATATACAGTACAAAGATCCAAATCACCTTGAAAATGATAGAGCGTCCGACTACGGACAAGATGCAAATGGGGCTAAGAGCCCTGAAGAATAACCAATGGCGTCCATAACCCTGCCCAGGCCAAGCCGGAAGGGTAACCCTGCTAACGACGTCGATCTCAAAACCTGCTTAAACAAAAGGGGTGCCGACAAAGGGCAAAGGAAAAAGAGAGAGCGGTCAGTACTGAGGCCAGTACACGGCGAGGCTAGAATTCGGCGGTCCTCGCCTACATAGGTATGGTGGACTGAAGCGGCAGCGCAGCATGCACTAGAACAACCTATAGAGACTCGATATAACTGTCGGCATCAGAGAGGGATAAGAAAGACCTATTCGGAACCAATCTGATTCTACCACCCAACATACCCATCCTGGTATTTCCCCCTCGAGACCAAACGAGGAAGTCAACCGAGGAACTCACACAGTTGGCAGTTTTATTCATTCCGTTATCGTTGCATCAATTACTAGTCAGGTATAGATAGTCGTCCTGATAGAATAAGCAGTGGGCACTTTTAATTAACCATTCCGTTGTAGTTGCAACACTTACTAGCTAGATACAATTAGCCTGAGATAACCCAAAACCCAGCAGTTGTTGGTACTTTTATTTAGCCATTCCGTTATAGTTGCAATACTTACTAGTCAGATACAATGGTAGCAAGCGACAACCCAATCAAGCAATTGTTGGTAGTTTTATTTAGCCATTCCATTTTAGTGAAGCTGATTACTAGTCATTATAAAGTCAAATTTATAGCACTACTTTATTTATAGTTGTCTATGATCGAGATACTGTGCTCCAAGTCGTCCATAACCGCGGACACGGCTTTCAGAAAGTTTTACCCTGCAGGGGTGCACAAATAGCAACACACACTCGATCAACCTCGGAAAAACCAAATCAAAACCCAACAAGGCAGTCACGACAAAGCAATCACAAGATTCAGAAATATTTCAGGGGGCCACCCCATTAAGCTACCCGCAACGAAACTGGCCGCCTCCGAGACGGACTCAAGGTTTGCGCCAATGGCTGTAAACGACTGGGAACCCGAAAATGTGACTGGGCTTGTCGATACCGCGAAAACACTCCGCTTACCTAAACAGTACAGGTGCAGTACATCGCACAATTTAAATAAAGCAGTAAAGCATGGCATAAGTACATGATAGTAAATAAAACCTCAAACTAGTTTGTGGCCCCAAGAAATAAGAATGAATCAAGCTCTGGCTCAGGGGGGTCCCATAATCCTCCCGGATGTGGATAGCGCGAATATTCAAGGAACAGGTATCAAGTACTCGGGGTCCTACGGGACACAAGTGGACGGTTAACAACCAAATAACATCTATTTCCCACCTGTGCCTCTGCATTTACCTACTTCAATTTTAGTTGTGAAACAGTAATTAAAGTCTTGATCATCTCCAACAATAAACACACGGCAATACTCCAACAACTGTGGTACTTGACGACACGCAACAACACTTGAGCAAGCGACTACAACGCGCAGGTCCAACTATCTACCAAACAACAGGTAATAGGAGGTGTCCAAGGCAATATAAGGCTGCAAGGGATATCACGGGTACGAAAGCTAGAGCACCGCAACACAGATAGCAATAGATCAACAAGAGGGAATAAATACTATAAAAGTAAGATAGGTAGAAAGGGGGAGATGCTCGCCTGAAAACATTGGCGAAGGTTCATCCGAAGATCGGGTCGAAACTCGCATCAACTCATCGGCCTAGTCCGTGAAGAAGCAAAAACACTAGCACAAACACCGGATGCACTATTTAATACTATGGTAGAAAGTCGGGCATGATGCATGTATGATGTATGACATGGCAAAGGTGCGATGCAATTAGGAAATATTAAACGGAACCGGGGTCCCGACAACTAATTAATAGGTTCATGTTATTTAGATACCCTGCAATTTAAATGTTGTCTTAACAAGGCAAAATATATCACCGGTTCGCTACACAATTTTAAATGGGACCAATATTAGACTAGATTTGCCCGCATATGGTCTCCATATTTAATTTAGGTGAATCGGCATAAGGCCCCCAAACCACAGACAAGTATGCATGCATGATCAATTTAATATGCATCAGTTGATAATGTCATTTTATAAAATAATGGGGTCTCGGATAGGGAATCACATTAGGGTTCGGCGAACTTGGGCTTCGAGGGGTTCGGGGTTGGTCTCAGGGTTCGACGGGAGAACGGCTCGACGAGATCGGTCTCGGATAACAGAGTAGATCTTGGCGTTCCGCGAAGAAGGACTTGGGTCGGTGCCGATCTTGTCGTTGCGAAGATCTTGTCAGGTCCGCGCCATCAAGTCGGTCTTGGCATTCGGGGTGAGGAACTTGGCATCCTCGAGGAAGTACTTGTCGTATCCGTGAAGAAGATCATGTCGGTCCACGGGGTTCGGTCTTCGGGGTTCGACGGGTGTCTTGGCGTCCCATGAAGGCATCCTCGGTGCTCCGTGTCGAAGGCATCAGGGTCTCCGGGTAGGAGAACATGGAGTTCCGAGGGGTTCGGTCCCGTGAGGCAGATCTTGGGGTTCGGTCTTCAAACACCGGGATCGGTCTTCGGATCCGGAATTGGGGATCTTGGCGCGGCACCGGGTTCGGGGTGTCGAGGCTTGGTCTTCGTACCTTCAGATCTCGGGTTCTCGAATACACGATGGAGGACTTGGGGTTCCGGGAAGGCGACCTTGGCGTTCGGTTTCGGTGGTATCAGGCTTCGAACTCCGTGAATGGGGCTTTGGATCCGCATCCATGAAGAAGATCTAGGTGTCCAAGCAATCTTCGGTTCCATGTCAAGGGGCTTCGGATACTCCGGATCCATGAAGCAAAACTTGTTGTCGAAGGTGATCAGGAACAACACATCGGTGCTCCAACAACACATCGGTGCTCCAGGCTTCAACAACACATCGGTGCTCCAGGGACATACGGGTGCATGCGGCCGAAGCAGAGGAGCTCGGTGCTGTGCTGGGTTCGAGGAGGAGACGGAGAAGGGAGGCCAGACGCGGAGGTCACGCGCAGGCGGCGGCCAGCACTTGGATGGCGGCGAGAGAGAGGCCGGGGAGCTTGGGTGGTCCCTTGAGGAGGCGCACGACGATGACCCTGGCAGAGACGGGACGTGGGCACGCGAGACCGGAAGGATGTAGAGGCAGCATCGTCGCTGCAGGGAACGGCGGCGTCGGGGCCTGGTGCTAGTGGCCAGAGGCGGCGACGGGCTCGCGCGCTTGCAGGCGATCGGAGGCAGGCTAGGAAGCTTACGAGGGGGCGCGGGGCCGGGGCTAGCGAGGAGGGGCGAGGAACCAGCAGCGACGGAGGAGGTTGGGCAGAGGGGCAGGGTCGCACGCTAGAGGCGGGGCGAGGGCGGCGCCGCTCGGGTGCTTGCGAGCAGAGCGAGGGGGTTGCAGGGTCGGGGGTTGGTGAGGAGATGCGTGCCTGGGGGCAGGCGTGGGAGGACGCGCAGGGGTGGGGCCAGGCTGTCGGGGAGTGTGGTGAGAGGGGTCAACGGGGTGTTGGGTGTGGGTGGGTAGGCAGGTGGGAGGTGGCAGGTGGTGATTGGTGGAAGGAGGGATGAGAGGCGAGGTGGCGAGCGGCTATTGGGTGGGGTGAGGTGGAGGGAGGCTGGGTAGACTAGGTTTAGGTAGAAAAGGGTTTGGGGAGATCTGGGGTAGGCTGGTTTTTGTACTGGGGGTGGCCGACTGGGTCGGTTCGGCCCGGTACGACTGCCCCCTAAAAATAATTAAACATTTTATTTATTTAAAACGGGGCTTTTGCAAACCGTGGGTAGACAAAACGAAATATTCCGGAGGCCCGGGTTTTTGGATTTTGAAATAAAGGCGGAGTATTTAGAAAACAAAATATGTTTTTCGAAGATAGTTTTAGACAAACAAATGCATGTTGATGACGATGCTCAAATGCAAGGTGGCATGATGACATGAGCATGCGGTCATGATGATGCAATGCACAAAAACAACGCGATTTTCTAGTAGTGGTTTTGCGGGGCGCCACAGAGCTCCTCCGCCCGGGATGGACAACATCGCCGCCACCCATCCTCTGATGTCGCTGACCGAGCGGAGTTCGTTGCCATCGCCCGCAGTTCCCTCTTCTTCGACCGAACCTTGCTCGTCCCCGTCCTCTGCACCCAGTCGTCGCCGTCATGATCTGCTGCCGCGGCGTCTCTCCATCCGCGGGCTCGTCTGGCACCCCTCTGCTAGTCGGCGAGACCCCTTTCGTGGCTTCCTCTCGCCGTAGAGCGGCCTCCTCGTCCAGGACGTCCTCAGGGCCGCGCCACTTCGTCCTCCTCCGTGGTCGTCGACCTTGTCTTCGGCTTTGTCCGTGCGTGCGTCTGCTATCCCTCGCAGGGTGGTTCGCTCATGGTGTATGTCCCTTGGCTATTCATCGGTTTATCAGTGATCGGTGCCTAGGCAAGGGTGGAGTGCTGCTAGTGGGATGGACGCTCTCGGCTACAATATTCCCCGAAGATCTTCGACAAGGATATCGGGTCCTCCTTCATGGAATCAAAGCCCCTGTTTCGGAACCCTGGAGACCGATTCATTGGCACGCCATGGCCTTCTTCAAGGATCCGGTGGCCGAGACCCTGAACTCGGAGATCCTCTTCACGCAACGCTAAGTACGCCGACATGGAACCGACCAGTTCGCCAAGAACCGCTCCCGGACCCGATGACCGCCAAGATCGCCACCGGAACGACAAGCACTTCACCGCGGAACGCCAAGCCCTTCTTCCCGGATGCGACAAGATCGTCTCTCGAACGCCAAGTTCGCCGAGACCCCGTACCCGAGGGACTTCGACGCGGAACCCCAAGATCTTCTCCTAGAGCGACGAGGTCTTCTTCACGGAACGCCAAGATCTACTCCGTTATCTGAGAACGATCCCGCCGAGATCGAACCCCAGATCCGGACCCTGAGACCGAACCCGAACCCCCGGAGTCCAAGATCGTCGAGACCCCTAATGTGTGACCCTAAGCCCATATTTTTATAAATGATATTACTTGTTGCATATAAAATTGCCATGGTTGCATACATATTGTGGGTGTTTGGGGGCATTATGCAGATTCACCTAAATTAAATATGGAGACCACATACGGACAAATCTAGCCATATATTGGCTCCATTTAAATTTGTGTAGCGAACCGATGCCATGTTTTCGCCTTGTTAATACAACATTTAAATTGCGGGTATCTAAACAACATGAACCTAGTAAATAATTATCGGGACCCTGGTTCCGCTTAATATGGCCTAGTTGCATCGCATCTTGCCATGTCATACATCATGCATGCATCATGCCCGATCTTCTGCCGTAGTATTAAATAGTGCATCCGGTGTTTCTTCTAGTGCTTTGCTTCTTCACGGATTAGGCCGATGAGTTGATGCGAGTGTCGACCCGATCTTCGGATGAACCTTCGGCAATGTTTTCAGGCGAGCACCTCCCCCTTTCTACCTATCTTACTTTTATAGTATTTATTCCCCCTGTTGATCTATTGCTATCTGTGTTGCGTTGCTCTAGTTTTCGTACCCGTGATATCCCTTGCAGCCTTATATTGCCTTGGACACATCATATTACCTGTTGTTTGGTAGATAGTTGGACCTGCGCGTCGTAGTCGCTTGCTCAAGTGCTGTTGCGTGTCGTCAAGTACCACAGTTGTTGGAGTAATGCCGCATGTTTAATGTTGGAGATGATCATGGCTTTAATTACTATTTAATAACTAAAATTGAAAGTAGGTAAATGCAGAGGCACAGGTGGGCAATAGATGTTATTTGGTTGTTAACCGTCCACTTGTGTCCCGTAGGACCCCGAGTTCTTGACACCTGTTCCGAGATCGAGCGCGCTAACCACAGGTGGGGTGTATGGGCACCCCCATCGATTTAGTACCTGATTCCAAGTACTGTACTGGGGGCCAAAAAGTAGTTTGGGGCTTTATTACTATCCTGTACTTATGCCATGCTTTACTGCTTTATTTATGATTGTGCGAGGAGCACCTGTACTGTTTAGGATCGTGACACGTTTTCGCTGTATCGACAATCCCAGTCACACTTTCGGGTTCCCAGTCGTTTACAGCCGTCTACACAAACCCTGAGTCCGTCTCGGAGACCGGCCGACTTCGTTGCGGGTAGCTTAGTGGGGTGGCCCCCCGTGCTTGCTTTGGGTCTGGGAAACGTCGTGTCCGAAACCCCGTCGACATACCGTTGGGTGTATGTTTTGTGATCTTGTACCTACCTGATCTGACAACAAGGGTGTAGGTGCGTGTGGGAACTTTGGTGCACCCCTGCAGGGTTAAATCTTTTCGAGAAGTCGTGTCCGTGGTTATGGACGACTTGGAGCACAGGTCTCGATCATAGACAACTATAACTAAAGTTTACTGCTATATTTTGACTTGTATCCGATATGACTAGTAATCAGCTTCACTGCAACGGAATGGCTAAATAAAAGTACCAACAACTGCTGGGTTTTGGGATATCTCATGCTTATTGTATCTGACTAGTACCGTGTGTTCCGAGTAGGACTAGTAGTCCAACACCTATTCGTATTGACGTTGCGTCTTGCCGGGTATATATACACCCATATAGTAGCCTTGTAAGACAACCGTGAGATTCAATACAAACAACAGAACCGAGAGGGCCCTGTAGCCATCAACATTGTTTTTCCCGTACGTACTCGTGTGAGTTGAGAGAGCTAGTCCTTTTGATCAGGCTAGATAGCTAGCTTGCTGATCGTTGTTAGCTGGTTCTTATACGTGCGTGCAACTCGCCGGAATACTTTGTCGTCGTCACGCCGGACTGCACTCGGCGTTTGGGGCTGGGCCAACAATTGGTATCAGAGCCTCAGGGACGATCTCCTAGTAACGGGAGGTCATGACGGGCAAGGATCAAAGTGAGTACTCCGGTGCGGCTGCGGGTGCATCGGTGTCGTCGCAGTACCCGCGGTATGATCGCGGCAACTACACGACGTGGGCGAAACGGATGGAGTGGGCCATGGAGGGCAACGACATCTGGGAGGCTGTCGATCCCGGCGGCGACGAGTTCAAGAAGGGCGCGCCGAAGTACCGCAAGGACCGACAGGCACTCACGGCCATCGGCTCCGTGGTGCCGGCGGACGTGATGCAGCACCTGATCTCGAAGGATTCTGCAAAGGCGGCGTGGGAGACACTCAAGACGTTGAATCTTGGGCACGAGCACGTCCGCAGGGCGACCCTACAAACCTTGCAGAAGAAGTACGAGAACCTGGAGATGGAAGGAGATGAGACGCTGGACGCTTTTGCCTCGAGGGTAGCCACAATTGTCAACGGGATTCGCGCGCAAGGTGAGAAACTGGAAGATATCTCAGTCGTAATGCGTTTCCTTCGCGCGGCGCCGCCGCGGTACATATCTGTGGTGTCGGCAATCGAGCAATGCGTTGATCTCACCACCCTCACGATGGATGACCTGGTTGGACGGTTCAAGGCGCATGACGAGCGGATGAAGATCACCTACGGCGACGCGAATCAAGATGAGCACCTCATGCTTACACGTGCCCAGTGGAAGGCAATGGTCGCCAAGGAGAGGAGCGATAAGGCATCTGGCAGTGGTGATGGTTCGGTCCCGGCGAAGAAGTCGGACAGCAAGCCGAAGAAGCCAAAGAAGAAATTCGACAAGAAGAATCTTCGCTGCCATAAGTGCAATCATCTCGGGCACTTCAAATCGGAGTGTCCTAACTGTTCAAAGGAGAAGGCTCTCATGGCGAAGGAAGGAGATGATGGACCGATGATGCTCATGCTCGAAGCTTGCGAGTTAATGACCACCAAGGAATCAACTCCTCAGGAGTCTGCTACGGAGATCGTCACGCTCATGGAAGAGAAGGTCTTCCCGCGGAGGATGCAGACGGCTCACGACGTTTGGTACCTCGACACAGGCGCTAGCAACCACATGACCGGCGACAAGGCTCAGTTTTCTGAGTTGAACCTCACGGTTGGAGGCTCCGTCCGATTCGGGGATGGGTCGAAGGTGGAGATTGCAGGACGAGGCACTGTCCTGTTTGAGTTGAAGGATGGAGGTCACAAGGTACTCACTGACGTGTACTATATTCCCAAGCTTAAGACCAACATTATCAGTCTTGGTCAGCTCGCGGAGCGTGGATGCAAGATCGTGTTGGAGGACAAGTTCCTGTGGGGATATGACCGCCAAAGGCAGCTCATAATGAAGGTGGAGAGGTCGAAGAATAGACTCTACATCCTCAATCTCAATCGGGCGGATCCAGTATGTTTGATGACAAGCATGGAAGACTCGGCGTGGAAGTGGCATGCTCGCTACGGACATCTAAATTTCCAAGCTCTACGACAACTTGGACAGAAGGAGATGGTACGTGGCTTACCATGTGTTGATCATGTTGAGCAGGTGTGCGATGGTTGTCTCATTGGGAAGCAAAGGCGAGCCCCGTTTCCAAGGGAGGGACAATATCGAGCAAGTAAGGTTCTTGAGTTGGTGCATGGAGACTTATGCGGACCAATCACGCCGGCGACCCCCGCCGGGAACAAGTACTTTTTGCTCATCGTCGACGACTTCAGTAGATACATGTGGGTTGTGTTGCTGAAGAGTAAGGATCAAGCTTTGCAAGCGTTCAGGATTGTGAAGATGGCAGCCGAGGTGGAGTCCGAGGCAAAGTTGAAGGCCCTCCGTACCGATCGGGGTGGGGAGTTCAAATCCAATGAATTCAAGGCGTTTTGTGAAGCTCATGGGATCCGGCGGTATCTTACCGCACCATATTCACCGCAGCAAAACGGTGTTGTGGAAAGATGGAACCAAACCGTGGTGGCCATGGCACGCAGCATGATGAAGAGCAAAGGCATGCCAGGCAGGTTTTGGGGTGAGGCAGTTAGTACAGTTGTCTATTTGCTGAACAGGGCGCCAACTAAGAGTGTAGTTGGTATGACGCCGTACGAAGCATGGTACGGGCGCAAGCCCTCGGTTGATCATCTTCGCACTTTCGGGTGCGTGGCGCATGTGAAGACGGTGACCGGGCATACTAGCAAGTTGGCGGATCGAAGTACTCCAATGGTCATGATCGGCTATGAATATGGTTCGAAGGCGTATCGCGCGTACAATCCAGTGAACAAAAAGTTGGTGGTGACACGTGACGTCGTCTTCGAGGAGGAGAAATCATGGAATTGGGGCTCTGTGGAACCGGTACAATCAATTTCTGATGAAATATTTACTGTAGTCTACAGTGATTCGCATGCAGATGATTAAGAAACGGCGTCCCGTGGCGTTACAGATTTAGGCGCTGGTTCAGAAGATGGAGGTCTGGAAGTGAGCAGCAGCAGCGCTACGCCTGGAGAGGTATCTCCGCGTGGGAGTCCCGGCACGAGCAGCAGCTCACGCGCTGCACCTGGAGGCTCGACGTCGCCATCCAGTCCACGCGCAGACGAGAGCCCTGGCGCAAGTGGCCCATCAGCTGCACACTCCCATCCAGGAGGGGCTAGCGGTAGTCCAGAAGTGGACGCGGGCGACGATGTCACGTCGCCAACATGCAGTACACCGACAGAAACTGCAGGAAATTCAGTAGACGCTGAAACAAGTACTACGTCAGCTTCCACGTCTCCTCCAAGTGCACGGGAAGAAAGGAGACGGCCACCTACTCCAGAAAAATTTCGAAGTGTACTGGAGTTGTATCCGCCGGATACCCTTCGTATAGCGCGTGTGCGAGAGAGAGGACAAGGTCGGTGTTTACTCACCGAGGAGCCGACGAAATTCGACGATGCTAATACGGAGGAGTGTTGGCGTCGGGCTATGGATGAGGAGTTGGGGTCGATCCGCGACAACGATACATGGGAGCTTGTCGATCTACCCAACAATCACAAGGCCATAGGGCTCAAGTGGGTGTACAAGATCAAGAAGGATGCCGAAGGGAAGTTGGTGAAACACAAAGCTCGGCTAGTGGCCAAGGGATACGTGCAAGAGCAAGGTGTGGATTTTGAAGAAGTGTTTGCTCCCGTTGCAAGGATGGAATCGGTGAGATTACTTATTGCTCTCGCAGCTCAAGAATCTTGGAAATTGCATCACTTGGATGTGAAATCCGCGTTTTTGAATGGGGAGTTAGAAGAAGAAGTTTATGTGAAGCAACCACCGGGATACATCAAAGAGGGAGAAGAACACAAGGTTTTGAAGCTACACAAGGCGTTGTACGGGCTACGGCAAGCCCCTCGGGCGTGGAACATCAAGCTTGATCGTACATTGATCTCTCTCGGATTCGAGAAGAGCCCACTGGAGCATGCGATGTTTAAACGAGGTAAAGGAAGGGATCATCTACTAGTTGGCATCTATGTTGATGATCTATTGATAACTGGAGCGGATGAGAAGGAGATTGCAAAGTTCAAGCTACATATGAAGGAGTTATTCAAGATGAGTGATCTAGGCTTGTTGAGCTACTACCTTGGGATCGAGGTACATCAAAAGCTGGGTGAGATCACGCTATGCCAAGAGGCATATGCAAAGAAGATACTCGAGAAGTGTGGCATGGAAGAATGCAATCCAACTCATGTTCCGATGGAACCTCGTCTTAAACTGAGCAAAAGGAGTGAAGCACCTGCGATTGATGCAACGGAGTATAGGAGTGTGGTCGGAAGTTTGAGGTATCTCATTAACACAAGACCCGACTTGGCCTATTCCGTTGGCTATGTGAGTCGCTTCATGGAAGCACCCACAATGGAGCATTGGACAGCCGTGAAGCATATACTCAGGTATATCAAAGGTACTACAAACTTTGGTATTGTCTACTCGAAAGAGAAGAAGGAGGTGAAGCTACTTGGCTACAGTGATAGTGACATGACAGGAGATATTGACGACCGTAAGAGTACCTCGGGCGTGGCATATTTCTTGGGAAGAAGCATAGTAAGTTGGCTATCACAAAAGCAAAAGGTGGTGGCACAGTCATCCTGTGAAGCTGAGTATATTGCGGCTGCAACTGCAGCGTGTCAAGGTGTATGGCTAAGAAGTCTACTTGGTGATCTCACCAATCGGGAGGCAGAACAAGTGGTGCTCAATATTGACAACAAGTCTGCAATTTCATTGTGCAAGAATCCAGTGCATCATGACAGGAGTAAGCACATTGATACGAAGTATCACTACATACGACAGTGTGTAGAGGAGAGCAAGATTGAAGTCAACTATGTTTGCACCAATGATCAGCTTGCGGATATCCTAACTAAATCTTTGGGACGAGTGAAGTTTGCGGAGATGCGAGGAAGGATCGGCGTCCAAGCTGTGAAGATGGGCACATCGTGCTTAGGGGGGTGATTGTTAGGAATAGTAATCCCGATAGGACACGGAACGGTGTCGTGTGCGTGTGTGTTCCGAGTAGGACTAGTAGTCCAACACCTATTCGTATTGACGTTGCGTCTTGCCGGATATATATATACCCATATAGTAGCCTTGTAAGACAACCGTGAGATTCAATACAAACAACAGGACCGAGAGGACCCCTGTGCCATCAACATTGTTTTTCCCGTACGTACTCGTGTGAGTTGAGAGATCTAGTCCTTTTGATCAGGCTAGATAGCTAGCTTGCTGATCGTTGTTAGCTGGTTCTTATACGTGCGTGCAACTCGCCGGAATACTTTGTCGTCGTCACGCCGGACTGCACTCGGCGTTTGGGGCTGGGCCAACAAATGCAACGTCCGGTTGAGGCTGCCTGCCTGCGAGACGATTTAGTATCCAACGCTGACTTGGGATCGTGCGTGAGTGCTAATCCATCCGGCCAAGTGTATTCGTGCCTGCAAATGCTGCCGGTGACCGCGACGGGGCGCGTAGATGCCGTGCGTGCGTCCAGGGCCTCTATGATTGTTTGCTGTACTGGTACGAGCAGCTCCCAAGTTGCAACCTCCCAAGTTGCAACCAGTAGCAGGCAGGCAGGCAGCTCGTCTCGGTACTAGTAGTAGTACGGTTTTGATCTGTCTGTGCCGTGCCTTCCTTGTGTATTCGGCGTGATTCCACCCGCGGTGGCTGCGCATAGGAGGAGACTCTTCCGTTTGCGGCCCCATTCCATTGGCACGAACGACGACGCTCCCAAGTTGCCTCGCCTTTCTCTCTCTCTCTCTCTCTCGCGCGCGCGCGCGCAGAGAGAACCGCCGGCCTCCCACAGCTCGGTCGGCTCCGGCAGCCCGCAGCCGGAGATCTCAGACAAAGTAGAACCGGTGGACAACCATCGATCGACGACTCGGGTTCCCGATCTTTTCCGGCAGCCGGGACGGTGACGTCCGAGCCTGCGACTACTCCATAACACGGCCGGCATCCTCCGACGTCGGGTCCACCAGTGCTGTTGATTTGAGTAAGGGTATCTCCACGGCGCACGCCGCCAACCCATCCTTATACCGTCCGTCCGTTGGGTCGAGCAACAGTTCGATAGGGGGAGGGATTCGACCTCTCTCCGCTCACCCGCGCCTAGCTGCGCGACAGGTCTAGCGCAACATTTTTCTTTTCAAAATTTAAACACAAACAGTTCGCGATAAAAACTGATAAAGTTCGTACTTAGTTTATATTCAAAATATAAAAAACGGAATTTAAACTAATCCTAGCCCTAGCTATCGATCTTCGCGCCACCATGCCGGTGAGCTGAACGACTTCCTCGAAGCCGACCCACTGGGCTTCCTCCTCCCGCGTGCTGGCCGCAATGGCCTGCTCGGTGAAGGCGTCCTTGTCGTAGCCTCGCGCCAGCACCTCGCGGTACTCCGAGGGAAGGTTCGCGGCGACGTCGTCTATAGCCTCCTACTTGACGATGATATTGGCATTGTCCTCCTCATCGTCGTTGCCATCCTTACTGCCGAGATAGGAGTCAGAGTGGTTGACGGCACCCTCGTCGTCCGAGTCGATGTCAATGTCGTCGTTCTAACTGCAATCTGAGTTTTCTATGACTGATCTTGGTCTTCTCCATCACTTTTTAGGCATTGCTGTCACTCAGTGATACTCATGGTCTTTTTCTTTCTCAAATACAATACATCATTGATTTACTAACTAAGTCCGGCATGCTTGACTGCCAACCTTCTAAAACCCCTGTAGACACAACTACAAAACTCTCCTCCTCCGGTGAAGTATTTTCCGACGCCACTCTATATCGTAGTTTAACTGATGCTCTCCAATATCTCACTCTCACTCGACCATAAATCTCTTTTGCTGCTCAACAAGCCTGTCTCTACATGCATGATCCTTGCATTCCACATTATAATCATGTTAAACGTGTTCTTCTTTATCTCAATGGTACTCTTGATCATGGACTCCACATATATTTATGCTCTTCACACACTTTGACAACATATTCCGATGCTGACTGGGCCGGTTGTCCAGATACTTGTAGATCCACATCTAAATACTGTGTTTTTCTTGGTAACAACTTGATTTTATGGTCTTCGAAACAATAGGTTACAGTTTCACGTTCGTCTGAATAGGATGAGTACCATGCAGTGGCACATGCTGTCACCGAAACGGTTTGGTTACGTCAACTTCTCTCGGATCTTTGTCGTCCTGTCCAGCAGGCTACTGTGGTTTATTGTGATAACATTTCAGCTGTTTATATGTCCAGCAATCCAGTGCAGCATCATCCGACCAAGCACATCGAGATTGATATTCATTTTTCCGCGAGAAGGTGGCCCTAGGACAAGTTCGAGTTCTTCATGTTCCAACCACTGCACAATTTGCTGATATCTTCACCAAGGGTCTTCCGTCAGCTTCGTTCACCGACATTCGTTTCAGTCTCAATGTTGGTGAACCACACGTTGACACTGCGAGAAGATGTTAGATTATAAACCGGTTTGGGTTTACTTGTAACTTAAGTTAGGATTAGGCTGGCTGGCGCCCTATATATATTCCTTGTAATTCCCTAAACAATGTAATCAATTATGAGACAAATATGTTTCTATAGTAATGTACACTTTAGAGCACACACTACGGGACGCGCGCGCTACGTCGTGGGCAAAAGGCCGTCGGCGTAGGCCAAAATGCCCTCGGCGTATAGTACGCCGAGGGCTGCCCTCGGCGTAGCCTCCTCGGCAAAGATCTCCCTCGGCGGAGCACAGTCAAGCCGTCGGCGTATCAAAATGCCGTCGGCGTAGCGGCCGTCGGCATAGCCTGTCGACCGGTTGCAAAAATATTTATTTTTTTGATTTTTTTTATTTTTGAAAAATAATAATTGTTTTATTTTTTTATTCTCAAATTTTTTATTCTTTGAATTGTTTCACTTGTTAATCTCCTACTTTGAACATTTTTAACACTAATTATACTTACTATTTGATTAAATTCCAGTCTTAGTCAAACTTCCCAGCAGGTCACCCATCCTAATACTACTCCAGCTTCAGCACACTTAACTTCCTCGTTCCTTCAGAATCCGTTTCCACAAAGTAATTCATATATTGGTGTCAATACTATGATATCAATCTTATTAACTCTTATATCATCAAGTCACATGTTTATATTTTTTGAAATTACAAACAATTATTTAAGTAAATATTAATGAATAAGTAAAAATATTATTGAATTCAAATAAAAATATAATAATTTTATTTTTTTGTATTTTTCTATTTAATATAGAATAATTAATATCTTTAAATCTGTAAATCGAATTCAACAAATAATATGTTTAAATTGATCAGGAAAATGAGAGGAATCCAAATATGATATCCATATCAAATAATCACAAACCCTCCGTTTTTGAATTAGCTATTTGGTGGTTGCTTTAGAAAATCCCCTTTTTGCGCTCGGATAATGAAAAATGCCTTTTTGGTGCGATGAAAAAGAAAACTTGCATTGGGTCTTTGATAAAATAGCATATTATGAATCTAAAAATGATTTTTATAAAAAAACATGAGCATCGTATCATGTACCTGTAGTTCATATCTGACGCACTTCCTACCGATTCGGCAAGAATTTGTCTTTTTCACCAAAGAGGACGAAAAGGTTTCGGATCCCCCTGTTGGGACATTGTTCATATAAGGTGGTATAGTATTTTTGTAAAATGTGGTGGTAGTATTTTGAATTAGCCATTTGGTGGTTGCTTCACAAAACCGTTCGTTTTTTATGCTCGAAAAATAGAAAATGGCTTTTTGGTGCGACGAAAAGGAAAACTTCCTCCTGCAACATTGTTCGCCATCCCATGATGCATGTGTATGCATAATATGGGCACATTATCACAAACTATGCCTTGATTCTAGCCATAACATTGGTCATTTGACCCGAAAGCCAAGAAACCTCAAATGATATAGGTCATTTTGTGAAGGGTTTTTTGAGACATAATCAATATATCAAGTTTGCTATTTTTACTTATAAATATGTCACATAATATGACACCGCGCGAAGGTTTCGTATTGTTTCGATCGTTTTTGATTTTTTTATGCCCGTTTTAAACTATCGTCAAACTTTGTCGAACGGCGGACATAAAGATTCTTAGATCGGGGCAGAGCCTCGCTAAACTTTCATTAGATCTTTGATAAAATAGCATATTGTGAACCTAAAAATGATTTTTATAAAAAACATGAGCATCGGATCATGTACCTGTAGTTCATATCTGACCCACTTCCAACCGATTCGGCAGGAATTTGTCTTTTTCACCAAAGGTGGACGGAAAGGTTTCAGATCCCCCTGTTGGGACATTGTCCATTTAAGGTGGTATAGTATTTTTGTAAAATGTGGTGGTATTATTTTGAATTAGCCATTTGGTGGTTGCTTCACAAAACCGTCCGTTTTTTATGCTCGAAAAATAGAAAATGGCTTTTTGGTGGACGAAAAGAAAAACTTCCTCCTGCAACATTGTTCGCCATCCCATGATGCATGTGTATGCATAATATGGGCACATTATCACAAACTATGCCTTGATTCTAGCCATAACATTGGTCATTTGACCCGAAAGCCAAGAAACCTCAAATGAGATAGGTCATTTTGTGAAGGGTTTTTTGAGACATAATCAATATATCAAGTTTGCTATTTTTCCTTATAAATATGTCACATAATATGACACCACGCGAAGATTTCGCATTGTTTCGATCGTTTTTGAATTTTTTATGCCCGTTTTAAACTATCGTCAAACTTTGTCGAACGGCGGACATAAAGATTCTTAGCTCGGGGCCGAGCCTCGCTAAACTTTCATTAGATCTTTGATACAATAGCATATTGTGAACCTAAAAATGATTTTCGTAAAAAAACATGAGCATCGGATCATGTACCTGTAGTTCATATCTGACCCACTTCCTACCGATTCGGCAGGAATTTGTCTTTTTCACCAAAGGTGGACGGAAAGGTTTCGGATCCCCCTGTTGGGACATTGTCCATATAAGGTGGTATAGTATTTTTGTAAAATGTGGTGGTAGTATTTTGAATTAGCCATTTGGTGGTTGCTTCACAAAACCGTCCGTTTTTTATACTCGGAAAATAGAAAATGGATTTTTGGTGCGACAAAAAGGAAAACTTCCTCCTGCAACATTGTTCGCCATCCCATGATGCATGTATATGCATAATATGGGCACATTATCACAAACTATGCCTTGATTCTAGCCATAACATTGGTCATTTGACCCGAAAGCCAAGAAACCTCAAATGAGATAGGTCATTTTGTGAACGGTTTTTTGATACATAATCAATATATCAAGTTTGCTATTTCTCCTTATAAATATGTCACATAATATGACACCACGCAAAGGTTTCGCATTGTTTCGATCGTTTTTGATTTTTTTATGCCCGTTTTAAACTATCGTCAAACTTTGTCGAACGGCGGACATAAAGATTCTTAGCTCGGGGCAGAGCCTCGCTAAACTTTCATTAGATCTTTGATAAAATAGCAGATTTTGAACCTAAAAATTATTTTTGTAAAAAAACATGAGCATCGGATCATGTACCTGTAGTTCATATCTGACCCACTTCCTACCGATCCGGCAGAAATTTGTCTTTTTCACCAAAGGTGGACGGAAAGGTTTCGGATCCCCCTGTTGGTACATTGTCCGTATAAGGTGGTATAGTATTTTTGTAAAATGTGGTGGTAGTATTTTGAATTAGCCATTTGGTGGTTGCTTCACAAAACCGGCCGTTTTTTATGCTCGGAAAATGGGAAATGGCTTTTTGGTGCAACGAAAAGGAAAACTTCCTCCTGCAACATTATTCGCCATCCCATGATGCATGTGTATGCACAATATGGGCATATTATCACAAACTATGCCTTGATTCTAGCCATAACATTGGTCATTTGAACCGAAAGTCAAGAAACCTCGAATGAGATAGGTCATTTTGTGAAGGTTTCTTTGAGACATAATCAATATACCAAATTTGATATTTTTCCTTCTAACTATGTCACATAATATAACACCACGCGAAGGTTTCGCATTGTTTCGATCGTTTTTGAATTTTTTTATGCCCGTTTTAAACTATATATAATGTTTTATGTTTTACTTAATTTTTATTTATAAATGTGTAATATTTGAGTGTAGATAGATAGGTCTTATTTTTCTGCAAATTTTGATATATTATTTGTATTTTTCCGAATTAGAATGATTTAGTTATGATTTTTCAAAGTTTAATGAGATAAAATAAAAAATAGCTACGCCGAGGACAGCCGTCGGCGTATGCTACGCCGAGGGCAGCCGTCGGCGTAGCATAGAATATGCCGAGGGCAATTTTACGCCGACGGCTGCTTGGCGGGGCTGGCCTGGACAATGGCTACGCCGACGACCCCGACGTTTGGCCGTCGGCGTAGCGACCGGCCGTCGGCGTAGCTTCCCATTCCTGTAGTGACATGGACCAAATAGATACAACAACGAAAGCTGGAATCCATATTTATTCTACTCAATGTTGTTTTACTCTTTAATTTTGAATGCATGCTTTACAAATTTTGCACACGGCCAATGGCAGACCTAGAAACTTTTGGAATCCCCGGCAAACCAAACGTTGGAGTGCCTAAAACTTTTGAGGTAGAGTCGTGGGATATTCATTCCTGGAGACATTATCTCCACAGCCAAAACATTCCCCACCAACTACATGCAAAACTATCAGTGATGAAAAAAGTGAACTATAGGCATAGGTCTGGGGTTCCCTTTGTATCCTAGACTCGTATTGGCAGACGGAGGGACCTTTCGGAACTGAGGAGAAAGAACATCTCTGGCGGCTCGGGGGCATGTCAGACTTTCAATAGGCACATTGCATTTTGCATAGAAACCAATTATTTGGTCCCTTAAACCAATTATTTGGTGATCATTCGATCTATTTTGGAGCTACTGTCCTATTACAATAGTTTCCGATTCCTTATGGCAGAAGTCAAAGCCATTTTGTTTCGAGTAACAGGCTGAGATCGACTCTGGGTGCATCCAGTGTGTTGTTTTTTCATACTTTGATTTTCAACTTAACCTCGGACATATTAGTAAATTCTGTTGTGTAAATATATTTTACATTTGACTTGACATACTATCTTTATATAATTATAAAGCAGTACAATAGATGGATCAAACAAATACAAAATACAAGATAAATTTCTGAACCTTAAGTTCAGCAATTCAAGGTTCAGCAAAACATTTCTCAGTGACTTACTGAATTTAGAGATAGGACCAAAAGATGCAGAACAGTTTCGATACATGCCGTGTTTGCCACCACTTATCAAAACTGAAAGTGCACTTGCCCAGCAGTTGTTGCCATATGGACAGCAGAATGATAAAAGGCAGGGCAGGCAGAAGAGCATGAGCTTGCATCCATGGATGCATGCAGGACCCAATCTGTTTCCTGCTTCCACAGAAGCATCGGTCTCTGTCTCTCTAACGCCCAGCAGGGAAACATCTTCTTCTTTTCCCACTTCTATAATAATCTAGCATCACCGAAAGGTATTCAAGGTTTACTGCTTTATTCGAGCGAGAGATGTACTCTACTACATATATTAAATATAAGAACCTTGTCATCTTGTGAACAAAGTCTGGGGATTAGATAGGGGCAAATAAACAGTGTGCACCTGTTGTTGTGGAAATTTGACCTGGGGGTATTTATATATACATTTTTGTTCTTTGATTCAAAAGGGACACTTTTGGCTGCAAGCCTGCAACCATATGTCCAATGAATCGAAACCCAATTTTTTTTGTGTGTTTTCGCGAAAAAATATGCCCTTCTAGAATGTCCTGGCGACAGAGTGGCTGCGGAATTTATAACCACTTGCAGCCAATTCTTGCATAGTTGCATACATCTATGTGGAGAGAGAGAGGGGGGGGGGGGGGGGGGGGGGGGGGGGGGATTCAGTTTCTTGCTTTCAAGCAAGCAGAAGAAAACCGATCTCCACTGCCGTCCATGATGTTTCGATCAGAAAAAGGTAGGCGAGTCGATCTTACGCACTTTGCCTCCGAATCCATACCTCTCCGGATCTCAAAATATATAGGTCCTTGAAAATCTAGGTCTTCTGGGCATGTTGATGTGTTTTAGCTGGAACAAGTTTGATCAGTCAAGTGCTACTACTATTAGAGAAGCAGCTTGGATTATCTCCAAGATAACGGAAGAGATAGTTTCCCAAGATCCGTTGAAAACATGAAATAACTCAATGATCGACCACAAATAATCAACAGAAAAGAACAAGACAAAGTGAGGCTGTAACATTATTATTTTTGTGGTGAGGACAGCGGATGCCACCCAGAGGAGCAGGGCATCTGGCTAGCTGTATGGTAAAGATCGATCGATCCAGTCAGTGACGGGCGAGACGGTTCGCTCGCCGGCAAAGGCCGGTGGTGACATTGACGAGCCTCCGCGCGGCACCGCAAATAATCGGCGCCATCGCCGTCGTCAAATCACACGCGTACGCACGATGCGGACGTCCATCGCTAGCTAGGCAGATGCAGATGCCGGTGAGGTGAGGTTTGTGGCTTGTTCGCACGCGCTTGGATGCCTAGTGCACGTCGCTCTCACTGGGTCCTGCCCAAGGAGAAATTCCTTCAGAAAATGTATATATATGCTATTAGAAGTGTCGCCTTCGATCCTATTGGGAGTTGGGAGGGGCCTGGCTGGACATCAGGTTCGTTTATGCTTGCCAGAGGTGGTTGATCTAGCCTATAGCTAACACTAGCTAGCTTGGAATGTTTTCTTAGTGATTTGACCATTGAGAAAAACTCTTAATTTGGTCTCCGGTTTCATTGTCTGATTTTAATTCTTGGTTTCTTAAGCTTGAAAACCTTATATATTTTGTCTTTTGGCCCATCAAATTAAAAGCCGGGTTGATGATGACATCTATGTGAAGTAAGAGAAAAGGAAAAAAAAACACCACAAAAATATTTGACTATTGAAAAAAGTAAGGTCTGAATTTGGTCTCTGCTTTCATTGTCTGATATTAATTCTTGGTTTCCCAAGCATGAAAACCTTATATATTTTGTATTTTGGCCCATCAAAAGCGGGGTTGATGATGACATCTATGTCAAGTAACAGAAAATGGAAAAAACTACCACAAAAATATTACCAAAAAGTTTAGAAATTTTCAAAATGAATAACAATTAGAAATATTCTATAGAACCCAAGGAGTCGAATAAAATTGGAAGGTAGTATTTCATTTTTAAGGTTTCTCATTTGAAACTAATCAGGTTTGTAGTTTTATTTCTAAATTTCTAGTTTAAAAATAATTTTCTTTGTTTTCATTTTTCCTTCGTTTTTACACCACCTCCTTCTAGTGCACTACGACATAGAATTCCTTGATTCCCAGCGGGGAGGGGGGCAATAATGAATTTTTTATATGTATTAAGACACTTGACCTGATTTCAAATTGTAAAAGTTTAACTTAAGAAAGCATTTTTTTGTTTTTCACAAATTATGTATTTCTAATATTTACTTAATTTATTCAATAGGTTTATGGGTATATCATTGGATGGAATATAAAAATGTAAGGCAGTTAAATATGATGTGACCATAAGAATTATGTATCGATGCGGTTGTTTAAAAGCACCACGCGTACACTATGGTAACACAGTTAGCCATGCGGCTTTTTTGGTGCGCAACATCTACTTTAAGGTATGTCTCGGCGTTTTAAACCTCTAGGGCCACTCGCTGTTGTCAGGGACGGAGCCAACTATTAGGATTGGAGGGGTCTTAATCATTGTTGGAGGGGGCAAAATTTCTTAGAGTCACTAAGTATGAGCATGAATAGTAGAGCATTTCTTAAGAAAATCAAATCATTGGGGGTGGCTTAGCCCCTGCTCGTCCCCCCTTCCCTCCGTCCCTGGCTGTTGTATTGCATGTCACATAAGAGAGGAGGAACCAATGTAAAAATTAGAGCACAAAAAAACAGAAAGCATAGGAATTATCAGAATGCATAACGTTTAGGAATATATCTTGAACCCAAGAAACCTGGTAAACCTGGAAAGGTACTTCCTTTGTGTTTTTTAAGGAATGTGATAGGGGAAGCTCCTACGGCTGTTTTTTAAATAATAAAAACCTAAATCTGGTCCGTGAGAAATTGAACCTTGGTGGTTGGGTTGTACATACTTCCTCTGTTCACTAAAAGAAAATGTTTTGGCAAACTAACGTTTTTATATTAGTGACAAAAGCAATTGGTGTTTTTTAAAGATTTTTCATTAAATAACCAGACTTTTTAGTATTTAACTTAATTTATTAAATTCATGCCTTTTAATATAATTCATCATTCAATTTATTTGTTTTTGCAAAATTTCAACTTAACAAACATTATTTGCTTTTTCACAAATTTTATATTCTAAGAATAATCTAATTTATTTTTTCTTTATGTTGTACGTTTATGGATACACCATTTAGCTGAAATTTAGTAATACTCCCTCCGTTTCAAAATATAAGATATTTTAGGTTTGTAAAGAAAATGAATCTAGCCTTGTTTTGTATATAGATTTACTCAACTTTAGGATGAATCTACACATTAAAAGTAGTCTAGATTCATTTTCTTCACAAAACTAAAATATCTTATATTTTGAAACAGAGAGAGTACAAGGTAAGTTTATATGACAGGAAGATTACAATTTTATAACGATACGGCTGTTTAAAAGTTAGAATTATTAGAGACACAGGGCGAACGGAGAGCCACGACGCCAACGGAACCACGACCGATCCATGGCTGAATCCACTTGTAGCAGAGTGGGGTTGGCTCATCTCATGCGACCAGAAAACAAAAAAGGTAACCGATCGAGCCACGGAGCAGAACACGACGCAACACAGGCGCCGGGTTGCCCTCCAAAATCCAAGTTGGGTTAGGTATGGCTTGGCATGTTCCCCCTCTCAAGCAGTACCTTTTTCCTGCACCCAAATCATGATGATCGATCAGTCCAAAACGAGTCCATGCATGAGACGAACAAAATAATCAGTCTCATCATCTTGTGCTGCGTGGAGCCTACAAGTTTGTTATTACGGGATTAAAGATGGTACTTGTGGACAGCAGTTGCTAGAGTAAGGCCTGATGGCCCACCACACATATAGATTTAAGTAATAATTTCCTGGGTGCACAAAATAAGACGTATGTCGACCAAATTTATATATAAAATTACGAATCTATCTATCTATCTTCTATCTACTAATTTTCCTTGAGCTATGTTAGTCAAATACGTTTCCATCCGTCAAAAATACGTTTTCAACTCTTTCCGTCCAACATTATTTTTCCGGTTTTGCCCCTGCATGATTGATCGAATTACTTGTCCTGCCACCGTAGTCAAAAACTGAACGATTCGTTTACAAAATCTTCGTCGCCGCCGGTAACCGCCTCCTCCTCCTCCGAAAAGGTAACATCCGTTGCTCTCCTCCTACGTGCCCACACCCTGCCTGAGGGATCGAGGAAGCCCGCCCCCGTTGTTCCCTGCTCGCCGCCTCTGGCCACACCTCCTGGACGCTGCAATACAGTGGCAGGGCACACACACACACCTCCTGGACGCGTGCGTGCTACGGCCGCGCTCCAGTGACCCCGACGGCCTGCCCGCGTCCTTCCTCCTATTCGCCGCCGGTCCAATATCGACAAGATGAGGCTCTGCAGGCGATAGGCTAGGAGATTTTGTTGGTTAGTGGAGTCGTAGGAGCCTATCTACGTAGAGCTGGCGGCGAAGGTAGAGCACGCACGCTAGGGAGGAAGAGCGCCGCAAGGAGACATGGCCGGCGTCGACTTGCAGTTCGGCAGGCGAAGCCGACGTGTTCGAAGACGGTGGCGCTGAGAACATGGACGGAGCCGGACTTGCTGCTCAGGGAAGTGAGCTGAGAGAGAGCAGCGGGCCAGGAGGCGTAGGCGATGGCGGCGTACAATGAGGTCGTGGGCGAGCGTCGGAGTTGAGGCTGCGGCCGCGTGGAGGTCGAAGAGGAGGCCCATTGACAAACATGGGTGCGAGGAAGAGTGGAAGAACCGGAGAGGAGGGACGACGTGCCCGAGAAGGACAACGAGCACCCGGCGGCGGCAGTTCATGGCAAGAGAGAGAGGGCGAGGCCTGCAGCGTGGAGGATGGGATCAAGGCGGCGACGCCGATCTAGAGGAGGGAGGAGGCGACATGGGGTCGTGGGTGGAAGGAGACGGGGTCCGAGAGCGGGTTGCGTGCATGCGTTGTGGCGGTGCCTGCAGCGTTCGGTGATGTGGGACATGACCGTGTTGGTGCGTTGAGTCATTGAGTGTATGGTAGGTGTGTGTGCGTGTGGGTGTTGTGTGTCGCCGGGATTGGACTGAGTCGTGGTGTGAGTGTGTGCATGCTGACATGGGTGTGTGGCGGCGGGGTGGAGTTCTATGTGTGTGTGTGGTTAAGGTATAATTAGGGTTTGGTTTAGCTGGGTTTTGGGTTATCGGGGTAGTAGGCCGCCTTACTCGGCCTTTTGCATGGTTGACCACCTTTTCTAAAGACAAAATCTAAAAGTCTTTTGAAAATAGTTTTTTAAATAAATAAAATAACTGGAATTTTAATTTGAAATAAGAAAGAGGAATAATTATAAAATAAAATGGGATTTTAAAAGAAAATATTTTGGGAGGCAAAAATATGCATGAGGAAGTTATATGATGCGGAAAAAAAATAACAAGCAATTTTTTATTTTAGAATATTTTTCGGGCATTACACATTGGCCACATCCGGTGCACGCACTCTGGCCCGATCTCTTGCAATCGAGATTCAGGACCAGGAAAGAGCAGCAGGGGTGTCGGCATCCACGTCGTCCCCTGGTGTGTACCTCGTTTGTGGGCAGATTCCCGGAGGTGCGACCACACGGTATGGCGGCGGTGGCCAGAAGCATATCTAAGGTGTTCGACACCTCGAGAATCACCGCAACACCCGTATCCGCCTTGTCCCGGCTGTGGCGTTGCCCGCAGCGTCGTCGGGCTCGCATCTTTGCCGTGCGTTGGGCCAGCATCCGGGAAGTTCCGACGTGGTGCTGATCCTCGTGGAAGACAACATCACGCTTTCCTCTGCCGTGGTATATGGCCGGCGGCCGCGGCTCACGGCGAATTCAAAAAAAAATCCTTTCGATAATTATAACTACATCAACTTGTAATCTTTTCTAACCAGCTAGCTTGCAACGGTTTTATGTAAGAAGTGTTAGTAGGTATGCTAAAATATAAAACAATGTGAAAGACGAAAGAAGTTGGAGAAAGAATTGGTATTTTTATATGTATCAAGATAGACCATATGTCGTTTAACATCTGGTTAAAAAATAGAAAAAATGTTGTATTTTTCCATATAATTTTTTCACCATCCCGTAATAACGTACAGACATTCAGCTAGTTGTTATAATACTATATATACACAACATAAAAATATAATTTATAATGTATCTAATGATATAGATTTTACATTGTGGATCTCGGGGTCCTAAAGGGCTACCCGGCGGTCGTATTCACACGCAGCCCACCCCAAAATTCTTTTTCTGGCATGAACGTTAGCTTTTTCATGCACCCAAATCACGTTCGATAAGTCCAACGGGTCCATGCATGCATGAGACGAACAAAATAATTAGTCTAGTCAGCTTGTGCTGCGTGGAGCCTACGAGTTTGTTATGGGATTAACGGTGGTACTTGTGGACAGCAGTTGCTAGAGTAAGGTCCATGGCCCACCATACATATACTCCATCCGTTCTATAATATTTAAGTAATTACTTACATTTTTCTAAAAAAAGTAATTATTACCTCTCGTCCATAAAATAAGGCGTATTTTTTTAACATCAGACTGTTTCATGTTTGACCAAATTTATATACTTCCTCCGTCCAAAAATAATTGACATGGGTTTGTCTAGATTATTTATCTATACACTAAAATGCGTCTAGATACATTCGAATCTAGACAAACTCAATCAGTTATTCCTAGATGGATGGAGTAGAAAATTGTGAATTGTTATAATACTATGTATACACAACATGAAAACTGATTCCGTAATCTATGTTATGTATAGATTTGACATTGTGAGTGTTAATTCTATTTCAAAAACCTTGATCAAACTTTACATCGTGTGACTTTTTAAAAACAAATAAACGCCTTACTTTGCAAAACGGAGGTAGTATAATCAACTATGTTCGGCCGAGTACTACGTGGCTTCTGAAAAATACATGTTATTTATTTGTATTTCTTTGATCAAGTCGCATTAATGGAGATAGAAGGCTGTTTTGACTATCTTGTATCATTTCTTTGTTTGAGTACTTGCGTCGATCCACACCGTTTCCCAAATTTCTTACTACTCTCTCCGTCGAGGAATAACTAACTTGGATTTGTCTGGGTTCGAATGCATCTATATATTTGGGTTTTCTAGATTCGAATATATCTATACATTAAAATGCATCTAGATACATTCGAATCACGACAAACTAAAGTCAGTTATCTTTGGAAGGAGGGAATACATAACTACATGAAGCTTCTATTTGTTGCTTGAGAGATAAATGAAGCCGTACCAACTATACCAAAGCACCAAAATGGCAAGCTTAATGATTGAAGAAGGGAACCAATGCTAACCATCGAATTCGCTTTATGTCTTAGAAAACGTCCCAAATCACGCGGGGTATAGGTCGCCTGGCTCTCATTTATGCGTAGGGACACTAGCTGACTACAATTGCCAATTATTTAGTACTTTTCCCAATGATTTGAACGAAAGCAACGACTACAAATTATTTGCAGTAGAAAATCCAAGGAAAAACATCGCAATAGTAAGTGTGATTGTCCTACTAGTACACTATTCTCTGCGGTGGTTCGGAAGAAGTTCCATTTGTCCAAACCTAATAACTCACCGTGTCTCTGTACGTGGGGATTCCCACATCAAATAGCTTATAATTTGTCGGCCAGATTCTTCATGCTCTATGGACGACTGGTTATGTTTGTCCAACTCGCTTTCGGTGCATATATGTTGGAAAGATTGCTACACACACGATACCGCTTGTACGGTTTCTATCTGATGTGTTCCATCTAACCATCCATACTTAGGAAAAAGCCTAGCAGGCCACTGGATTTATTCGTCGTACAGCCTTCGTACACGATCTGTAGTCCATGAAGAGGTTCCGTGCTGGAAATCAATGTCAGATGAGGTTTGTGCAATTAATTCTAATACTCCAGTGTTGAGTGCTCACATCAATTAAGATACACTTTCACGTGTTCTAGCGCCATCAAGCCACCCCTCTAGATCAAATAGTCACTAATCCATCGCTAGCTATCGTGTCAACGAATTGGGGTTAAGCGGAAAGCATTCTTTTTAGCAGATTTTGAGAACCAAGCGCCGGCTTGGTGGCAATGCTAGCGAGTGTCTAGCCAACCTACCCATGTTCGAGTCTCCAAATTAAACAGAGTTTTATCCAAGCGCGTATAATCCGCTGCTGGAGTGGTCTCGTCTACCTAACACGTATAGCCCGTGAGAGATCATTTCCCGGAGCCAACGTTTAATAATGGTGTTGTTGTGTTTAATAAAAGTATTTGGGCCCTAGTATGATCTAGATGGTGTATGGCCCGATGTTACTGAGCAGATTGGGAGTTTTTATGTCCATGTGTCATGGATGGCAGGTAGGTTATTGTTTGTGTCTGTCGACGCGACTCCATGGGCATCCATGACAATGGCATCCTCTTTCAAGAACTCCTTCCGAGCCTTCACATGCTATGTTATCAGCTTGGTCTAGCAATGCTAGCATGGTTGCAAGCCTAGATCTAGGTGGTGGTCATGCCGTTATGCGTTGTGTGATCGTCAGCATCCTCGTACATGGTGGTATACTGTTGTGGCAATTCATCAAGTTTTGGTCATCTAGAGCTCTTTAGATGTACTTAAGAGGCTTACTTTTGTTGAAATAATTAAAGTTTTCGCATTAATTTAATCCAAGTATAAATTATGACAGAACAATTCCTAAGACTATAGCATACGCATAGTAGACATGCACCATACATGCGAGTGAAAACCTAGCACATCTACACATACTGCAACACTAGTAATCATCATAGTAAATAGCAGGAGGACAAAGAACATGTACGAGTTCGTCGATGGTATGACCAACGGCGCAACAGAAGTGGATCCGTCAGCAGCAGCCTGCTTGGAAGCGTCGTTAGACATGGCGATAAAGTCGAGGAAGTCGGACGAAGAAGAGCTTGAGCAGTCGCGCCTAGGCGCTCCCCAAAAAACTTATCGCCTCTCTCCCGCTGCAGGATCAGAGAGACGGGGTTCCGGAGGCCTGCTCTCCCGGACGGCCGTGCACGCAGCCGGCGGGATGGAGTAGCAGAGGGCAGCACAGAGAGGTGGAACGGCGATGCGCAGGTAGGAAGATGCAATCTAAGTGCTGGTGACAGCTAGGGTTCGCGTCTGCATGCTTATATAGTGCGGGTCGGGTAGGACGTGGGCAACGACCGAGTCGACGAGATTCCCGCAACCCGCGGCGCGCGCGTGCGTCGTGGCGAGGCGTGGCGAGGCGGGCGGCGTCGGAGGAGGAGTGCGCGAGGGCTTCTCTTCTTCTCACACCTTAGTGAGTGGTGCACCACTCTACTATATAAGGTGGTCCAACTCCTCTTTCACTAGCAATGTGGGACTAAACTTTGACACCACTAGCACACACATGAGCTGCCATAATAATGGGCCAAAGAGAATTTTAGAATTTGTATTTGTTATGGGCCAAAAGCCCAACATCAAATATGCCTCAAATTCTAACAATCCCCCACAAAGTCTCATTGGCACATCACATCATTCTGTTCTAAATCACTGCTTTGATATACCAGTGTTTTTCAGTGGAGACTGTTAAGTTGAACTTCCACCTAGAGCATTAGACTACACTCATCAACAACTGTCAATGGACTAAGCCTTGAATTTCTAGTTTTGTGTAAATGAGTTTCACCTAATGTTATACTGATACTAGGCTGCCGAAGGCTACCCCTCGGGTGGAGCATATAAGTCACACTGCTGGCCTTTTTCATGAGTTTCACCTAATGTTATACAGATACTAGGCTGCCGAAGGCTACCCCTCGGGTGGAGCATATAAGTCACACTCCTGGCCTTTTTTATGAGCATATAAGTCACACTCACAGGAAGGTAGCGCGCTTGCGAAAACACTGGACCCGTCCCCTCCTCGTCGCTCCCGTGGGCGATGGGAGGGCCCCTGCCTCCGTCGCTAGCCCCCTCCTCCCCCCCTCCCTCCCCTCGTTGCCGCCGGAGAGCGTCGTCCGAAGGCCGGGCGCTGGCGGCGGCGGGGCCTGTTCTCCCCCTCGCGCGAGGCTGGCGGCGCGGGCCTGTGGCCTCTGCTTGGGCAACGCGTTGGGCCTAGGGCGCGTCGGCGTGGCTCTCTGGTGGCGGCATGGTGGACTGCGGTGGCGGGGCGCGTCTCGGCCGGCGGTCGGGTCCTGGTGGCGGCCGGCGGCGGTGATGGTGGCCAGGGTGGCGTGGCCCAGATCTGGGCCCATTCGGGCCCGATCTGGACCTGTGCTGCCTCGGCCCGCCTCCTGGGAGGGCCTGCGTCGGCAGGGGGTGGGCCAGTGCGGCGGCATGGTCTTGGGCGGCGGGGCAGCGCGGCGCTTCCATGGCAGGAAGAGCTCGGGTCGGGCGCGGCCATGGCGGCCCGGATCGGACTCATTGACCCCGATCTGGGTTGGTCGGGTCGGCCTTGCTTTGGCTGGGCTGCAAATCTTGGCGGGTTAGTATGGATGGGATCCTCGGTGTCCTTGGTCGGCTTGTTGCAGCGCGGTGGCGGACTCTACGGGCTCGGGCCCCGGCCGGACCGCCATGGGACTGGTTTGCCTTCGCGGAGGCTTAACGGGCCTGCTGGGCCCGACCGGACCTATGGGGGACTAGTTTGTCTGCTGCCGCATCCGGTCGACTACCGTCTCCGGCGGTGGAGGAAGTTCCCTCCCGAGCGACCATGGTACTGAGGGTCCCGGTTCATTTCTACCTGTGCCGCGATGTTGTAGACCTCGCACCGGCTTGCTTGGTGAGACAATGATGACGAAGTCGGAACCGGAGTGGCGCATGCTCGTGGGCGGCAAGTTTTGGTGGTGGCGAGGCCTCGCCCTCGCGGGTCTCCTGTGCTTCGACGCGTTCGGGGGTTATGGATAGGGTCCTCGGGAGAAATCCTTGTCGGCTCGACCGACACCGACGCGGTGCCGCCCGCGGGTGGCACCTTCCTTCCTGGAGGGCGTCGTGGCTTCCCTTCATCCATTCCCCTCTGTGTGCCGGGCGAAACCCTAGGGCCAGTCTTTGGTCCGGGCAGCAGCGGTCGCTTTCCCTCTTGAGGGTGCTGCTTGGTGCTTGGCGAGTCGGGGCTAGGAGCGTGGTGGGTATTCTTCGGAGGGCGCAACGGTTGCGGTCTTTCTCGTCTAGTTGATCCCTCTCCGTTTCCTTCCTTTTTGCTTTGTTCCTTGCTTTCTTTCGGGCGTGTATGTGCTGCTGCTCCAGCATTGTGTATCGTGTTGTGTCTGTCTTTGGGCGTTGTGCTGTCTGGCCCAGCAGCGGTCTCACCTGTGTGCTTTATTTATAAAGCTGGGCGAAAGCCTGTTTCGAGATGAGCTTCCTAGAGATTACCCTATCTCATAGACTGTGACCAACAGTCGGACTCACGTAGGTGTGTTCTTTCAAGACTGCTCTGTAGGATAGTATCTTGGCTTATACAAGCCAATGAACACATTAAGACTAATTCAACCTGTCATACAGATCATGAGAGTAATGCATCTTCAGCGGAGTGGATTAATAAAAGTTACTCTCCTCCAGTTAGCCACTGGCTTGTTTCCCCAGTTACTAATTCACGGGATCTCCGGTCACATAGGTTGGGTTACTACCACGGTAACTCACGTGGGTCTCAACCCCATCTCCTTTGATGCAATATCTATCATATTTCTTGATAGACCTTTTGTGAAAGGATCTGCTAGATTCTTAGCTATTTGGATATAATCCAATGCTATTACTCCGGAGTTTCTCATTTTCCAAACAGATGCCAATCTTCTCTTTATATGTCTTGATGACTTCATATTATCCTTTGAACTACTCACTTTGACGATCACAGTTTGATTGTCGCAGTTCATAAGAATAGCCGGCAGAGGTTTATCAACAACCGGCAAGTCAATCAAGAGTTCACGAAGCCAATCTGCTTCGACAGTAGCTGTATCTAGTGATGTGAGTTCTGATTCCATTGTTGACCTCGTTAAGATGGTCTGCTTGCAAGACTTTCATGAAGCAGCACCACCATCATGAGTGAATATATATATCCACTTGTGGCTTTCAACTCATCAGCATCAGAAATCCAATTTGAGTCACTATACCCTTCAAGTATTGCAGGGTCTCCGGTATAGTGAATACCATAACTCGATGTACCCTTTAGGTAGCGCATTACTCTCTCAAGAGAATGCCAATGATCATCTCCCGGATTGGAAACAAACCGACTAAGTTTGCTCACAGCAAACGCGATGTCAGGCCTTGTTGCGCTAGCTAAATACATTAACGAGCCAATTATCTGAGAGTATCTCAGCTGATCTCTAGTTGTTCTTTTGTTCTTTCGAAGCATCTTACTAGGATCATATGGTGTCGGCGAAGGAGTATAATCTGAGTAGCCAAAGCGACTGATCAACACCTTCTCCACATAGTGAGATTGCAGAAGTGTAATTCCGCCATTCTCATCTCTCAGCAGCTTGATGTTTAGAATAACATCAGCTTCTCCAAGGTCTTTCATGTCAAAACTTTGAGACAAGAAACTCTTGACCTGTTCGATGACAATCATATTTGTCATAAAAATCAGTATGTCATCAACATACAAACAAATTATAACTCCTTCGCCCCACCATGGCGATAGTATACACATTTGTCGGCTTCATTTACAACAAAGCCAGCAGATGTTAAAGTTTGATCAAACTTCTCATGCCATTGCTTAGGTGCTTGTTTCAGTCCATACAAAGATTTCAATAGCTTGCACACCTTGCCTTCTTGACCATCTACTACAAAACCATCTGGTTGATCCATATAAATTTCCTCATCCAACTGTCCATTAAGGAAAGCTGTCTTAACGTCCATTTGATGAACGGTAAGACCATGTGAGGCAGCCAATGAGAGTAGAACTCGAATAGTGGTCAATCTAGCCACAGACGAATAAGTATCAAAGAAGTCCTCGCCTTCTTTTCGGGTATAACCCTTGGCAACAAGCCGATCCTTGTACTTTTCAATCGTACCATCAGACCTAAGCTTCTTTTTGAACACCCGCTTACATCCTACAGGTTTGCACCCATAAGGACGATCAGTGATCTCCCAAGTTTTGTTTGCCATGATGGAATCAATCTCGCTACGAACAGCCTCTTTCCAGTAGTCTGCATCAGGAGATGCATAAGCCTCTGAAATAGAGGTGGGACGCTTATGACACAACCCACACAAAGAATATGGTGGTCTCCTTGAACGTCTTCTCCTTTTCAGAAGTGATCGTTCCTTCAGGATTACCAGCCGATACCTAGAAGGCGTCCATAGCCATCAGCCAGAGGGTACACTTGGTTTGCCAGCGCTTAAAGTGCGCACCCGTAAATGGGTTCGGTTTCAGACAAGCGGCGAAGCCTTGACGCGAAAACAACCTAAAATAAGGTTTTTGGATTGTTGAAACAATTAGCAGTTTTCACATTAATTTAATCCAAATGTAAATCATGACAGAACAATTCTCAAGACTAACTAGCATACGCATAGTAGACATGCACCATATAGGCAAGTGAAAACCTAGCACATCTACGCATACTGCAACACTAGTAATCATCATAGGAAATAACAGGAGGGCAAAGAGCACGTACGAGTTCGTCGATGGTATGACCAACGGCGCAACAAAAGTGGATCCGCCACCAGCGGTAGCAGCAGCCTGCTTGGAAGCGTCGTCAGACATGGCGATGAAGTCGAGGAAGCCAGACGAAGAAGAGCTTGAGCATTCGCGCCTAGACGCTCCCCAAAAACCTTATCGCCTCTCTCCCGGTGCAGGATCAGAGAGACGGGGTTTCGAAGGCCTGCTCTACCGGACGGCCGTGCACGCAGCCGGCGGGATGGAGTAGCAGAGGGCAACACAGAGAGGTGGAACGGCGATGAGCAGGTAGGCAGATGCAATCTAATTACTGGTGACAGCTAGGGTTCGCGTCTGCCTGCTTATATAGTGCGGATCGGGTAGGACGTGGGCAACAGCCCACGACTGAGTCAGTACCAGCCCACGATGTAGAAACGGCCGGTTGATTAACGCGTCTGTAATAACGCATTAATGACTCATAATTAATACACAATTAATTTTCCCAAACAGCAAAATAAAACTCGGCTTGGCGAGATACCCGCAACCCACGGCGCGCGCGGCGTGGCGGGCGGCGTCGGAGGAGGAGTGCACGAGGGCTTCTCTTCTTCTCACGCCTCAGTGAGTGGTGCAACACTCTACTATATAAGGTGGTCCAGCTCCCCTTCCAGTAGCAATGTGGGACTAAACTTTGGCATGACTAGTACACACATGAGCTGCCATAATAATGAGCCAAAGAGAATTTCAGAATTTGTATTTGTTATGGGTCAAAAGCCCAACATCAAATATGCCTCAAATTCCAACAACTTTACCATTGATGTCCATCCATCGCCTATGAAAACTATCGTGGTGCAGCAACAACAAGAAGTTCGTTAGCGGCTTTGGCAAAAAAAATTGAGGCATATATCCTTGTTTTATCCCTTCTTTGTTTGTGGTAGTTTCTATATGTGCGTGAGGTGTATCCTATGTTCTGTTTATTTAATATACAAGTAAACTTTCATTTAGAAAAACCTGACCTCGAGTCCCTGACGAGGAAGACATAAAACTCCAACATGTTCACCGACTTAAATACTGTCAGTGGCAATATATGTATTCTACTTCCTCCGTGTTGAAATAGATGTTACAAGTTGGATGAATCTATATACTAAATATTATCTACATTCATTCAGATTTTGACGAATCTGAGACATCTATTTTAAGACGGAGGAAGTAGAATAAATTGTCATAAATTGCGCATGAAGTTATCTTCGACAATGTCCTTGGCTTAGGTAGCGCTAGATATGTTGGCGCTAAAATAAAATTTGCAATTGTTTAGATAGATGAAACGAGGATGGAAGGGTCAACTCCAAAGGCATTTGGACAGCATGAAACTTCCGTGTAGCTCCCGCTCGCTCCGTGGTGCAAATTTGACAGCACTAGTGCAGTGCAGCAGCATCGTGGGGAGGGGACGAGAAGATGTCACCAGGTCGGCGGAGGAGTGCAACGCAACGCTGACTGTGTGCGTGCTAATCCGTCCATCCAAGTGTACTCATGCCTGCTAATTAATTAATCCATCCGGTGGTCGCGACGGCCCCGTGTTTGCCTTGCATCCAGGGCGCCTTCCTTTGGATCCTCCTGTCGAGCCCAGCCTCTATGATTGTTTGCTGTACCTCGAAACAGGTACTGTGTTCAGCTATATTAATATAGCAACTAGGGGCGGATCCCGGATTTAAACATAAAGGGGCGAAAGTCTGGCCGGTAGTATTGGTAATCCGCTTTTACCAATTAACTTAACCTTGTAAGCACTATACGACTCGAAACAATACTAGCCTAGATATAGTTTTTAGGAGCACAACAAACTGTAGTCAAATTTCATATATATTCAAAATTTTGAATTTTTAGAGCAGCATATATACGGGTACTGTCTTTCATGTTATTATTGATGCACAAAAATGAATAATAAATACATCTAATTTTCTAATGATTTCGAGGCCTGTAAAACTCTACGAGATGGTATGAAACAAGGATGTCATAATTTAATGTTCAAACGAGAACTCTAATAAGTAGTTTGGATAATCTAAAATCAATTAGTGTGTAGTAGTTTGCATAATCTAAAATTAAATGTACTCCCTCCGTCTCAAAATAGATGTCTCAAATTTATTAAAATTTAGATAAATCTAAAACTATTTAATATATAAATTTATCTAAATTAAAAAAATCTAAGACATATATTTTGAGACGGAGGGAGTAGTATATATATGACATACCCGTGGCTTAGACCAGCTGTAAGCTATGAGATGAGGTCGGAGTGCCTAAAACTTGAGAATGACTTACAGCTCGGGCGCGATGGGAACACTAGTAGAAAACGCCCCATTGGTCTCGGTTGGTAAGAGGCATTAGTCCCGGTTACCCAACCGGGAAGGGGCAATCGGTACTAAAGCCCCAACCTTTAGTCCCGGTTGCCCCACCAACCAGGACAAATGGGGGTACACGTGGCGGCGTCAGAGGGCTAGGGGGGGGGGGGGGGGGAGGGGTGGAGCAACCGTCCCAGTTCGTAACAGAACCGGGACAAATAACCTTCTGCCGTGACAGAGATTTGGCATATTTCTCTGCCGCGGCAGAGAATTCATTTTGGCACATTTTGTTGCCGCGGCAGTATTTTCGCCACTTTTTGTGCCGCGGCAGAAAATCCATTTAGGTTGTTTTATTGTTTATTCAGTGTTTTGCACTCATTAATGAAGGAATCATTATATTACACAAGATCATCATGATAATATTATATTCGATACACGGATCGAGTTCATGCACTACATACAAAAGTTGTTCTTTTTACAATCTTGTCTATACACAGCCGAATAGTATTTCCCTTTTGGGTTTAGGACTTCTGCATCCAAAAATCCCGCCAATTCCTCCTGAATTGCTCGTACGCGACCATTTGGCAGAAGACCGTCCTGTAGACGTTCGATCTGATTTTAAAAAGGAGTCAGCCTATATGAATGAAACTAAACACAATTTGATTGTAATTAAAAACTATAGAAATTGTTTACGTACGTGGAGTTGCTCTAAATTTCTGCCCTTCTTATCGCACGTCTGCCGGATGAACTCGCAAACATAGTATCCACATATATTGTTACCTGGTCCCTGTGTCAGGCACTTTACGAGAACATAGTTTAATCAAAATAATAATCAAGCATGATAATAACTGTATCAAAACTAGAATCAAAGAGATGCGCGGATATAGCTAGTGGTGCTTACATCTAATGCTTCAAATGTAAGCTCCGCTTTCCAAACACCCCTAGACTTGTTGGTGAACCGTTTCCAAGCGCTGCCCGGCGAAGAAAACAAATTAAATAAGTTATTAATTACTTGATATCATCAAATTCACGAACGTTGCCGATATAGTGTCGTAATGATTAGAATTACTGCTAGAGAAACATCTGCATGTCCTTCCACTGCTCAAGGGGTTTATGTTTCGAGTCCATGACTACTACATGCCCTTTGTCAAGTTGAATGATTAACAGAATATAGTGGAAGCTGCGAATGCATAACTAATCAATTATATACTTAACATCGAGTAAGCGAAATAGAAAGTGTATAGAAGACAATAACACTCACTCGAAGTTGTAAGGAAAAAATATTTCCCTTCTGGTTTCTTGAAACCTTAACGTGTGTACTATATTATTCTCCGTATCCTGGGGCTTGTTTTGAGATTAGCTTCATGAACCCAATATGGATCAATGAAGCCAATGTCATAGATTTGTCCTCTGCTGCATTCGAAAATCTTCATTCTGCATATTACAGTATGATTATATACATGCAATAAACAAGGTGAGATAGCTGGAGACTAAATTAATTACATAATTAGTACTTATAGACAATAGGCACTGATGATCGATTTGTCCAAGGCGTCTTGATTGAATAATTGAAATAGTTCATCAAATTCAATGGATATCATGTCATCCTTTTCTTTCCAATGATACTTTTTTGTAACCCTCATCATTATCCAGTTAGCCCCGGCCTTTGTGGCATAAATGTACCAGTTATGCAATCTTCGCATTTTTCTTGGAAGATTATTTACCTCCTCAGGTTTGACGAAAGATTTGTCGTACTGTTATTTGTATGCTACTTCACTCACGGGGAAGTATTCTAACTAGGATAAGTACTGGGCAATACTCATACCTTGAGCAGCGGCAGCTTCTCCGTATTATGCAACTACCTCTGGATTATACTGCTCTTCGGCCCCATATTTGCTCGACCCCACATTGGTTTGGGAAATCACCTTGAGAGGGGCGCAAGACTGTTTTGCTTGTTCTCCGAGCTGGGCAACAGATTTCTCGCTTGCATCAGTACTGCTCTTCGAGGCTTTTTGTGCCGCATGTGACTTGAGAATAGAACGCTCATAGTCTGATGACAGCTTTGGCTCGGGTTGATGAAGAGTGTTTAGCATTTTCAACACTTAGGTTTTTTCTTCTTTGGTGCTGGGGAACTCTGGCTCTTTTGGCCGCCTCAGCTTAGCGAAAAATGCTGTCGTTTCCGCATCAACGATCGCCGCAGTCTCCTCTGCAGTACAGTCATAAGCTCTCTTGGGAGGAACCTTTGGTACTTTTCGAAGAGGCTCTTGTTTACGTTTCGGCGATCGCTTACCACGACGCAAAGTAGCGGTGCGCTTACGCTTTTTATCCTGAGGCGCCGGCGATGGCTCCCGCGGCGATGGCTGCACCGGAGATTGGTGAGGCGACGGAGCCGGGTGAGGCGACGAAGACGGCTGCCGCGGCGGCGACGACCTCGCTGGAGACGGGTGAGGCGGCGGCGAAGATGGCCTTGGCGTGTGATTTCGAAGCACGATACATTCCTTCGGCCATAGAATGGTGACATTTGTTGCGTCTCCCAGTACAGTCACATCCCCTTCACCTGCAGGGTAGTGAAGATCCAAAACTTCAAAGGTGGGCATGATTTCATCCACCCCGACAACAGCGTAGCCCTCTAGAACCGGACGACAATGGTAAGTTGGTGTGGGTCCAATTGGTAAGGCATAGCCGACCGCCACCTTCATTGATATGTTCACAACTTTGACATGTAGCTCGCAGTGTGTCATCTCTGTGATATCATCCACTGGGTAGCCAACAGGAGCCATCGTCGGTGCACCATCGTCATCGCCATTGTCATCACCCGGGACCTCGGTGTAAGCCACACTGCTTTTTCGATTATTCGATAGGCCGGTAGCATCGAATGCAGTGTGCTTCTGAGATGGGCTGGTAGTACTTTGCTCTTTAAGTTCGTTAATTTCATCTTGTTGTTGCTTTATTCGTTCTTCAATTATACGCATTCGCTCTTTCTGAATATCTGCTTCAACTTCCGCCCTGTCCTTTCTCCTCTGACGGCTTCTATCAGGATATTTCTTCCTCTCTTTGGGAACCCAGTCCTCCATGGTTGGGAGCCTCTTGTGCCTCGTGTTCGTCCATCATGTTCCTTATTTCCAAGGGCGAGTGTGAGCTCATCATTCTCTCTATCGGGAATGAAGTCCCCATCTTTAACAACCTTTACTGCTTTTCTCATCCTCTCGATTGGCAAGGGGTCTTCTTTATGTCGTATGTTATATATACACATCCCTTCCGAGTCCAACGTGCCCCCATGCCCGCAAAACCAATTCCTTGCACGTTCTACCCAATCGTCTGTCTCTGGGGTGATCTTTTTAGCACGCAGTTCATTCTCAACTTTCTCCCACTTAGGAATGTCAGCCCTGTAGCCACTTTGCCCCATAGTATGGTGATACTTCTTGTTAGCAGCATTCAGCTTATTCGTTGCAGACATTTTCTTAGCTTTTTCTGATGTCTTGTAATTTACAAACTCAGCCCAGAATGGTTTTATCTTCTCAAACTGAATCTTCTTGAAATCTGGAGTCTTCTCTTTCACGACATAGTAAAGGTGCAATTTTTCCTTCCAGTTGGTGAAACACTGGGCCATCTTCTTCATAGCCCACTCCCTGACCTTAGCCTCCATGGCTCTCCCATGTTCTAAGGCGTCCTCAATTGGATCCTCCGCATTTGGATCCAGCTCTATCTTCGGTAGTTTGAAATTAACCATGAGCCTCTTCCACAGTAAATCTTTGGCCTTGTTAGGGACAAACAAACATGTTCCCTCTTCTTCCGCATCAGCAGGCTGTGGCATCCCGCTAAAACCACTACTAGAAAATCGCGTTGTTTTTGTGCATTGCATCATCGTGACCGCATGCTCATGTCATCATGCCACATTGCATTTGAGCATCGTTATCATCTTGCATTTGCTTGCATAAAACTATTTGCGAAAAAACCCATTCTTGTTTTCTAAACGCCCCGTCTATGCTCCAAACGCAAAACCCGGGTCTCCGGATTATTTATTTTGTTTGTCTGCTATTGGTTTGTAAAAGCCCGGGTTAACAAATAAAATATTTAATTATTTTAGTGGGGGCAGTCGAACGGGCCGGACCGACCCAGTCGAGCACCCCCAGTACAAAAACGGTCCGCCTAAAACCTTTTTCTACCAATCCTATTCTACCCACCCAACCAGCCACATCACCCCCTCCTATCGCGAGACGCCACCTCACCCTCTTCCTTCCCTCCAGTCAACCCCCAGCTGCCACGTCACCCCAGCCACCTCTCTCTCCCTCTCTCCCCACCCCACCAACCAGCTCACACCACACAACACCCTCACCGCACGCGCTGTACCCACCCCCACCGACACCTGGGCCCCCACCTCCCTGGCCACCTCCTCTTTCGCCCCCTCTCTCTCCTCCCCTACTCCTTCTCTGGCCCACCCCGGTCCCGCACCCCTGGCCCACCCCTGCCCCGCGACTCCCACCTCCCGTCTCCTTCCTCCCCCGTCTTCTTCCTCCCACCTCCCTTCTCCAAACCCCTGCTCCCCTTCCGCTCGCCCCCTCTCCCCTCGGCCTCCCCGCCTTCCCCCTCCTCCGGCGCCCTGTCTCCCCCGCCCCAGCTCGTTCTTCCGCCCGCCTCCGTCCGCGCCGGCCTCGTCCCTCCCCGCCGCCGCACGGAGCTCCCCCTCGCCCCGCCGCCGCACGCCGCCCTTCCTCGCCTCCCTTCCGTCGGAGCGTCGCCCGAGCCCCGCCTCGTCGCCGACCGCGGCCCTCCACCTCACGCGCCCCGGCACCCCCTCCATCAAGCTCCCCACCGCCCGGCTCCTCCCTCCTCTCCCCCCCGTCCACCCGCACGCGCCGGCCTCGGCCTCAGCCGTCGCCGCCGCGCCCCCATCCTCCCGCTCGCCCCCTCTGTCTCACTGCCGCCTCCCTCTGCACCTCCATCCCCGGCCGCCCTCCTCCTCTCGCCTCGGCAGCCCCGCTCGCCGCACCTCTCCTCCCCGTCGCCCGCCAGCAGCCTCCACCCCAGCTGGCCGCGTCGCATGCTCCTCGCCATCGGAGCCTCCCCGCCGCCGGCGCGCGACACCTCGCCGTCCAGAAGCCCCACCTCGCTCGCCCTCCCCCACCTCCGTTGCAGTGAGCCGCCGCGGTGCCCCGTCGCCCTGCGACCTCGTCGCCGCCCTCACCACCGCCGTCATCCGCCCGCCGCTGCCCGTCCTCGACCACCGCGGCCCCGCCTCGCCAGGCCGACCCGTCCGCGTGGCCTCCTTCGCGCCTCCGAGCCCGCCTCCGGCCTCACCTCGCCGGCGCCGGTGGCTCTCGTCACCCGGACCCTGCGCGTCTTCGCCCTCGTCGTCGGGCCTTTCCTTGTGGGATCCTCGTCGAATGCAAGCAGGGCACAAACTAGAACAGTGCAAACAACAAGAGGCTCTAGGTAAGATCGCCCCGAAGCCGCCCTGTCGACAAGATCTTCCCCTTCGAGAGCCTGCGGTACCCGAAGGTCGCACCGGACCCCGAAGACTGATCCCGACGAGACTCGCGACGAACCAAGTCCGTCAACGACGAACAAGTTTAGAACCCCAAGATCTTCCCCGCACCGAGGACGCCTACACGGAACGACAAGATCGCCACACGGACGCGAACCCCAAGACCCTAAGGCCCGAACCGAAGACCGATCCGAAGTGCCGAGGCCTCCGACAGGGAACCGACCAGTTCCCCGAGAACCGCGCCCGAACCAGAATTACGGTGTCGTTTCACCGGCGACATGCACTTTGCCGTGAACGCCTGTTCTGCATCCCCCCGCACGAAGACCGACCCGGTCAGAGAACCAACAAGATCTTCTCTACGACAGATCGACCGCTTGGAACACCAAGCTTCCCGGCTCGTCACGACAAGTTTCCATTTGTATCCGAATCCTCGAACTCCTGAACCCTGAGACCAGAACGTAGAACCCCGGAACCTTGATCGTTGAACCCTAATGTGTGACCTCCTTTTCTCGATTTCCTATTTTTAAAAATAATAACAAATTGTTGCATATTTAATTGTTCATCTCGCATGCATATCATGTGGTTTGGGGGCCTTATCCGATTCACCTCATAATTAAATATGGGCCCATATGCGGCAAATCTAGTCTCATTGGCCTCATTTAAATTTTGTGTAGCGAACCGGTGATATATTCTGCCTTGTGTAAACACATTTAAATTGCGGGGTAGCTAAACAACATGAACCACCTAATTAAATGTCGGGACCCCGGTTCCGCTTAATAGACCTAATTGCATCGCACCTAAACCATGTCATTCATCATACATGCATCATGCCCGATCTTTTGCCGTAGTATTAAATATAAAACATCCATGTTTATTTAAGTGTTAGCGTCTCGCGATAAAACCGTTGAGTTGATGCGCAGCGTCACCCGATCTTCGGTAGACCTTCGGCATGTTTCAGGGGCATCGTCCCCCCGATCACCTATCAATTTTATGTTTACTACGCCTAGTTGATCTATTGCTATCTGTATATCGATGCACTGTTTCGAGTACCCGTATTATTCCGCAGCACTTATATGCAAGACACCTCCAGTACCTGTGTTTGCAGTAATAACATGTATATCGTAGTCGCTTGCTCTTGATGTTGCGTGTCTTCAAGTACCACCAGTTCTTGGGGTATTGCGGACCTTCCCCTTGAGATGTCAGTGGCTTACGTACGTTCACTTTAATTACTTTCTTAACAACTTCTTGAAGTATTTAAGCAGAGGCACAGGTGGTGGCAATTGAGTTATTTGGTGTTCTGTCCACTTGTGTGTAGGCCACGAGTTCTTGTACCTTGTGGTTGATTGGAGGCGCTATCCAATCCGGGAGGATTAGGGATCACTATACCCAAGCTTTGAAGTTTGTTTGTTGCCCAGACATCTTAAGCACATGCTCACTGACGGAGCTGCCCTTTCCATCTTGCAGTTAAAGAACTTTTCAGAAGCCTCATAGCTTTCAATTGCCGCATGAGTCTCAAAAATCAATTTGAGATCCTCGACAATATCATATGGGTCTGAATCCTCAAACCTTTTCTGAAGCTCCGATTCCAAACCATACAAGATAGCACACTGAACTATGGAGTACTGATTCTTCGAGCGAGGTAAACATTCTTTACTTCATCGGGAGCATCAGCTGCAGGTGGGTCACCTAGCGGTGCATCCGGCACATAGGTCAAATTACCAGCTGTGAGGACAATCCTCAAATTGCGGAACCAATCCGCGAAGTTGCTTCCATTGTTTTTCAATTTTTCTTTCTCTAGGAACGCATTAAAATTGATGGTAGGGGCTGCCATTGATCTACAACATATTTGCAATAGTTTAGACTAAGTTTATGACAAATTGAGTTCAAATTAATTAATGTAATTAAACTAGGTGAACTCCCACTCAAAACAATATCCCTCACATTGTTTTAGTGATCACACGAACCAAATCCACTACATCAACACCGATCATCACGAGAGTTGATATAATTTCAATGACGAACAATCGTCATGTTCATCATATCTACTATATGATTCATGCTTTACCTTTCGGTGATCCGTGTTCCGTGACCATGTCTGTACATGCTAGGCTCGTCAAGATCAAACCTTAGTTTCCGCATGAGCAAATCTGGCTTGCTCACGTTGTATACACTTGCGGAATCTAACACACCCGATCATCACGTGGTGCTTCGAAACAACAAGCTTTAGCAACGGTGCTAACTAAGGGTGAACACTTTATGACTTGAAATTCATGTGCATGAGGGATCATCTTATAATGCTACTGTCGTCTACTAAGCAATACAAGATGCATAAAGGATTAACATCACATGAAATTCAATATATATGTGATATGATATGGCCTTTCTTCTTTGTGCTTCCGATCTCCATCTTCAAGCACGAACATGATCTCCATCATCACCGGCATTGCATCAAGGTCAATGACGCTACTCCATGGTTGTCGTCCACCGGCTTCAACTATTACAACTACTTTGAATATACACGCGGGTCTTAACATAAATTAAAGACAACCATATGGCTCCTGCCGGTTGCCGACTTACAATAAGGAACATTGCATACATCAAATATAATCACAATCATGGCCATATCACATCACTGCACACCCCTGCAAAACAAAGTTAGACGCCTCTACTTTCTTTGCATATTTTACATGGTTTGGGGCTTTCAATAAGTGTCGTTCTAACTTACGAACAAGAACCACAACATTGATACTAGTATTGTTAATCACCCGTTGTAAATTGGATCTTAACTATGCTAGGAGAAACAGGCACCCGCAAAGCCACTTATGCAATACAAGTTGCATGTCAAGCGTGGAGCAAGTCTCATGAACGATGTCATGTAAGGTTAGCCCGGGCCGCTTCATCCCAACATACCGCAAGATGCAAATTACACAAGAAGCAATCGACAATAAAGCATCAACGCCACAATGACCATTGTGTTCTACTCGTGCAACAAATCTACATATAGACACGGCTCTGATACCACTGTAGGGGTTCGTAGCATGGAAAACAAAAATTTTCTATCGCATACAAACAAACAAGCCAAGATCTATCTACTAGATTGTAGCAACGAGTCGATGGAATAACTTACCCTCGAAGATTCCAAAGCGTTTAACGAGAGCGGATTCTCGTGGGTGATGTAGTCGTACTCTTCCCGATCTCAAGATCGTGTAGACGATCCTTCCGGCGCTGCGTTCTGGCAGCGCTCCCGCAGTCGGTCACACGTTCGGTACTCGATGAAGACCTTCCTCTCCCTTGTTCCAGCAGGCAGCGGAGGTTGTAGCACTCTCCTCGCGATTCCGGCAGCACAACGGCGTGGTACCGGAAGTAGAGGGGAAATCCCGCAGGGCTTCGCCTTAAGCCGGTGCGAGTATAGTGGAGTATGAGAGAGGCTATTAGTGGTCTAGTAATTAGACACACCAATTAGAAGGCTCTAAACCAATTAGAAGGCTCTAAACCGAAGGCTAAAGCAATTAGAAGCTCTAAACCCAAACGGCTCTAAACCGGAGGTAGAAGATAGGAACTTGTGTGTGCTAGGAGGGGAGCCCTGCCCCTCCTTATATAGATGGGAGGGGGCTGGCGCGCCAGGGGAGGGAGGGAGTCCCTCCCCAACTCGGCCTAGGGCTGGCCGCCGGCTTGGAGGAGAGAAACTCCTCCTCCAAGTCAGTTCCAACTCCTCTTGCTTGTTTTCCACAGTTTCTTGTTTTAGCCGTTTGACTTTCAAACTGGACATTTGACTTTTCTGTTTTAGGATTCAATTTAATCCTTTATTTGGGACAGCAAGAACACTTAGTACATGATGCAATCATTCCAATATGTAATGACACATTCATGTACCCCTCCCCCCCGGAGTGCCGGATAATCCGGAACCTTCTAGAACATTCCCGATGAAAACACCGGAATCATTCCGCAACTCCGAAACGGGACTTTCCTTATATGAATCTTATTCTCCGGACCATTCCGGATCACCTCGTGATATCCCGGATCCCATCCGAGACTCCGAACAACATTCGGTCTCTTTCTCATAATACCATAACTACTCAAACAACGTCGAATCCTTAAGTGTGTCTCCCTACGGTTCGTGAATTATGCGGACATGATCGAGACACTTCTCCGAACAATAACCAATAGAGGAATCTGGAAATTCATATGGCTCCCACATATTTCTACGATTACTTTGTGATCGAATGAACCACTTACATACGATACCAATTTCCCTTTGTTCTCACGATATGTTACTTATCCGAGGTTATGATCGTCGGTATCTCTGCATACCTAGTTCAACCTCGTTACTGATAAGTACTCTTTTCTCGTTCCCGTGATATGTGATCCCTTGTGACCAAGTCACATGCTTGCAAGCTAATTGGATGACATTCCACCGAGAGGGCCCAGAGTATATCTATCTGTCATGTGGATGGACAAATCCCACTCTTGATCCATGTGTCTCAACCAATACTTTCCGAACACTCAATGCCACCTTTATAACCACCCAGTTACGGTGTGGTGTTTGATGTCATCAAAGCATCCATCCGGTAAAGGTGATATGCATGATCTCATGGTCGAAGGAATTAGGTTACTATGTATCAGAAAGCATATAGCAATTGAACTATTGAAATGACTTGATCTTTATGCTACGCTTATCTATAGGAGTATGTCCACCATATCATTCTTCTAACGATATGATCTTGTTGTTGATAACATCTCAATGTTCATGATAGGGAAACCACAATCATTTATCAACCAACAAGCTAGTGAAGTATAGAGGCTATACTAGGGACTTCAAATTAAGTTTACAAATCACACAAGTATCAATGTTTCCTTGTTAATACTATTATAGCATGAATGTAAACATTTATCATAAACACAAAGATATAATAATAACTACATTTATTATTGCCTCTAGGGCATATCTCCAACAACTTCCTCGTTTGGTCTCGAGGGGGAAATACCAGGATGGGTTTGTTTGGTGTTAGAATCAGGTTGGTTCCGAATAGGTCTTTCTTATCCCCCTCTGATAACCGACAGTTATATCGAGTCTCTATAGGTTGTTTAGTGCATGCTGCCGCTGCCGCTCAGTCCACCATACCTATGTAGGCGAGGACCGCCGAATTCTAGTCTCGCCGTGTACTGGCCTCAGTACTGACGCTCCTCTTTTTCCTTTGCCCTTTGTCGGCACCCCTTTTGTTTAAGCAGGTTTTGAGATCGACGTCGTTAGCAGGGTTACCCTTCCGGCTTGGCCTAGGCAGGGTTATGGACGCCATTGGTTATTCTTCAGGGCTCTTAGCCCCATTTGCATCTTGTCCGTAGCTGGACGCTCTATCGTTTTCAAGGTGATTTGGATCTTTGTATATTATATCTGTATTCTTGACTCTTTGAGTCGCTGTTGTATATATCTGTTCTGTGGGTCCCATCGAGGACTGTTGTGTAATGTTATTACTTCGTTTTCCACCCGCACGAAAGTGCCTGGTGGGCAACTTTGAATCGTTTCTATGCGGGTTTGGCGGGTTTCACTAAAACTTGCATAGGGTCGATTCTGAGGGTGTTACAGAGTGGTATCAGAGCTCAGCAGTTACGATACCCCACAAGTCCAGCCTGTAGGATAACCTAGCTAACGGCCGAAGTAGAGTGTCAAAACTATTTTGAAAAATCGGTTGGATAGTTCTGGTTAGGTCTGCTTTTATTCTTTACCCCTCTGCTATTCTCCTCTTACCTCTACGTGTTTTGAATCCGCTCTCTTCTCCCTCTCGAGTCCAGGATTTCTCGTGGTTGGGTTTCGTCGTACCTTCAGGGTTTCGCTTCCTCCTTCGATAACGGTGTTCTACCATCCGGTGTTCATGATGTCTGAGGAATCCGTCTACCGTGGTACCATTCTTTGTTCCTTGTTTGTTCCTTCCGGTGTTTTCCGACGCGACGACATCATCTACGCCAGATCCGATGCAGAGTCCGCATCACTCCTTTGTTCCGAACCTCGCTTGTCGAGATCTTCAGTCTGAATTCCGAGAGTTGGTTGCATAATTAGCCTATTCGTGTGCAGAGTAATGGTTTGGGTGCGCGATGGACTGATCACCATCCGACTACTCTTATCATTCGCTCTTGTACCCCGAATCAGTGGATCCAGCAGTTTTACTCCGTCCCCGGATGTTAGAGGTGGCTTTATTTGTTGATACCTCTACCTTTGACCTTTGTCCCCGGAGTGTACTCTCGACGATCACGTACAACAACCCTTGTTAGTGGTGTCGTGAGGATCTACATGAAGCGCGAAGGATCAGATCGCCGACCTTCTTTCCGGTACCATGAGGCGGATCTCGAGGGCGAGATCCATTGTTAGTGGTGTCGAATTGTGGCATCCCGCTAAAACCACTACTAGAAAATCGCGTTGTTTTTGTGCATTGCATCATCGTGACCGCATGCTCATGTCATCATGCCACATTGCATTTGAGCATCGTCATCATCTTGCATTTGCTTGCATAAAACTATTTGCGGAAAAACCCATTCTTGTTTTCTAAACGCCCCGTCTATGCTCCAAACGCAAAACCCGGGTCTCCGGATTATTTATTTTGTTTGTCTGCTATTGGTTTGTAAAAGCCCGGGTTAACAAATAAAATATTTAATTATTTTAGTGGGGGCAGTCGAACGGGCCGGACCGACCCAGTCGACCACCCCCAGTACAAAAACGGTCCTCCTAAAACCTTTTTCTACCAATCCTATTCTACCCACCCAACCAGCCACATCACACCCTCCTATCGCGAGACGCCACCTCACCCTCTTCCTTCCCTCCAGCCAACCCCCAGCTGCCACGTCACCCCAGCCACCTCTCTCTCCCTCTCTCCCCACCCCACCAACCAGCTCACACCACATAACACCCTCACCGCACGCGCTGTACCCACCCCCACCGACACCTGGGCCCCCACCTCCCTGGCCACCTCCTCTTTCACCCCCTCTCTCTCCTCCCCTACTCCTTCTCTGGCCCACCCCGGTCCCGCACCCCTGGCCCACCCCTGCCCCGCGACTCCCACCTCCCGACTCCTTCCTCCCCCGTCTTCTTCCTCCCGCCTCCCTTCTCCAACCCCCCTGCTCCCCTTCCGCTCGCCCCCTCTCCCTCGGCCTCCCGCCTTCCCCCTCCTCCGGCGCCCTGTCTCCCCCGCCCCAGCTCGTTCTTCCGCCCGCCTCCGGCCGCGCCGGCCTCGTCCCTCCCCGCCGCCGCACGGAGCTCCCCTCGCCCCGCCGCCGGACGCCGCCCTTCCTCGCCTCCCTTCCGCCGGAGCGTCGCCCGAGCCCCGTCTCGTCGCCGACCGCGGCCCTCCACCTCGCGCGCCCCGGCGCCCCCTCCATCAAGCTCCCCACCGCCCCGATCCTCCCTCCTCTCTCCCCCGTCCACCCGCACGCGCCGGCCTCGGCCTCAGCCGTCGCCGCCGCGCCCCCATCCTCCCGCTCACCCCCTCTGTCTCACCGCCGCCTCCCTCTGCACCTCCATCCCCAGCCGCCCTCCTCCTCTCGCCTCGGCAGCCCCGCTCGCCGCACCTCTCCTCCCCGTCGCCTGCCAGCAGCCTCCACCCCAGCTGGCCGCGCCGCATGCTCCTCGCCACCGGAGCCGCCCCGCTGCCGGCGCGCGGCACCTCACCGTCCAGAAGCCCCACCTCGCTCGCCCTCCCCCACCTCCGTTGCAGCGAGCCGCCGCGGTGCCCAGTCGCCCTGCGACCTCGTCGCCGCCCTCACCACCGCCGTCATCCGCCCGCCGCTGCCCGTCCTCGACCACCGCGGCCCCGCCTCGCCAGGCCGACCCGTCCGCGTGGCCTCCTTCGCGCCTCCGAGCCCGCCTCCGGCCTCACCTCGCCGGCGCCGGTGGCTCTCGTCACCCGGACCCTGCGCGTCTTCGCCCTCGTCGTCGGGCCTTTCCTTGTGGGATCCTCGTCGAATGCAAGCAGGGCACAAACTAGAACAGTGCAAACAACAAGAGGCTCTAGGTAAGATCGCCCCGAAGCCGCCCTGTCGACAAGATCTTCCCCTTCGAGAGCCTGCGGTACCCGAAGGTCGGCACCGGACCCCGAAGACTGATCCCGACGAGACTCGACGACGAACCAAGTCCGTCAACGACGAACAAGTTAGAACCCCAAGATCTTCCCCGGCACCGAGGACGCCTACACGGAACGACAAGATCGCCACACGGACGCGAACCCCAAGACCCTAAGGCCCCGAACCGAAGACCGATCCGAAGTGCCGAGGCCTCCGACAGGGAACCGACCAGTTCCCCGAGAACCGCGCCCGAACCAGAAGAACGCCAAGATCGCCACCGGTACGACAAGCACTTTGCCGTGGAACGCCGAGTTCTGCATCCCGCACGCCAAGACCGACCCGGTCCGAGGAACCAACAAGATCTTCTCGACGACAAGATCGACCGCTTGGAACCAAGATTCCCGGCTCGTCACGACAAGTTCTCCATCTTGTATCCGAATCCGTCGAACCCTGAACCCTGAGACCGAACCCCGAACCCCGGAACCAAGATCGTCGAACCCTAATGTGTGACCCCTTTTCTCGATCCCTATTTTATAAAAATAATAACAAATTGTTGCATATTTAATTGTTCATCTCGCATGCATATCATGTGGTTTGGGGGCCTTATGCCGATTCACCTCATAATTAAATATGGGGCCCATATGCGGGCAAATCTAGTCTCATATTGGCCTCATTTAAATTTGTGTAGCGAACCGGTGATATATTCTGCCTTGTTAAACAACATTTAAATTGCGGGGTAGCTAAACAACATGAACCACCTAATTAAATGTCGGGACCCCGGTTCCGCTTAATATGACCTAATTGCATCGCACCTTTGCCATGTCATTCATCATACATGCATCATGCCCGATATTTTGCCGTAGTATTAAATATTGCATCCGGTGTTTATTCTAGTGTTTTGCTTCTTCGCGGATAAGGCCGTTGAGTTGATGCGAGTGTCGACCCGATCTTCGGTGGAACCTTCGGCAATGTTTTCAGGCGAGCATCTCCCCCTTTCTACCTATCTTAATTTTATAGTATTTACTCCCTCCTGTTGATCTATTGCTATCTGTGTTGCGATGCTCTAGTTTCCGTACCCGTATTATTCCTTGCAGCCTTATATTGCCTTAGACACCTCCTATTACCTGTTGTTTGGTAGATAATTGGACCTGCGCGTCGTAGTCGCTTGCTCAAGTGCTGTTGCGTGTCGTCAAGTACCACAGTTGTTGGGGTATTGCCGGATGTTCCATGTTGGAGATGATCATGGCTTTACTTATCGTTCACTTTAATTACTGTTTAAAAACTAAAATTGAAGTAAGTAAGCAGAGGCACAGGTGGGCAATAGATGTTATTTGGTTGTTAACCGTCCACTTGTGTCCCGTAGGACCCCGAGTAGTTGATACCTGTTCCTTGATTTATCGCGCTATCCACATCCGGGAGGATTATGGGACCCCCCTGAGCCAGAGCTTGATTCATTCTTATTTCTTGGGGCCACAAACTAGTTTGAGGTTTTATTACTATCCTGTACTTATGCCATGCTTTACTGCTTTATTACGGTTGTGCGAGGAGCACACTGTACTGTTTAGGATTGTGACCCGTTTACGCGGTATCGACAAGCCCAGTTTTGGGTTCCCAGTCGCTTACACCCGGCCCCACAAACCTTGAGTCCGTCTCGGAGTCAGCTAGCTTCGTTGCGGGTGTACTCAACGGGGTGGCCCCCGGAAATATTTCTGAATCTTGTGATTGCTTTGTCGTGAAGGCCTCGTTGGGTTTTGATTTGGTTTTTCCGAGGTTGATCGAGTGTGTGTTGCTATTGGTGCACCCCGGCCGGGTAAAACTTTCTGAAAGTCGTGTCCGCGGTTATGGACGACTTGGAGCACAGTATCTCGATCATAGACAACTATAACTAAAGTAGCGCTATAAATTGGACTTTATAATGACTAGTAATTAGCTTCAGTATAATGGAATGGCTAAATAAAATTGCCAACAATTGCTTGTTTGAGTGTCGCTTGCGACCATTGTATCTGACTAGTAAGTATTGCAACTATAACGGAATGGCTAAATAAAAGTACCAACAACTGCTGGGTTTTGGGTTATCTCATGCTAATTGTATCTGACTAGTAAGTATTGCAACTACAACGGAATGGCTGAATAAAAGTACCAACAACTGCTGGGTTTTGGGTTATCTCATGCTAATTGTATCTGACTAGTAAGTGTTGCCACTATAATGGAATGGTTAACTAAAAGTGCCCACTTCTTATTTTATCAGGACGATTATCTCTACCTGACTAGTAATTGCTGCAACGATAACTGAATAAATAAAACTGCCAACCGTGTGAGTTCCTCGGTTGACTTCCTCGTTTGGTCTCGAGGGGGAAATACCAGGATGGGTTTGTTTGGTGTTAGAATCAGGTTGGTTCCGAATAGGTCTTTCTTATCCCCCTCTGATAACCGACAGTTATATCGAGTCTCTATAGGTTGTTTAGTGCATGCTGCCGCTGCCGCTCAGTCCACCATACCTATGTAGGCGAGGACCGCCGAATTCTAGTCTCGCCGTGTACTGGCCTCAGTACTGACGCTCCTCTTTTTCATTTGCCCTTTGTCGGCACCCCTTTTGTTTAAGCAGGTTTTGAGATCGACGTCGTTAGCAGGGTTACCCTTCCGGCTTGGCCTGGGCAGGGTTATGGACGCCATTGGTTATTCTTCAGGGCTCTTAGCCCCATTTGCATCTTGTCCGTAGCTAGACGCTCTATCGTTTTCAAGGTGATTTGGATCTTTGTATATTATATCTGTATTCTTGACTCTTTGAGTCGCTGTTGTATATATCTGTTCTGTGGGTCCCATCGAGGACTGTTGTGTAATGTTATTACTTCGTTTTCCACCCGCACAAAAGTGCCTGGTGGGCACCTTTGAATCGTTTCTATGCGGGTTTGGCGGGTTTCGCTAAAACTTGCATAGGGTCGATTATGAGGGTGTTACACAGGCCCATTCCAATTTTGAATGGTGATCAGGATTAAGTCCCTAACGGTTTCTCCGCATTGTGCCACAAATTTGATTGCGACAAATTCGGGAGCCATCGGTTTGCCGTCTTCAGCGATATCTTCGATCCAGAACCTCTCATGGTCTTCCAACTTTTTGGTTGGGCCTCGTCCACTCTTTTCAGTAGATTTGTTCGATCCGGAGGGCTAAAAGAATAAAGATTATCGTTACTATTTCTATATAGATAGTAGATGATTAATTAATGAATTAATTATATTACATGCACCTCGCCAGAGCGGTCGTCTTCTTGATTACACAAGGCATCGCCTTCTCCCTCGCGGAAGGCATCAACTTCAACCTCAAACAAGTCGTCTCTTCCGGCAAAAAGAGGATCACCCTCACCGGAGTTGTTCAGAAATGTTGATACATCTAAATTTTCTTCCCCGCGGATCACACCTTGGATCAACTCTTCCTGTTCTTCGTCTCTGTCGTGTGGGTCCATATTTTCTGCATAGGTGGAAAAACGGATAAGTCAAAGCGGCTAAGGGAGAATGTTAGGTACGGTGTTGAGAGATATAAACCCTAATTCAGAGAAACCCTATATACATACACAATAATAAAAATGAATTTACAATATCAAAAACCCTAATTCGGAGAAACCCTCGGGCTCGGATCCTATCGCGAAGAACCAATACTGGAAAGAAAGGCGGCAATCAATACATGGCATAATACAATGCGCAATCAATATGTACATCAGCACAGGGGGGTAGTTGATCTCTGGCTTCGGTCTCGATCTCGATATCGTATTCTACCGGGAAGAACCAAACACCGAAAAGAAAGGGAAACAATCAACACATGGCATCGATGCAATGCTCAAGCAAGTATGATGATATGACAAGTTAATTTGAATTGAAATGTAACCCTAACACATGATCGACAACTTAATTGGGGTTCCGAGGGGTGAAAACCCTAACTCGGGGAAACTCCAGATGTATATGAGAGGGGTTGAATTGTTCTAATTAAACTTGTATTGAAAGTTGTTGAACAATGCATGATTATAGCTTAAATAGGTAGTTCTCATTTTTCTGAACATTTTGATATATTACTTGTATTTTTATGACTTATAAATAAAAAGATATTGAATTTACAAGTTTATATCAATTTCTGGAATTATTAAATCATTTAAAATTGAATTACTGTCTCAATATGACATTAGCAAAGGGTTGGGTTTATTTTTACCGAGACAGAACCTAGCCACTGTGACTGACTGCTGGGCCCTAGGCCACATCAGCAAGCCACCGTGGTGGTCAAAGGTCAGCGGGCCCGTGGGCCACGTCAGCGTGACGCCGGGGTGACATCATCTCGGCGGCCACCGTCGGGTGGTCACTGGCGACGGAGCTGTGAGGCGTGCAGGGCGACGGGGCTAGGCTTGATCGAAGCAGCGCGTCGAGGTAAGCAATAAAGTGGCAGCGCCGCTCGAAGAAGGTCAACGGAGCTGGTCGCACGGCGGGCAGCGGCGGCGGTGCTTGTAGGGACACGACGCGTGGCGGCTACAACAAGCAAGCAAGCAAACGGAGGGCACTGGGAGGTGCAGAGGCTCATCGCGCGTTAGAGAGAGGGTGATGCAGGGAGCAAGATAGTGGTGGCGCTGCTCCTTCTTGGTCACCGGAGCGTCGCCTCCGTCGAGCTCGAGCGGCAGCGGCGTCGGGCGGGAGGGGGGAGTAGCTGGGGCGCGCACGGACGGAGGCGGCGGTGGTGGCGGACGGAACGCGCGGGCGGCGACGAGCTCGGGCGGCCTGCCGCGTCGGGGGCGGTTCCTGTGCGCGCGTCGGTGAGAAGCAGAGAAGTGAGATGGGGAAGAAGAAGAGGAGGTGCAACCAAAGGACATTTAGTCCCGGTTGGTGGCTCCAACCTGGACTAAAGGGTCATACGTCCCGGTTGGAGCCACCAACCGGGACGTATACTCCAACTTTTTCAGCAGACTTGGCGCGTCTTTAGTCCTGGTTGGTGGCTCGAACCAGGACATATAACCCTGTTTTGAAAAAAAAATCAGGAATTTTCTCTCTGTTCCCGTCTTATTTTTTATTTTGGGGTTTAAATTTGTAATATTTTTAAAATGATAATTACTTTGGAATTTAGAAAAACTTTAAACATAAAAAGTGTTTGAATTTGAATAACTAATTCAAAACCATTTTCTGTTTTTAAAATAATTAATGTAACCATTTAAACTATGAACCATTTAAAATTTAAAATGAATTAACTTATATTTTTTGAATATTAATTTGGAATTTAGAAAAACTTTAAACATAAAAAGTGTTTGGATTTGAATAAATAATTCAAAACCATTTTTTGTTTTAAAAAATAATTAATGTAACCATTTAAAATATGAACCATTTACAATTAAAAATGAATTAACTTATATTTTTTGAATATTAATTTGGAATTTAGAAAAACTTTAAACATAAAAAGTGTTTGGATTTGAAGAAATAATTCAAAACCATTTTCTGTTTTTAAAAAATAATTAATGTAACCATTTAAACTATGAACCATTTAAAATTAATAATGAATTAACTTATATTTTTTAAATATTAATTTGGAATTTAGAAAAACTTTAACATAAAAACGTTCTGGATTTGAATAACTAATTCAAAACCATTTTATTGTTTTAAAAAATAATTAATGTAACCATTTAAAATTAATAATGAATTAACTTATATTTTTTGAATATTAATTTGAAATTTAGAAAAACTTTAAACATAAAAAGTGTCTGGATTTGAATAAATAATTCAAAACCATTTTCTATTTAAAAATAATAATTAATGTAACCATTTAAAATTAAAAATGATTTAACTTATATTTTTTGAATATTAATTTGGAATTTAGAAAAACTTTAAACATAAAAAGTGTCTCGATTTTAATAAATAATTCAAAACCATTTTCTATTTTTAAATAATTCAAAACCATTTTTTGTGTTTTAATTTGGATTTGAATTAACTTATATTTTTTATATATTAATGGGCGGGAAAAAAAGGACGGAAAATAATGGGCGGAAAGAAAATTTTATTAGGATAGAACTGGAATTAAAGTACATAACGCAACTAACACAAAGTTACATAGGAGAACTAAAAATTAAAATACATGGCCAGATTAAGCCACAATCGACCGAACTTGTTTTGCAATGTTGGAGTGATTCAGTCATGCTCCTGCCTATACCTGTAATACTCGCCACTGTAGTCGTCGTACTCGCCGCGGCCGTCGTCGCTGCTTCCGTCGGGGTCGCCGTAGTTGAACCTTGAAGGCTGAGTACGAGTGGGCTGGACTTGAGGGTAGCGCATGCGGGGGCTAGAGTCGGCGGTCGTGTCGTAGGCCATGACGCTCTGGAGAGTCCGACTGCGCCACCACAACCGACGGTCGGCCTCGTTGAAGTTCAGAGGAGGTGGGCCATCCTCCTCGTGCCTGGCAAGCGCCGTCTCACGCCGATCCACGAAGAAGGCTTCCCAAGTCAGAAAATAGTCGGGATGCCATCTGGGATTCCTTCGCTGCTCCGGTGTGAGCTCGAAGTAGTAGTGGTTCGTGATGGCCATCCGACGCGCCACACCTAGAGGGACAGGAGGAACCGGCACGCCTCCGGCGCTCAGCATCCAGCCGACGGGGACACAGTAGCCCGGCGGGCAGGGCTAGTTTGAGGCGCAAAGCGCCTCCGCCTCCCTGGGAGTTAGTGCTACGGTGGAAGTCATGGGAAAGAGTGATGAGGTTGCAGATATGAGTCTAGAGATGTGCAATGATAATGGAGGCCAACCCTACATATATATATAGTGAGATATGGCAGGAAGATAACTGGAGAGAAGAACTTGCGGGAAGAACTGGCGTGAAAAACTGGCGGGAGAAATGCCGGGAAAAAATGGCGGGAAGAAATGGTGGGAAGAAAAATGGCTCATTTAGAACTTGCATTGGATCTCTGAAGAAACCACATATTGCGAGTCTAAAAATGATTTTTTTAAAAAAATCACGGACGATAGATCATGTATCTGTAGTACAAACCAGACCCACTTCCTACCGATTCGGCAGACATTTGTCCTTTTTACCCGGAATGGAAGAAATGGTTTGAGATGTCCCGGTTGGGAGATAGTCCATGTAAGGTGGTCTAGTATTTTAGGAAAATGGGACGGTAGCTTTCTGAAACGGCATTTTTGTGGTTACTTCAGAAAACGACCCGTTTTTTGCGCTCGGAAAATGGAAAAGGGTTTTTTCGTGCGACAAAAGGAAAACTTCCTCCTGCAACATTGTTCTCTATACCAATGTACACACGCATGCATAATATGGGCACAATATCACAAACTATGCCGTGATTCAGCACATAACATCGGTCATTTGGACCGAAAGCCATGAAACCTCGAACATGTCATTTTGTGAAGGTTTTTTCGAGACATGATCAATATACCAAGTCTGGTATTTTTCCTTTCAACTATGTCACATAATATGGCACCACGCGAAGGATTTTCATTGTTCGGATTTTTTTTGAATTTATTATGCCCGTTTTGAATTATCTGAATTTCTAACTATGGTCGAACCGGCGTGCATGAAGATAGGGGACGAGCATCGGTAGAACTTGAATTGGATCTCTGAATAAACCACATATTTCGAGTCTAAAAATGATTTTTTCAAAAAATCACGGGCGATAGATCATGTACCTATAGTACAAACCGGACCCACTTCCTGCCGATTCGGCAAACATTTGTCCTTTTTACCCGGGATGGACGAAAAGGTTTGAGATGTCCCGGTTGGGAGATAGTCCATGTAAGATGGTCTAGTATTTTAGGAAAATGGGACGGTAGCATTCTGAAACGGCATTTTGGTGGTTACTTCACAAAACGACCCGTTTTTTGTGCTCGGAAAATGGAAAAGGGCTTTTCCGTGCGACAAAAAGGAAAACTTCCTCTTGCAAAATTATTCTCCATACCAATATACACACGCATGCATAATATGGGCATAACATCACAAACTATGCCGTGATTCAGCACATAACATCGGTCATTTGGACCGAAAGCCATGAAACCTCGAACATGATAGGTCATTTTGTGAAGGTTTTTTCGAGACATGATCAATATACCAAGTCTGGTATTTTTCCTTTCAACTATGTCACATAATATGACACCACGCGAAGGATTTTCATTGTTCGGATTTTTTTTGAATTTATTATGCCCGTTTTGAATTATCTGAATTTCTAACTATGGTCGAACCGGCGTGCATGAAGATAGGGGACGAGCATCGTTAGAACTTGCATTGGATCTCTGAAGAAACCACATATTGCGAGTCTAAAAATGTTTTTTTCAAAAAATCACGGGCGATAGATCATTTACCCGTAGTACAAACCGGACCCACTTCCTAACGATTCGGCAGACATTTGTCCTTTTTACCCGGGATGGACGAAAAGGTTTGAGATGTCCCGGTTGGGAGATAGTCCATATAAGGTGGTCTAGTATTTTAGGAAAATGGGACGATAGCATTCTGAAACGGCATTTTGGTAGTTACTTCACAAAACGACCTGTTTTTTTGCGCTCGGAAAATGGAAAAGGGCTTTTCCGTGCGACAAAAAGGAAAACTTCCTCCTGCAACATTGTTCTCCATAGCAATGTCCACACGCATGCATAATATGGGCACAACATCACAAGCTATGCCGTGATTCAGCACATAACATCGGTCATTTGGACCGAAAGCCATGAAACCTCGAACATGATAGGTCATTTTGTGAAGGTTTTTTTGAGACATGATTAATATACCAAGTCTGGTATTTTTCCTTTCAACTATGTCACATAATATGACACCATGCGAAGGATTTTCATTGTTCGGATTTTCAATATACTAAAGGTTCATCTTTAGTCCCGGTTGGAGGGATTTCGGCAGACTGTGCCAGCCAGCACTAATGATAGGGATGAGTGTCGACATTATGTCGTGCGGCGTGTACCTTGTCCCGGATGGTGTCACCAACCGGGACTAAAGATGAACCTTTAGTCCCGGTTGGAGACACCAACCGGGACAAAACACGAGTCAACACTAATAATAGGGGTGAGTGTCGACATTATTTCGTAAGTGTCGACACTATGCGGAGCTGCTTGTACTATAAATAGGCATCCTTGTGAGTCCAGTCCTCCAGCCAGTTTGAGTCATCTCCAAGATGGTTTTCGCGAGCAGGGACACCACTACGGCCAGTTTCAGGGAGATGCCGACGGAGCCTAGTCCTCCGGCATCTCCGAGAAACTGGTCATAGAGGCACTCCCTAATATGTGAAATTAGTTAGCTCCTAGGCGTATTTGATCTAGTTAGAGAAGTTACAAGCTGCAAGATGGTTTTCGAGAGCAGGGACACCACTACGGCCAGTTTCAGGGAGATGCCACCGGATCCCAGTCCTCCGGCATCTCCGAGAAACTGGTCATAGAGGCACTCCCTAATATGTGAAATTAGTTAGCTCCAAGGTGTATTGATCTAGTTAGATAAGTTACAAGCTGCAAGATGGTTTTAGAGAGCATGGACACCACTACGACCAGTTTTAGGGAGATGCTGCCGAATCCCAGTCCTTCGGCATCTCCAAGAAACTAGTCATAGAAGCACTCCCTAATATGTGACCGCGTGCGTTTGGAGATCAGATCTTAATGGTAAGTACGAATCGGGACAACTTCTTCATAGTCCCGGTCCAGCCACAAAACAGGACTAACACTCAAGACATTTATTAATATTAAAAACCGAGACTACAAAACCGGGACTAAAGGCCCCCCTATATATAGTCCTGGTCCAGCCACAAACCGCGAAAGATATCCTACGGTGAAGCCACAAACCGCGAAAGACATGAACTAGAGTTACATAATATGAGCATGAACTTCTTGGCATATGTCCTTCCTTATGATCGCTTCAGACGTAACCATGGAGCATCTTCTTTACTTAACGGAATGCTTGGGTCAGTTTTCACTGTGAAGGGCGGAATTTCATCAAACTTATTATAATCTTCTGACATGTCTGTCTTGTCCTTGATTCCCACGATATCCTCGATTCCAAAGATTACTTCTATGTACTTGACCATACCAAATACATCATCACCAGCAAGGAGTTCAGGCTTCTTCCGGTGATCTGCCTCTGTTGGAGATATGCCCTAGAGGCAATAATAAATGTAGTTATTATTATATCTTTGTGTTTATGACAAATGTTTACATTCATGCTATAATAGTATTAACAAGGAAACATTGATACTTGTGTGATTTGTAAACTTAATTTGAAGTCCCTAGTATAGCCTCTATACTTCACTAGCTTGTTGGTTGATTAATGATTGTGGTTTCCCTATCATGAACATTGAGATGTTATCAACAACAAGATCATATTGTTAGGAGAATGATATGGTGGACATACTCCTATAGATAAGCGTAGCATAAAGATCAAGTCATTTCAATAGTTCAATTGCTATATGCTTTCTGATACATAGTAACCTAATTCCTTCGACCATGAGATCATGCATATCACCTTTACCGGATGGATGCTTTGATGACATCAAACACCACACCGTAACTGGGTGGTTATAAAGGTGGCATTGAGTGTTCGGAAAGTATTGGTTGAGACACATGGATCAAGAGTGGGATTTGTCCATCCACATGACGGATAGATATACTCTGGGCCCTCTCGGTGGAATGTCATCCAATTAGCTTGCAAGCATGTGACTTGGTCACAAGGGATCACATATCACGGGAACGAGAAAAGAGTACTTATCGGTAACGAGGTTGAACTAGGTATGCAGAGATACCGACGATCATAACCTCGGATAAGTAACATATCGTGAGACAAAGGGAAATTGGTATCGTATGTAAGTGGTTCATTCGATCGCAAAGTAATCGTAGAAATATGTGGGAGCCATATGAATTTCTAGATTCCTCTATTGGTTATTGTTCAGAGAAGTGTCTCGATCATGTCCGCATAATTCACGAACCGTAGGGAGACACACTTAAGGATTCGACGTTGTTTGAGTAGTTATGGTATTATGAGAAAGAGACTGAATGTTGTTCGGAGTCTCGGATGGGATCCGGGATATCACGAGGTGATCCGGAATGGTCCGGAGAATAAGATTCATATAAGTAAAGTCCCGTTTCGGAGTTGCGGAATGATTCCGGTGTTTTCATCGGGAATGTTCTAGAAGGTTCCGGATTGTCCGGCACTCCGGGGGGGGGGGGAGGGGTACATGAATGTGTCATTACATATTGGAATGATTGCATCATGTACTAAGTGTTCTTGCTGTCCCAAATAAAGGATTAAATTGAATCCTAAAACAGAAAAGTCAAATGTCCAGTTTGAAAGTCAAACGGCTAAAACAAGAAACTGTGGGAAACAAGCAAGAGGAGTTGGAACCGACTTGGAGGAGGAGTTTCTCTCCTCCAAGCCGGCGGCCAGCCCTAGGCCGAGTTGGGGAGGGACTCCCTCCCTCCCCTGGCGCGCCAGCCCCCTCCCATCTATATAAGGAGGGGCAGGGCTCCCCTCCTAGAACACACAAGTTCCTACCTCTAATCTCCGGTTTAGAGACGTTTTGGTTTAGAGCTTCTAATTGCTTTAGCCTGCGGTTTAGAGCCTTCTAATTGGTTTAGAGCCTTCTAATTGGTGTGTCTAATTACTAGACCACTAATAGCCTCTCTCATAAGCTCCACCATACTCGCACCGGCTTAAGGCGAAGCCCTGCGGGATTTCCCCTCTACTTCCGGTACCACGCCGTTGTGCTGCCGGAATCGCGAGGAGAGTGCTACAACCTCCGCTGCCTGCTGGAACAAGGGAGAGGAAGGTCTTCGTCGAGTACCGAACGTGTGACCGACTGCGGGAGCGCTGCCGGAACACAGCGCCGGAAGGATTGTCTACACGATCTTGAGATCGGAAAGAGTACGACTACATCACCCACGAGAATCCGCTCTCGTTAAACGCTTTGGAATCTTCGAGGGTAAGTTATTCCATTGACTCGTTGCTACAATCTAGTAGATAGATCTTGGCTTGTTTGTTTGTATGCGATAGAAAATTTTTGTTTTCCATGCTACGAACTCCTACAGTGGTATCAGAGCCAGGTTTATATGTAGATCTGTTGCACGAGTAGAACACAATGGTCATTGTGGGCGTTGATGCTTTTATTGTCGATTGCTTCTTGTGTACTTTGCATCTTGCGGTATGTTGGGATGAAGCGGCCCGGGCTAACCTTACATGACATCGTTCATGAGACTTGCTCCACGCTTGACATGCAACTTGTATTGCATAAGTGGCTTTGCGGGTGCCTGTTTCTCCTAGCATAGTTAAGATCCAATTTACAACGGGTGATTAACAATACTAGTATCAATGTTGTGGTTCTTGTTCGTAAGTTAGAACGACACTTATTGAAAGCCCCAAACCACGTAATGATCGGGTGTGTTAGATTCCGCAAGTGTATACAATGTGAGCAAGCCAGATTTGCTCATGCGGAAACTAAGGTTTGATCTTGACGAGCCTAGCATGTACAGACATGGTCTCGGAACACGGATCACCGAAAGGTAAAGCATGAATCATATAGTAGATATGATGAACATGACGATTGTTCCCCATTGAAACTATATCAACTCTCGTGATGATCGGTGTTGATGTAGTGGATTTGGTTCGTGTGATCACTAAAACAATGTGAGGGATATTGTTTTGAGTGGGAGTTCACCTAGTTTAATTACATTAATTAATTTGAACTCAATTTGTCATAAACTTAGTCTAAACTATTGCAAATATGTTGTAGATCAATGGCAGCCCCTACCATCAATTTTAATGCGTTCCTAGAGAAAGAAAAGTTGAAAAACAATGGAAGCAACTTCGCGGATTGGTTCCGCAATTTGAGGATTGTCCTCACAGCTGGTAATTTGACCTATGTGCTGGATGCACCGCTGGGTGACCCACCTGCAGCTGATGCTCCCGATGAAGTAAAGAATGTTTACCTCGCTCGAAAGAATCAGTACTCCATAGTTCAGTGTGCTATCTTGTATGGTTTGGAATCGGAGCTTCAGAAAAGGTTTGAGGATTCAGACCCATATGATATTGTCGAGGATCTGAAATTGATTTTTGAGACTCATGCGGCAATTGAAAGCTATGAGGCTTCTGAAAATTTCTTTAACTGCAAGATGGAAGAGGGCAGCTCCGTCAGTGAGCATGTGCTTAAGATGTCTGGGCACGCAAACAAACTTCAAAGCTTGGGTATAGTGATTCCTAATGCTTTGGGATTTACCGTGTCCTCCAATCACTACACCAAGTTACAAGAACTTTGTGATGAACTACAACATGCAGAACATGAACAAGACGTTGCCAGAACTCTTTGCCATGTTGAAATCTGCAGAAGTGGAGATCAAGAAAGAGCACCAAGTGTTGTTGGTCAATAAGACCACCAAATTCAAGAAAGGCAAGTCTAAGCAAAAGGGACACTTCAAGAAGGGTGGTAAGAAAGCTACCACGCCGACGAAGAAGACCAAGGCTGGACCTAAGCCTGATACTGAGTGCTTTTACTGCAAGGGAGAAGGTCACTGGAAGCGGAATTGCCCAAAGTACTTGGCGGATTTGAAGAACGGCAACATCAAGAAGAAAGGTATATCTGATATACATGTTATTGATGTGTATCTCACTAGTACTCGTAGTAGTGCCTGGGTATTTGATACTGGTTTGGTTGCTCATATTTGTAACTCGAAACAGGTGCTGCAGAATAAACGGAAGCTAGCGAAGAACGAGGTGACGATGCGCGTGGGAAACGGATCAAAGGTTTATGTGATCGCGGTCGGCACGCTACCCCTTCATCTACCATCGGGATTAGTTTTATACTTAAATAATTGTTATTTGGTGCCTGCGTTGAGCATGAACATTATATCGGGATCTTGTTTATTGCGAGACGGTTACTTGTTTAAATCCGAGAATAATGGTTGTTCTATTTATATGAGTAATATGTTTTATGCACATGCACCTTTGATAGATGGTCTATTCTTATTGAATCTCGATAGTGGAAATACACATATCAACAACATTGAGGCTAAACGTTTGAAATCAAGCGATAATTCGACCTATATGTGGCACTGTCGTCTTGGTCACATCGGAGTGAAACGTATGAAGAAACTCCATTCCGATGGACTTCTTGAATCACTTGATTTTGAATCACTTGAAAGATGCGAAGCATGTCTGATGGGTAAAATGACTAAGACTCCATTTTCTGGTATGATGGAGCGAGCTACGGACTTGTTGGAAATCATACATACCGATGTGTGTGGTCCAATGAGTGTAGCATCGCGCGGTGGTTATCGTTATGTTCTTACCTTCACGGATGACTTGAGTAGATATGGGTATATCTATTTCATGAAACATAAGTCCGAAACTTTCGAGAAGTTTAAGGAGTTTCAAAGTGAGGTAGAGAATCAACGTAACAAGAAGATTAAATTTCTACGTTCTGATCGTGGAGGTGAATATCTAAGTTACGAGTTTGGCGAGCATTTGAAGAAATGCGGAATACTTTCACAATTGACACCGCCGGGAACACCACAGCGTAATGGTGTGTCCGAACGTCGTAATCGAACTCTCTTAGATATGGTTCGTTCTATGATGTCACTTACAGATTTACCGCTATCATTTTGGGGTTATGCATTAGAAACAGCCGCATTCACTTTAAATAGGGCACCATCTAAATCCGTTGAAACGACACCGTATGAATTATGGTTTGGGAAGAAACCTAAATTGTCGTTCCTTAAAGTTTGGGGATGCGAAGCCTATGTAAAGAAGTTACAGCCGGACAAGCTTGAACCCAAAGCGGAAAAATGCGTCTTCATAGGATACCCGAAGGAAACTATTGGGTATACCTTCTATCATAGATCCGAAGGCAAAATCTTCGTTGCCAAGAATGGATCCTTTCTAGAGAAGGAATTTCTCTCGAAAGAATTGACTGGAAGGAAAGTAGAACTCGACGAGGTTGTCGAACCTTCTCTCGAAATTGCGAGTAGCGCAGCACCGGAAGAAGTTCCTGTGGTGCCTGCACCAATAAGAGAGGAAGCTAATGATGGTGATCATGAAACTTCGGTTGAAGTTGCTACAGAGCCTCGGAGGTCAACGAGAACTCGTACCACTCCAGATTGGTATGATTCCGTTATGAATGTCATGTTGGTGGACAACACCGATGACCCCGAGACATATGAGGAAGCGATGATGAGCCCAGATTCCAATAAATGGCAAGAAGCCATGAAATCCGAGATTGGATCCATGTACGAAAACCAAGTATGGACTTTGGTGGACTTACCGGATGGCCGAAAGGCTGTCGAGAACAAATGGATTTTCAAGAAGAAAACAGATGCTGATGGTAATGTTACTGTCTATAAAGCTCGACTTGTCGCAAAAGGGTTTCGACAAATTCAAGGAGTTGACTACGATGAGACTTTCTCACCGGTAGCGAAGCTAAAGTCTGTGAGGATTATGTTAGCAATCGCTGCATATTATGATTATGAGATATGGCAGATGGATGTCAAAACAGCATTCCTCAATGGAGACATTGATGAAGAGTTGTATATGATGCAACCCAAAGGTTTTGTCGATCCTAAAGATGCTAACAAGGTATGCAAACTTCAACGGTCCATCTATGGATTGAAGCAAGCATCCCGAAGTTGGAATCAACGTTTTGATAAGGTAATCAAAAGTTTTGGTTTATATACAAACTTATGGAGAAGCTTGTATCTACAAGAAAGTGAGTGGGAGCTCTGTAGCATTCTTAATACTATATGTGGATGACATATTGTTGATTGGGAATGATGTAGACCTTCTTAATAGTGTCAAGGAATATTTGAATAATAGTTTTTCAATGAAGGATCTTGGCGAAGCAGCTTACATATTAGGCATAAAGATTTATAGAGATAATCGAAACGCCAAATATCATTGTCACAGAGTACATATTTGGACAAAGTTCTAAAGAGGTTTGGAATGGAAGAAAGCAAGAAAGGGTTCTTGCCCATGTTGCCCAATACGACCTTGAGTAAAACTCAAAGTCCGACATCGGCAGAAGATAGAGAAAGGATGAGTAAGACTCCCTATGCCTCAGCCATAGGATCTCTAATGTATGCCATGCTATGTACTAGACCCGACATTGCATATGTTGTTAGTTTAACTAGCAGATATCAAAGTGATCCAGGAGTGGATCATTGGACAGCGGTCAAAAACATCCTTAAGTACTTGAGAAGAACTAAGGATATGGTTCTTCCTTATGGAGGTGATGAACAGCTCGTTGTTAATGGTTACACCGATGCTAGTTGGAACACCGATCCGGATGATTCTAAATCGCAATCCGGATACGTATTTATTTTGAATAGTGCAGCAGTTAGCTGGAGGAGTGCAAAGCAAAGCGTTGTGGCGAGATCTTCAACTGAATCGGAATACATGGCTGCTTCGGAGGCTTCACAAGAAGCAATATGGATGAAAGAGTTCATTACAGAGCTGGGTGTGGTTCCTAGTGCGCTGGACCCAATGTCTATCTACTGTGATAACATGGGCGCCATAGCCAATGCGCAAGAACCAAGGTCACACAAGAAGCTGAAGCATATCAAGCTACGTTTTCACGCTATTCGAGAACATATCCAGGATGGGGATATAAAGATTTGCAAAGTACACACAGATCTGAATGTGGCGGATCCGTTGACTAAACCTCTCCCGAGGGCAAAACATGACCAACACCAAACTGCCATGGGTGTTCGGTATATTACCATGTAATCTAGATTAGATGACTCTAGTGCAAGTGGGAGACTGTTGGAGATATGCCCTAGAGGCAATAATAAATGTAGTTATTATTATATCTTGTGTTTATGATAAATGTTTACATTCATGCTATAATAGTATTAACAAGGAAACATTGATACTTGTGTGATTTGTAAACTTAATTTGAAGTCCCTAGTATAGCCTCTATACTTCACTAGCTTGTTGGTTGATTAATGATTGTGGTTCCCTATCATGAACATTGAGATGTTATCAACAACAAGATCATATCGTTAGGAGAATGATATGGTGGACATACTCCTATAGATAAGCGTAGCATAAAGATCAAGTCATTTCAATAGTTCAATGCTATATGCTTTCTGATACATAGTAACCTATTCCTTCCCCATGAAACTATATCAACTCTCGTGATGATGCTTTGATGTAGTGGATTTGGTTCGTGTGATCACTAAAACAATGTGAGGATATTGTTTTGAGTGGGAGTTCACCTAGTTTAATTACATTAATTAATTTGAACTCAATTTGTCATAAACTTAGTCTAAACTATTGCAAATATGTTGTAGATCAATGGCAGCCCCTACCATCAATTTTAATGCGTTCCTAGAGAAAGAAAGTTGAAAAACAATGGAAGCAACTTCGCGGATTGGTTCCGCAATTTGAGGATTGTCCTCACAGCTGGTAATTTGACCTATGTGCTGGATGCACCGCTGGGTGACCCACCTGCAGCTGATGCTCCCGATGAAGTAAAGAATGTTTACCTCGCTCGAAAGAATCAGTACTCCATAGTTCAGTGTGCTATCTTGTATGGTTTGGATCGGAGCTTCAGAAAAGGTTTGAGGATTCAGACCCATATGATATTGTCGAGGATCTGAAATTGATTTTTGAGACTCATGCGGCAATTGAAAGCTATGAGGCTTCTGAAAATTTCTTTAACTGCAAGATGGAAGAGGGCAGCTCCGTCAGTGAGCATGTGCTTAAGATGTCTGGGCACGCAAACAAACTTCAAAGCTTGGGTATAGTGATTCCTAATGCTTTGGGGATTTACCGTGTCCTCCAATCACTACCACCAAGTTACAAGAACTTTGTGATGAACTACAACATGCAGAACATGAACAAGACGTTGCCAGAACTCTTTGCCATGTTGAAATCTGCAGAAGTGGAGATCAAGAAAGAGCACCAAGTGTTGTTGGTCAATAAGACCACCAAATTCAAGAAAGGCAAGTCTAAGCAAAAGGGACACTTCAAGAAGGGTGGTAAGAAAGCTACCACGCCGACGAAGAAGACCAAGGCTGGACCTAAGCCTGATACTGAGTGCTTTTACTGCAAGGGAGAAGGTCACTGGAAGCGGAATTGCCCAAAGTACTTGGCGGATTTGAAGAACGGCAACATCAAGAAGAAAGGTATATCTGATATACATGTTATTGATGTGTATCTCACTAGTACTCGTAGTAGTGCCTGGGTATTTGATACTGGTTTGGTTGCTCATATTTGTAACTCGAAACAGGTGCTGCAGAATAAACGGAAGCTAGCGAAGAACGAGGTGACGATGCGCGTGGGAAACGGATCAAAGGTTTATGTGATCGCGGTCGGCACGCTACCCCTTCATCTACCATCGGGATTAGTTTTATACTTAAATAATTGTTATTTGGTGCCTGCGTTGAGCATGAACATTATATCGGGATCTTGTTTATTGCGAGACGGTTACTTGTTTAAATCCGAGAATAATGGTTGTTCTATTTATATGAGTAATATGTTTTATGCACATGCACCTTTGATAGATGGTCTATTCTTATTGAATCTCGATAGTGGAAATACACATATCAACAACATTGAGGCTAAACGTTTGAAATCAAGCGATAATTCGACCTATATGTGGCACTGTCGTCTTGGTCACATCGGAGTGAAACGTATGAAGAAACTCCATTCCGATGGACTTCTTGAATCACTTGATTTTGAATCACTTGAAAGATGCGAAGCATGTCTGATGGGTAAAATGACTAAGACTCCATTTTCTGGTATGATGGAGCGAGCTACGGACTTGTTGGAAATCATACATACCGATGTGTGTGGTCCAATGAGTGTAGCATCGCGCGGTGGTTATCGTTATGTTCTTACCTTCACGGATGACTTGAGTAGATATGGGTATATCTATTTCATGAAACATAAGTCCGAAACTTTCGAGAAGTTTAAGGAGTTTCAAAGTGAGGTAGAGAATCAACGTAACAAGAAGATTAAATTTCTACGTTCTGATCGTGGAGGTGAATATCTAAGTTACGAGTTTGGCGAGCATTTGAAGAAATGCGGAATACTTTCACAATTGACACCGCCGGGAACACCACAGCGTAATGGTGTGTCCGAACGTCGTAATCGAACTCTCTTAGATATGGTTCGTTCTATGATGTCACTTACAGATTTACCGCTATCATTTTGGGGTTATGCATTAGAAACAGCCGCATTCACTTTAAATAGGGCACCATCTAAATCCGTTGAAACGACACCGTATGAATTATGGTTTGGGAAGAAACCTAAATTGTCGTTCCTTAAAGTTTGGGGATGCGAAGCCTATGTAAAGAAGTTACAGCCGGACAAGCTTGAACCCAAAGCGGAAAAATGCGTCTTCATAGGATACCCGAAGGAAACTATTGGGTATACCTTCTATCATAGATCCGAAGGCAAAATCTTCGTTGCCAAGAATGGATCCTTTCTAGAGAAGGAATTTCTCTCGAAAGAATTGACTGGAAGGAAAGTAGAACTCGACGAGGTTGTCGAACCTTCTCTCGAAATTGCGAGTAGCGCAGCACCGGAAGAAGTTCCTGTGGTGCCTGCACCAATAAGAGAGGAAGCTAATGATGGTGATCATGAAACTTCGGTTGAAGTTGCTACAGAGCCTCGGAGGTCAACGAGAACTCGTACCACTCCAGATTGGTATGATTCCGTTATGAATGTCATGTTGGTGGACAACACCGATGACCCCGAGACATATGAGGAAGCGATGATGAGCCCAGATTCCAATAAATGGCAAGAAGCCATGAAATCCGAGATTGGATCCATGTACGAAAACCAAGTATGGACTTTGGTGGACTTACCGGATGGCCGAAAGGCTGTCGAGAACAAATGGATTTTCAAGAAGAAAACAGATGCTGATGGTAATGTTACTGTCTATAAAGCTCGACTTGTCGCAAAAGGGTTTCGACAAATTCAAGGAGTTGACTACGATGAGACTTTCTCACCGGTAGCGAAGCTAAAGTCTGTGAGGATTATGTTAGCAATCGCTGCATATTATGATTATGAGATATGGCAGATGGATGTCAAAACAGCATTCCTCAATGGAGACATTGATGAAGAGTTGTATATGATGCAACCCAAAGGTTTTGTCGATCCTAAAGATGCTAACAAGGTATGCAAACTTCAACGGTCCATCTATGGATTGAAGCAAGCATCCCGAAGTTGGAATCAACGTTTTGATAAGGTAATCAAAAGTTTTGGTTTTATACAAACTTATGGAGAAGCTTGTATCTACAAGAAAGTGAGTGGGAGCTCTGTAGCATTCTTAATACTATATGTGGATGACATATTGTTGATTGGGAATGATGTAGACCTTCTTAATAGTGTCAAGGAATATTTGAATAATAGTTTTTCAATGAAGGATCTTGGCGAAGCAGCTTACATATTAGGCATAAAGATTTATAGAGATAGATCGAAACGCCAAATATCATTGTCACAGAGTACATATTTGGACAAAGTTCTAAAGAGGTTTGGAATGGAAGAAAGCAAGAAAGGGTTCTTGCCCATGTTGCCCAATACGACCTTGAGTAAAACTCAAAGTCCGACATCGGCAGAAGATAGAGAAAGGATGAGTAAGACTCCCTATGCCTCAGCCATAGGATCTCTAATGTATGCCATGCTATGTACTAGACCCGACATTGCATATGTTGTTAGTTTAACTAGCAGATATCAAAGTGATCCAGGAGTGGATCATTGGACAGCGGTCAAAAACATCCTTAAGTACTTGAGAAGAACTAAGGATATGGTTCTTCCTTATGGAGGTGATGAACAGCTCGTTGTTAATGGTTACACCGATGCTAGTTGGAACACCGATCCGGATGATTCTAAATCGCAATCCGGATACGTATTTATTTTGAATAGTGCAGCAGTTAGCTGGAGGAGTGCAAAGCAAAGCGTTGTGGCGAGATCTTCAACTGAATCGGAATACATGGCTGCTTCGGAGGCTTCACAAGAAGCAATATGGATGAAAGAGTTCATTACAGAGCTGGGTGTGGTTCCTAGTGCGCTGGACCCAATGTCTATCTACTGTGATAACATGGGCGCCATAGCCAATGCGCAAGAACCAAGGTCACACAAGAAGCTGAAGCATATCAAGCTACGTTTTCACGCTATTCGAGAACATATCCAGGATGGGGATATAAAGATTTGCAAAGTACACACAGATCTGAATGTGGCGGATCCGTTGACTAAACCTCTCCCGAGGGCAAAACATGACCAACACCAAACTGCCATGGGTGTTCGGTATATTACCATGTAATCTAGATTAGATGACTCTAGTGCAAGTGGGAGACTGTTGGAGATATGCCCTAGAGGCAATAATAAATGTAGTTATTATTATATCTTTGTGTTTATGATAAATGTTTACATTCATGCTATAATAGTATTAACAAGGAAACATTGATACTTGTGTGATTTGTAAACTTAATTTGAAGTCCCTAGTATAGCCTCTATACTTCACTAGCTTGTTGGTTGATTAATGATTGTGGTTTCCCTATCATGAACATTGAGATGTTATCAACAACAAGATCATATCGTTAGGAGAATGATATGGTGGACATACTCCTATAGATAAGCGTAGCATAAAGATCAAGTCATTTCAATAGTTCAATTGCTATATGCTTTCTGATACATAGTAACCTAATTCCTTCGACCATGAGATCATGCATATCACCTTTACCGGATGGATGCTTTGATGACATCAAACACCACACCGTAACTGGGTGGTTATAAAGGTGGCATTGAGTGTTCGGAAAGTATTGGTTGAGACACATGGATCAAGAGTGGGATTTGTCCATCCACATGACGGATAGATATACTCTGGGCCCTCTCGGTGGAATGTCATCCAATTAGCTTGCAAGCATGTGACTTGGTCACAAGGGATCACATATCACGGGAACGAGAAAAGAGTACTTATCGGTAACGAGGTTGAACTAGGTATGCAGAGATACCGACGATCATAACCTCGGATAAGTAACATATCGTGAGACAAAGGGAAATTGGTATCGTATGTAAGTGGTTCATTCGATCGCAAAGTAATCGTAGAAATATGTGGGAGCCATATGAATTTCCAGATTCCTCTATTGGTTATTGTTCAGAGAAGTGTCTCGATCATGTCCGCATAATTCACGAACCGTAGGGAGACACACTTAAGGATTCGACGTTGTTTGAGTAGTTATGGTATTATGAGAAAGAGACCGAATGTTGTTCGGAGTCTCGGATGGGATCCGGGATATCACGAGGTGATCCGGAATGGTCCGGAGAATAAGATTCATATAAGGAAAGTCCCGTTTCGGAGTTGCGGAATGATTCCGGTGTTTTCATCGGGAATGTTCTAGAAGGTTCCGGATTGTCCGGCACTCCGGGGGGGAGGGGTACATGAATGTGTCATTACATATTGGAATGATTGCATCATGTACTAAGTGTTCTTGCTGTACCAAATAAAGGATTAAATTGAATCCTAAAACAGAAAAGTCAAATGTCCAGTTTGAAAGTCAAACGGCTAAAACAAGAAACTGTGGGAAACAAGCAAGAGGAGTTGGAACCGACTTGGAGGAGGAGTTTCTCGTCTCCAAGATGGCGGCCAGCCCTAGGCCGAGTTGGGGAGGGACTCCCTCCCCTGGCGCGCCAGCCCCCTCCCATCTATATAAGGAGGGGCAGGGCTCCCCTCCTAGAACACACAAGTTCCTACCTCTAATCTCCGGTTTAGAGCCGTTTTGGTTTAGAGCTTCTAATTTCTTTAGCCTGCGGTTTAGAGCCTTCTAATTGGTGTGTCTAATTACTAGACCACTAATAGCCTCTCTCATAAGCTCCACCATACTCGCACCGGCTTAAGGCGAAGCCCTGCGGGATTTCCCCTCTACTTCCGGTACCACGCCGTTGTGCTGCCGGAATCGCGAGGAGAGTGCTACAACCTCCGCTGCCTGCTGGAACAAGGGAGAGGAAGGTCTTCGTCGAGTACCGAACGTGTGACCGACTGCGGGAGCGCTGCCGGAATGCAGCGCCGGAAGGATCGTCTACACGATCTTGAGATCAGAAAGAGTACGACTACATCACCCACGAGAATCCGCTCTCGTTAAACGCTTTGGAATCTTCGAGGGTAAGTTATTCCATCGACTCGTTGCTACAATCTAGTAGATAGATCTTGGCTTGTTTGTTTGTATGCGATAGAAAATTTTTGTTTTCCATGCTACGAACCCCTAAAGCCTCACCTTTGAAATGCTTGCCTTTCTTTCTTACGGGATGATTGGTCGGAAGAAATCGTCGATTCGTCAGGTACACAACCTTCTTGCATTTATGGAAATATGTACCTTCGGTCTTATCTAAACAGTGTGTGCATGCCTTATATCCCTTGTTTGTCTGTCCTGAAAGGTTACTAAGAGCAGGCCAATCATTGATGGTTAAGAATAACAACCCTCGTAGATCAAATGGCTCCTGTTTGTTCTCATCCTACACACGTACACTTGGTTTGCCCCACAACTGTAACAGTTCTTCAACTAATGGCATAAGGTACACATCAATGTCGTTGCCCGGTTGCTTCGGGCCTTGGATGAGCACTGGCATCATAATAAACTTATGCTTCATGCACAACCAAGGAGGCAGGTTGTAGATACATAGAGTCACGGGCCAGGTGATGTGGCTGCAGCTCTGCTCCCCAAAAGGATTCATGCCATCCGTACTTAGACCAAACCATAAGTTCCTTGCGTCACCTGCAAAGTCTGGGAAGTCTCTCTCGATTTTTCTCCACTGTGACCCATCAGCAGGGTGTCTCAACTTCCCGTCTTTCTTACGGTCTTCTTTGTGCCATCGCAACAACCTGGCATGCTCTTTGTTTCTGAACATGCGTTTCAACCTTGGTATTATAGGAGCATACCACATAACCTTAGCAGGAACCCTCTTCCGGAGGGGCTCTCCCTCAACATCACCAGGGTCATCTCGTCTGATTTTATACCGCAATGCATTGCATACCGGGCATTTATCTAAATTCTCATACTCCTTACCGCGGTAGAGGATGCAGTCATTAATGCATGCATGTATCTTTTGCACATCTAATCCTAGAGGACAAAGAGTCTTATTTGCTTCGTAGGTACTCTCGGGAAGTTCGTTATGTTTTGGAAACTTTGGCTTCATTATTTTCAGCATATTTTCAAATGAGTCAGTTACACCACACTCTGCCTTTCATCGCAACAATTCCAGTGTGGTACCGAGCTTTGTGCTGCCATCTTCACAATTTGGGTACAACAATTTCTTGTGATCTTCTAACATGCCCTCTAACTTCAACTTCTCATTTTGTGTTTCACAGTCTCGCTTTGCATCAAAAATGACCTACCAAGTTCATCAGCCGGCTCATCTGATGCCCGTTCTTCACCTCCTTCCTCTCCATTGTCTTCCATTGCAGTATCACTGTATTCAGGAAATATATGATGATAGTTGTTATCATCATCTTCTTCACCATCTTCCATCATAACCCCTCTTTCCCCGTGCTTGGTCCAGCAATTATAGTTGGGCATGAAACCTTTTATAATCAGGTGGCCGCGAATGATTTTCGAGGAAGAGTACTCCTTGTTGTTCCGATATTGAACACATGGACAACGTATAAAACCATTCTCTTTGTTTGCCGTAGCCACATCGATAAATTTATCCACGCCTTTCATATACCCGGCTACGCGCCGGTCACCGTACATCCATTTCCGACCGGTCATCTGCATCATATAAGTAAGTTTATCAAAAAACAGGACATCATTAATAGTGAAATGACCAATTCACATCGACACATGCATTGTATCAATGACAGAGAAAAGATAAGATTGCTAACCTCGATCGAGAAAAATAAAGAGGAGAAAGCTCAAGTGCGTCTTGGACACCTTCTATATTTTTGTTTTATGAGAAATTGAACGGGATCATTCACTCAAACATTTCATCAAACACCTTGAATGCATGCATAGGGGAAAAAAACTAGCACACCCCTCACACCTTCCACCAAGAAAAAACAGAGTGAAGGCAGAGGACTGGGGCGTTGCATTTATTGAGGGCGAGAGCATACGTCCCACAAACCGGGACTAAAGGTGTGTGCCACGCCACGTGGCTGACGCCCAACCTTTAGTCCCGGCAAACCGGGATGTATGCCCTCTTACCAACCGGGATGCATGCCTCCGGGCACCGTGCCCGCTCGAACCGGGACACGTGCCAGCATTAGTCCCGGTTAGTGACGCAACCGGAACTAATGCTCTGAGGGGGCGCGAACGGATGGCATGTTTTCTACTAGTGGAACAGTCACCTAGATTTGTATAGCCTCCAGTGGTGAATTTGTGTATTGATCGATTGCTGACCTGATGGACCGATCGCTAGTCCCTCTCAGGACATAGTCGGACATATGTGTTATGGGCTAATTACTTAATTAGCAGACTTGGGCCACGCTCCACGTTGGGCACTTAGAGGTTGGGAATATATATCTGCTCACCAACGCCTCTTGCTAATTAGCCAAATACTAACTAAAGATTACCAGTAGCCCCTGCCAAATAATCATGGGGGAGGCCGGTTGATAGGGGGGCCGATATAACCAGTCGTCCATAGAGCATCGAGGAAATCTGTCCGATAAATTAAAGCTACTTTGATGTGGGAGGAACAACAAAAGAAGCAAAAAAAAAACCGAAAAAAAGCTGGTCCGCACATACATAAATGGTGAGTTATTGGGTTTGGAGAAATGGAACTTCTTCTGAACCACCGCTGAGAAGAATAGTAGGACAATCACACCTACTACTATTGGGATGTTTTTCCTTGGCTTTTCTACCGCAAATAATTTGTAATGGCTACTTTCGTTCAAATCATTGGGAGAAGTACTCAATAATTGGCAACTGTAGTCAGCTAGTGGCCCTACGCATAAATGAGAGTAATTCGACCTATACCCCACGTGATTTTGGGTGTTTTCTGTGCTAAGACATAAAGCGAATTCCATGGTTAGCATTGGCTTCCTTCTTCAATCATTAAGCTTGCCATTTTGGTGCTTTTGTAGTTGGTACGGCTTCATTTTGGTGCTTTTGTAGTTGGTCCGGCTTATGCTCCAGTTAGACCGTCCGCGTCACTACCGATCCGTCTGCGGGGGATGTTAGAGTATATGTCGGTTAGGTTATATTAGGTAGTTTTATATTGTAATCCAATTATATCTCTAATAGTCTTCTTGCCTTCCAAGTCTTCCAGTACTATATAAACAATCCAGGGGCTCACGATGTAATAACCACAATCAATATCAATACAATCAGTACTTCCGCAATCTTTCACTCTCAAACAAAGAAATGATACAGGATAGTTAAAACAACCTTCTATCTCCATTAATGTGACTCAATCAAAGAAATACAAATAAATAGCATGTGTTTTTCAAAAGCCACCGCAACACTCAGCCAAACATAGTAGATTATTATACACTAGTGCACACGGTGGCCTCTAACACCGGTTCATAAGGCCCTCTAACAGCGGTTATAGAACCGGTGTTAGAGGTCCCCCCCTTTAATAGCGTTTCTTATACGAACTGATGTTAAAGGGTGGCGCACGCGGGGCTGCCGCAGCGCTCAGGCCCCCCCTTTAACACCGGTTCGTAAGGTTCTCTGCCGCGACAGGAAAACGGCCTAAATCTCTGCCGCGACAGAGTTCTGCCGCCGCCCCCGTTTTGGGTGGATTTCTGCGGCGCGGCGGGGACGGGGGGGGGGGGGGGGATCGATCAGGAGAGGTATACACCGACATTGTCGGCACATACGAGTACATGAATAATTAAGAAACTATTATTATACACAAACATCGTCATTGTGGTATTCTTTATACACGTTGAAGCATCAAGTACAAGACAAACACGTTCAAGCATATATATAATATAACATCTCCGTACACGTTCATTTTGGATATCTAAAGAGTTCTCCGCCAGGCGTGACGGCCTCATCAAGTATGAACCCCGCCAATTCCTCTTGAATGGCTCGTATGCGGTCGAATGGTAGGAGTTTGTCCCGCATCCGTTCGATCTAAATATATATGAAGAATGAGGTCAATATATATATATATATATATAAGAATAAAACTCAACACAACTGATGGTAATAAAATAATGTTATGTATACTTCGTTTACTTACTCTAAGTTGTTCTAGTGCGGCTTGGCCCATCGCACATATCGTGTTGCGAATAAACTTGCAAACGTAATATCCACATAAGTTATTGTCGGATCCCTGATGCGCGCACTTTACGAGAATAGAGAGTTCAATCAAAATAATAATTAATAAAGCATGATATAATGGAATTGAAAGCAGAATCAAAGAGATATGCAGACCTAGCTGGCTAGTATTACTTACATTTTAATCTACAAATTTTAGTTCTTCTGACCATTCACCCACGGCCCTGCCAATGAACTTTTTCCAAACCCTGTCTGGCAAAGAAAATAGATAAAAGAGTAATTAATTACTTGTTGTCATGAAAGTTGCCGATCTAGTGCGATAATATGATTGAAATTACCTCTGGAGCATCTCTTTAAAGTCTGTCCATAGCTCATAGTCTTTTCGTAACGAGTCCATGACAAGGACTTTTCCTGAGTCAACTTGAATGACTAGCAGAATAAAGTGGAACCTACGCACGCATAACTCATCATCAGTTACACTTAACATAAAGTACGCCGAAACAAAATGTGTACAAGAGAGGGTAACACTCACGAGAAGTTGTAAGGCAATAGTATTTCCCTTTTGGTTTGTTGTCTAAGTAAATACCTTAGCAATAAATCTTCTATTTGCCCGGGTTTGTGTTTTACCACTTGTTCATGAACTCTATTTGGGTCAACGAACCCAATGTCAAAAGGGCCTCCTTTCATGCATTCTATAACCTTTTTTCTGCATAATAGTATATACATATATGGTGAGCATATATATACATGTAATTAATGAATTGAATGAGTTGAGATAGAAATTACAGAAATAGTACTTACACACAATAAAGGCTGATGGTAGCTTTGTCGAGTTCCTTCTGATTGAATAAAAAAATGCAAGTCTTGAATGTTGAAGGTGATCTCGTCGTCTCCGCATAAGAAAATCTGATCTCTTATATGCGTCGTGATCCATTCTTCCTTTCTCGTCTTGCAGAAATCAAGATACCACTTATGCAATCTTCGTATTTTTGTTGGTAGATTTTTGAGTTCCTCTTTCTTGACGAGATTCTTCCCGTACTTCCATGGCTGTATGGGGTTGACATCGCATTTGGGCAAGTGGTCTCCCATGATGTTCAACTATGCAATGTAAGTCATCCCCATCTCATTGAACTTTCTTTGTAGCTCTTCCTCGTAATCATTTATAGGAGGAGCTATTTGTGTGTCGAACACTTGGAGAAAGGCGCACAATTGGTTTTCCTGCTCTCCGATCATGGGAACTGTTTTCTGGGGTGCATGACTACTACTTTCAGACTCCATCCACCTTTCATCCCCCTTCATAATATGGCGCTCGTAGTCCGGCACAAGTGGGGTTTCAGGTTTCAAAAGATTATTGTAAAACTTCTTCACCATCGCCGGATCTAATTTCTCCTTTGGCTCGGCCCGTCTAGGTGCAAAGAATTTCTTGACCTCTTCTTCCGAGATCCTCTTGTTCTCCTCATCGCTGAGATTCCACGGTAATACCGGCAATGTCTTGGCGGAAGGCTGCGGGATGTAGTTTCTTGAACTCTTTGGCGTACAGTTTCCTGCGGATTTCTTCGTGGCAGTGCTAGTGCTCTTCGTGGCAGTGCTCTTCCGCTTACGCTGACACACGGGAGATGGCTGGCGCGCCGGAGATGGCTGACGCGCAGAAGATTGCTGGCGCGCCGGAGATGGCCGAAGCGCCAGAGACGGCTGCTGCGGCGGAGACGACATGGGAGTATTCTGATGACCCGGAGACGGCTGAGGCGGCTCAGACTGCTGACGCTGCGAAGACGGTGTGGGTGCTAGTGGCCTCCAATTTGGAAGTATGATGTGTTCCTTCTTCCAAAGAATGGATGTTTTCATTGCAAATTTGAGTTGAGTTCCCCCTTCACCTGTAGCATGGTCAAGCTGTGCTTCCTCATATTCCTCCACAACCTCATCCACCCTGACAATAGCATAGCCATCTGCAATCGGCCGGCAGTGGTAAGTTCCACCAGCTACAGGAGGTAAGGCATAGCCGACCGCCACCTTAATGGATAAGCCCATTAATCTCACATGCAGCTCAGCGTGTTCGCTCTCCGTGATCTCATCCACGGGGTATCGAGTACTCGCCATTTCAAGCGTGGGCTGCACGTTCTCCGTGGAAGCAACGCTGCTTTTCCGCGCAGAGTCTGGGCCGCCGGCAGCGTCCAATGCAGGCTCTTCGTGCCGCTGAGATGGGCCGGTAGCTTGCTGGCTACTTTGTGTATTCACTTGCGCCTGCAGCGTCACAAATGCATGTTCTATCTGTGTCATCCGGTCTGTACGCTCTTTTTCTTTTCTGTCGCGCCATCTGTAAGAGTCGCTCCACTCGGCAAACCCATCCTTCCACGTCATACCCCATGTGCCTCGTGCAAGTCCAGGGTGTTTTTTTTACCGATGGCGCGTGTCAGATGGTCATTCTCTCTGTCGGGATGGAAGGTCCCGACGGCTGTTTCCTCGTATGTCGTGATGAGTTCAATGACGGGTTTGGCAAGAATTGTTGGGAAGATACACAATCCCGTTTCTGGGTCCAACCTTGCACCGATTCCGTAGAACCAAGTCTTTGCACGTAGGTCCCACCCCTCTGTCTGGGGTGTGATCCCTCTAGCGCGCAGGGCCTTCTCAGCTTCCTCCCATTTAGGCCTCTGAGATATGTAGCCACCTGACCCCGTCCTCTGGTGATATTCCTTCTTCTGGTCATTTAGCGTATTGGTTTCTAACCTCTTTGTAGCTATAGCACCTTCCTTGTACGCCACAAATTCGGGCCATTGAGGTCTTATCTTCGCATAATATGCGTCTTCGAAATCTGGAGTCTTGCGAGCTTTGACGAATTTGTTCAATTTTTTCTTCCAGTTGCGAAAAGCGTCAGCCATCTTCTTTAGAGTCCAATCTTTGAAATTTTCCTTTATAACCGGTTTATTTTCATCCTCCTCTGGCGGTAGGGTGAAATTTACCAACAGCGAAGTCCAAAGCGTTTCTTTGGATCTTTCATCGACAAAGGTACTGCCGCCCTTCTTTGGCTTATTCCAATATTCAATTGTGATTGGGATTTGGTCCCTAACAAGAGCTCCAGCCTGACGTATAAATTTGTCTGCGGCCTTCTTGAGATCCATCGGCCTGCCATCAACAAAGACTGCTTCGATCGTGAACTTTGCACGATCTTTCAACCGATGGCTCGCGCCTCGCTTGCTCTTTTTCGTAGAAGAAGATTGTTGCTGGCTGGTCGATCCAGAGGGCTAAAAGAAGAAAGAAGCGTTAATTAATACATGTACATATATACAAATCAATCTGTGCAAGTCAGCAGAGGCTTAATCCATGCATATACCTCGACGGACTTTGTAATCACTAAAGTGCGTTCACCGGAGTCGTCATCTTCTCCATGACTACTTGAGTTGTCATCATGTCCCTCCAAGTTCATATATTGTGAGGTGTCCTCGTGGATCATGTTCTCCATTATTTCTTCCTCTTCAAGGTTTCTACTGAGTGGATCCATAGTTTCTAAAACGATAATATTATCACACAAATATCAGTAATACATCTATTGAAATGCTCAAGCAAGGACGATGATATGACAAGTTAAAAGTATTGAAATGTAACCCTAATACATGCTTGGTCATTCCAAACCCTAATTCAGAGAAACCCCGGATTCATATGAGAGGGTACATTTACTTCTTCTAATTAACTTGTCATGAAAGTTGATTAACAATGCATGGTTATTATAATGCTATATTGACAACGAGAGGTGTGCTAGGGCGGCGGTGCTAGGGTGAGAGTGGGGCCGGAATGCGTGGGGGTGTGCGTTCGTACCAGCACGATGTGGGCTACCTAAACTGGGCGACTCACCCTTGACGGCATATATACACATATATACATATATAGACACAATATACACATATATACATATATAGATACAATATACATGTCTATGCAAAAAAAATACAATATATACATACATATATATATGGTAGCTCACCGTACGTGGACGGCGACGGCGCTCCCGTGGCACGGCCCGGCGACGGCGCTCCCGTGGGACGGCGAGGGCGGCGACGGTGAGGGCGTGGAACGTTACGGCCCGGCGACGGTGCTCACGCGGGACGGCGACTGCGAGGGCGTGGAACGTCATGGCCCGGCAACGGCGCTCCCGCGGGACGACGACGGCAAGGGCGGTGACAGCGAGGGCGGCAACAGCGAGGGCGTGGACGGCGAGGGAGGCAACAGCGAGGGCGTGGACGGCGACGGCGAGGGCATGGACGGAAACGAATCGCTCTCCTATGATCGATTTGGTTGGGGGGAAGAAGGAAGAGGCGCGCGTTATAACCCCCCCCCTTTAACACCGGTTTGTGGCTTGAACCGGTGTTAAAGGAGGGAGGGAATTCGTTTCGCGCCCCCTTTAACACCGGTTCCAGCCACGAACCGGTGTTAAAGGGGGGGATTGTGGGGATTTCGTTTCACGCGCACCCACTGTTGGAATTATGCCCTAGAGGCAATAATAAAGATGTTATTATTATAATTCTTGTTCATGATAAAGTTTATGTTCCATGCTAGAATTGTATTAAGCGGAAACTTTAATACTTGTGTGGTTTGTAAACAACACCGTGTCCCTAGTACGCCTCTATGGACTAGCTCATTGATCAATGATGGTTAAGGTTTCCTAACCATAGACATGATTTGTCAATTGATAATGAGATCATATCATTGGGAGAATGATATGGTGGATAGACCCAAACAAAGCAGAGCAATTAGATCGTGTCATCGTGTTCGTCTTTGCGAAGCTTTTCCTATGTCAAATATTGTATTCCTTAGACCATGAGATAATGCAACTCCCTGGTATCGGAAGAAAGCTTTGAGGTCATCAAACGTCATCCTATGAGAGGGTGATCATAAAGGTGTCTCTCAGGTGATCGGAAAGTATCTGTTGGGTTGTATGTATCGAGATGGAATTTGTCCCTCCCAAGTCGGAGAGATATACTTTGGGCCCACTCGGTAATCGATATCAACACCACTTGCAAGCATGTGGTTAAGGAGTTAATCACAAAGTGATATCGGATTACGGAACGAGTAAAGTACTTGCTGTGAACGAGATTGAACTAGGTATGACGGTACCGACGATTGAATCTCGGGCAAGTAAAATATCGCGAGACGAAGGGAATATATATATGGGATTGATTGAATCCTGGCATCGTGGTTCATCCGATATGATCATCGATGAATGTGTGGGAGTCAATATGGGTGCCCAGACCCCGCTGTTGATTATTGATAGAAGATCATGTCTGCATATTCTCGAACCCGCAGGGTCACACACTTAACGTATCTCGACGCTAGGATAGATTGGATAATTGGTTTATGAATTTTTGTTCGGAGTCTCGGATGGGATCCGGGATATCACGAGAGGTTCCGGAATGGTCCGGAGAATAAGATTCATATAAGGCAGTGCAGTGTTTGGAGTTCGGAATTGTTCCGGGTTAATCGGTATTGTACCGGAAGCTTCTAGAACCTTCCGGAAGGGGACCAACGTGGCCCCACCTTCCGGGAGGGGGCATGGGCCTATGAGGGAGTGTCCTGGCCGCATTGTGCCAGGGGCACAAGGCCCCATAGGGCCCAGCCGATTCTAGAGAGATTTGACTCGTTTAAATCTCGGGATAGAATTTCTAGATAAGGGAGAGTTTAAATCGTTTAAACTAGAGATAGGATTTCTAGATAAGGGAGAGTTTAAATTGTTTAAACTAGAGATAGGCTTGGGGGAGGGGCAAGGGCTGGCCGCCCCCCCTCTATATATAGAGGGGGTGGTGCGCCCCCTCCCCACACACACCTTCCTCCAAGCCCTAGCAGCCTTGCTACCTTCCTCTCTCCCTCCCGACTGTTTGTAGGCGAAGCCCTGCAGCAGAAATTCTCCACCATATACACCACGCCGTCGTGTTGTAGATCCAATCTATCTCTCCACCATACTCGCTGGTCCGAGGAAGGAGGAGACATCGAGGTGCTGCACGTGTGCATCTCACGGAGGCACCGCCACTTGTGGTGCTAGATCGGATCGGATCGCGAGGAGGAGAAGCGAGTACGACTACATCACCCACGTTCCGACGAATGTTCCGCTGTGCGAATCTTCAAGGGTATGAAGATCTAATCCAATCTCTCTCGTTGTTTGCATCTCCTAGATTAGATCTTGGCTTTCCCTCTGTTCGCTCCGTAGAAAATTTTGATTTACTATGCCGCGAAACCCTTCAGTGGTATCAGAGCTAGATCTATGCGTAGATGTGTTTCACGAGTAGAACGCAACATGGTTGTTGCGGGCGTTGATGTTTTCTGTTGCAAGCCTCTTGTTTGTGTTCTTCTTATGACGCGGGATAGTGAGATTGAAGCGGTCCAGGCCAACCTTACGCGACGTCACTCGCGAGACCGGCTCCGCACTTGACGTGTGGCTTGTTCCACACATGCGGCTGGTGGATGTCAGTGTCTCTCACTATAGTTGTCATGGGATTAACACCGGAGTTTGGCAACCATAATATCACCGTTGTGGCTTTCCGTAGGTAAGAATCGTTCTTAGCATCTACTCCCATAAAGCCACGTAAAACATGCAACAACAAAGTAGAGGCGTCTAACTTGTTTTTGCAGGGAGTGTTTTCTGTGATATGGTATGGCCCAAGATGTGATGTGTATATTGTATGCGATGATCATGTTTTGTAATGTTTCACGACTTGCATGTCGATGAGTACACAACCGGCAGGAGCCATATGGTTGTCTTTATAATTGTGTATGACCTGCGAGTCAACTTCTTATACGCCATGTAATAGCTTTACTTTATCGCTAAGTAGTTAGCAATAGTTGTAGTTGCTATTCGTGGTGGAGGCAATCATGGTGGAGTGATGGAGATCATGCCGGAACGCACAAGATGGAGATCATTGCGCGAAGATTGGCTATACCATGTCACATAAAGTTATATGCATGTGATGTTTATCCTTTTATGTATCTTATCATGCTTAGATCGCGACGGTAGCATTATAAGATGATTCCTCACTTAAAGATCAAGATAAAAATTGTGTTCTCCCCAAGTATGCACCGTTGCGAAAGTTCGTCGTGTCCAAGCATCACGTGATGATCGGGTGCTATAGACTCTACGCTCACATACAACGGGTGCAAGCCAGTTTTTGCACACGCGGAAATACTTGGGTCTAACTTGACGAGCCTAGCATGTACAGACATGGCCTCGGAACACAAGAACCGAAAGGTTAAGCATGAGTCATATGAATGATATGATCGACACTTCGTTGTCCACCATTGAAACCACATCTCTTCTCGTGATGATCGGATTAGGTGTGGTGAATTTGGATCGTGTTCACTAAACAACTTGAGGGATGTTGAATTTAGTGGGAGTTCATCTAGTAATTTGATTAAGTTGAACTATTTATCATGAACATAGTATAAATTGTACTTGCAAATACTGTAGATCCAATGGCCAAGTCCAACTTCAACTTCAACATTTTTGCTGAGAAAGAAAAGCTTAGAAACAATGGGTCTAACTTCACCAACTGGTTCCGCAATCTAAGAATCATTCTGTCTGGCGGACAAAAGGACTATGTCCTTGAGAAAGCGTTAGGTAACCCCCCTGCTGAAACTGCGCCGGCTGATGAGAAAGCTGTCTATCAGTCGCGCAAAGATGATTATGGTGTGATTAAGAGCACCATGTTGTTTGCTATGGAACCGGAGCTTCAAAATCGTTTTGAAACCTATCCCGGGCCCTTTGAGATTCTCGAGGAGCTGAAAACCATGTTTCAGAATCAAGCCCGTTCTGAGAGATATGAGATCTCTGAGAAGTTCTTTAACTGCAAGATGGAGGAAGGAAGTTCCGTTAGTGAGCACGCCATAAAGATGTCGGGCTACACTCAACGCCTTGAGCAACTGGAATGCACGATTCCAGAGGAGCTCAAGATTGACAGGGTTCTGCAATCACTCCCTCCCAGCTACAAAAGTTTTGTAGTGACTCATAATCAGATTGGTTCCACTGATACGATCACCGAGCTCTTCGCAAAGCTGAAGGCTACGGAAGTGGACATCAAGAAGGATAATCATGTGTTGATGGTCAACAAGCCCTCTTTTAAGAAAGGTAAGGGAGCAAAGAAGCCCTTCAAGAAGGGCGGCGGCAAGCGCAATGCCCCTGCTGAGAAGAAGATCAGGTCTGGTCCCAAGCCGGACACTGAGTGCATCTATTGCAAGGACAAGGGTCACTGGAAGTGCAACTGTCCGAAGTACTTAGCGGACAAGAAGGCTGACACCATCAAAGGTATATTTGATATACATGTTATTGATGTTTTCCTTACTATCCCTCATTGTAGTGCCTGGGTATTTGATACCGGTTCAGTTGCTAATATTTGTAACTCGAAACAGGAGCTACGGAATAGACGGAGGCTTGCGAGGGATGAGGTGACGATGCGCGTTGGCAACGGATCAAGAGTTGATGTGATGGCCGTCGGCACGCTCTCCTTAGTTTTACCTTCGGGATTAGTTTTAAACCTTAATAAATGTTATTATGTGCCTGCGTTGAGCATGAACATTATTTCCGGATCATGTTTATTGCAAGACGGTTATTCATTTAAATCGGAGAATAATGGTTGTTCTATTTATATGAGTAACATCTTTTATGGGCATGCACCTCTTGTGAATGGTTTATTTCTTCTAAAACTCGAAAGGGATGAAACACACATCCATAACATTGGGGCTAAGAGATGCAAAGTAGATAGTGATAATACTACTTATTTGTGGCACTGTCGTCTAGGTCATATTGGAGTAAAGCGCATGAAGAAACTCCATTCTGATGGACTTTTGGAGTCTCTTGATTTTGAATCATTTGACACATGCGAACCATGCCTCATGGGCAAGATGATCAAAACCCCGTTCTCCGGTATGATGGAGCGAGCAACAGACTTGTTGGAAATCATACATACCGATGTATGCGGACCGATGAGTGTTTCGACGCGCGGTGGATATCGCTATTTCCTCACTTTTACCGATGACTTAAGTAGATATGGGTATATCTATTTAATGAAACATAAATCTGAAACGTTTGAAAAGTTCAAAGAATTTCAGAATGAAGTGGAGAACCATCGTAACAGAAAGATTAAGTTTCTACGATCCGATCGTGGGGGCGAATATTTGAGTTATGATTTTCTCATGCATCTTAAAGCAAGCGGAATTGTTTCGCAACTCACGCCACCCGGAACACCACAGCGCAATGGTGTGTCTGAACGCCGGAATCGAACCCTATTAGATATGGTCCGATCGATGATGTCTCTTACTGATTTGCCATTATCATTTTGGGGTTATGCATTAGAAACCGCTGCATTCACTTTAAATAGGGCTCCATCTAAATCCGTTGAGACGACACCGTATGAACTGTGGTTTGGTGCTAAACCTAAGTTGTCGTTTCTTAAAGTTTGGGGATGCGAAGCTTACGTCAAGAAGTTGATGCCGGACAAGCTCGAACCCAAACCGGAGAAATGCGTCTTCATAGGATACCCTAAGGAAACTATTGGGTATACCTTCTATCACAGAACCGAAGGCAAAGTGTTTGTCGCAAAGAACGGTTCCTTTCTTGAGAAGGAGTTTCTCTCGAAAGAAGTGAGTGGGAGGAAAGTAGAGCTAGACGAGGTTATTGAACCTTCTCTTGAATTGGAGAGTAGCGCAGCACCTAAAATTGTTCCGGTGTCGCCTGCACCAACAATAGAGGAAGCTAATGACAAGGATCATGAAGCTTCGGACGATGCTGCTACTGAACGTCGCAGGTCGACAAGGTCGCGTGCCCCTCCTGAGTGGTACGGCAACCCTGTCTTGACTGTCTTGTTGGTAGAAGACAGTGAACCTACGAACTATGAGGAAGCGATGATGAGCCCAGACTCTGAGAAATGGCTGGAAGCCATGAAATCCGAATTGGGATCCATGAGCGAAAACCAAGTATGGACTTTGGTGGATCCTCCTAGCGACCGAAAGGCCGTTGAGTGCAAATGGATATTCGAGAAGAAAACGGACGCGGATGGTAATGTTACCGTCTATAAAGCACGGCTTGTCGCAAAAGGTTTTCGACAAGTTCAAGGTGTTGACTACGATGAGACTTTCTCTCCCGTAGCGATGTTTAAGTCCATTCGGATTTTATTAGCAATTGCTGCGTTTCATGATTATGAAATATGGCAGATGGATGTCAAGACTGCTTTCCTCAATGGCAACATTGATGAAGAGTTGTATATGATGCAACCCGAGGGTTTTGTCGATCCTAAGGATGCTAGTAAAGTATGCAAACTTCAGCGTTCCATTTATGGACTGAAGCAAGCATCTCGGAGTTGGAACCTTCGTTTTGATCAAGTGATCAAGAGCTTTGGATTTGTTCCAAATTGCTACGAAGCTTGCATCTACAAGAAAGTGAGTGGGAGCTCGGTGACGTTTCTGGTACTGTATGTGGATGACATATTGATTATCGGAAATGACATCAACATGCTTAACGATGTGAAGAGTTATTTGAACAAGTGTTTTTCAATGAAAGACCTAGGTGAAGCTGCTTATATATTGGGCATCAAGATCTATAGAGATAGACAAAGACGCCTGATAGCTTTAAGCCAGAGTACATACCTAGACAAAGTTCTGAAAAGGTTCAGAATGGATAAGGCAAAGAAAGGTTCAGTGCCTATGTTGTCAGGTAAGATATTGAGAAAGGCTCAGTGTCCAGCTACGGTAAATGATAGGGAAGCTATGAGCAAAGTGCCTTATGCCTCGGCCATAGGTTCCATCATGTATGCCATGCTGTGTACTAGACCGGATGTGTCCAATGCTCTTAGTTTGACGAGCAGATATCAAAGTGATCCAGGAGTGGAACACTGGACAGCCGTGAAGAACATCCTAAAGTACCTAAATAGAACTAAAGAAATGTTCTTAGTCTATGGGGGTGATGAACATCTTGTCGTAAAAGGTTACGTCGATGCTAGTTTCGAGACCGACAAGGATGATTCTAAATCTCAGACAGGATACGTTTATATTTTGAATGGAGGAGCTGTGAGCTGGAGAAGCTGCAAGCAAAGCGTGATCGCGGGATCTACAGTAGAAGCGGAATACATGGCTGCTGCAGAAGCGTCAAGTGAAGGAGTTTGGATCAGAAACTTCATCACTGAGCTTGGCGTGGTTCCAAGTGCATTGGACCCACTGGAGATATTGTGTGACAACACTGGCGCCATAGCACTCGCTAAGGAACCAAGATATCATCCAAAGACCAAGCATATCAATCGCAAGTTTCATATAATCCGAGATTATATAGCAGATGGAGATCTGAAGATTAGCAAAGTACATACGGATCGGAATGTCGCAGATCCATTGACTAAACCTCTTCCACGTGTAAAACATGATCAACACCTCAGTGCCATGGGTGTGAGATTGTTGCCAGATGTAAACTAGATTATTGACTCTAGTGCAAGTGGGAGACTGTTGGAATTATGCCCTAGAGGCAATAATAAAGATGTTATTATTATAATTCTTGTTCATGATAAAGTTTATGTTCCATGCTAGAATTGTATTAAGCGGAAACTTTAATACTTGTGTGGTTTGTAAAAAACACCGTGTCCCTAGTACGCCTCTATGGACTAGCTCATTGATCAATGATGGTTAAGGTTTCCTAACCATAGACATGAGTTGTCAATTGATAATGAGATCATATCATTGGGAGAATGATATGGTGGATAGACCCAAACAAAGCAGAGCAATTAGATAGTGTCATCGTGTTCGTCTTTGCGAAGCTTTTCCTATGTCAAATATTGTATTCCTTAGACCATGAGATAATGCAACTCCCTGGTATCGGAAGAAAGCTTTGAGGTCATCAAACATCATCCTATGAGAGGGTGATCATAAAGGTGTCTCCCAGGTGATCGGAAAGTATCTGTTGGGTTGTATGTATCGAGATGGAATTTGTCCCTCCCAAGTCGGAGAGATATACTTCGGGCCCACTCGGTAATCGATATCAACACCGCTTGCAAGCATGTGGTTAAGGAGTTAATCACAAAGTGATATCGGATTATGGAACGAGTAAAGTACTTGTCGTGAACGAGATTGAACTAGATATTGTGAGGTGTCCTCGTGGATCATGTTCTCCATTATTTCTTCCTCTTCAAGGTTTCTACTGAGTGGATCCATAGTTTCTAAAACGATAATATTATCACACAAATATCAGTAATACATCTATTGAAATGCTCAAGCAAGGACGATGATATGACAAGTTAAAAGTATTGAAATGTAACCCTAATACATGCTTGGTCATTCCAAACCCTAATTCAGAGAAACCCCAGATTCATATGAGAGGGTACATTTACTTCTTCTAATTAACTTGTCATGAAAGTTGATTAACAATGCATGGTTATTATAATGCTATATTGACAACGAGAGGTGTGCTAGGGCGGCGGCGCTAGGGTGAGAGTGGGGCCGGAATGCGTGGGGGTGTGCGTTCGTACCAGCACGATGTGGGCTACCTAAACTGGGCGACTCACCCTTGACGGCATATATACACATATATACATATATAAACACAATATACACATATATACATATATAGATACAATATACATGTCTATGCAAAAAAAGATACAATATATACATACATATATATATGGTAGCTCACCGTACGTGGACGGCGACGGCGCTCCCGTGGCACGGCCCGGCGACGGCGCTCCCGTGGGACGGCGAGGGCGGCGACGGCGAGGGCGTGGAACGTTACGGCCCGGCGACGGTGCTCACGCAGGACGGCGACTGCGAGGGCGTGGAACGTCATGGCCCGGTAACAGCGCTCCCGCGGGACGACGACGGCAAGGGCGGTGACAGCGAGGGCGGCAACAGCGAGGGCGTGGACGGCGAGGGAGGCAACAGCGAGGGCGTGGACGGCGACGGCGAGGGCATGCACGGAAACGAATCGCTCTCTTATGATCGATTTGGTTGGGGGGAAGAAGGAAGAGGCGCGCGTTATAAGCCCCCCCCCCCTTTAACACCGGTTCGTGGCTTGAACCGGTGTTAAAGGAGGGAGGGAATTCGTTTCGCGCCCCCCTTTAACACCGGTTCCAGCCACGAACCGGTGTTAAAGGGGGGGATTGTGGGGATTTCGTTTGACGCGCACCCACTGTTGGAATTATGCCCTAGAGGCAATAATAAAGATGTTATTATTATAATTCTTGTTCATGATAAAGTTTATGTTCCATGCTAGAATTGTATTAAGCGGAAACTTTAATACTTGTGTGGTTTGTAAACAACACCGTGTCCCTAGTACGCCTCTATGGACTAGCTCATTGATCAATGATGGTTAAGGTTTCCTAACCATAGACATGAGTTGTCAATTGATAATGAGATCATATCATTGGGAGAATGATATGGTGGATAGACCCAAACAAAGCAGAGCAATTAGATCGTGTCATCGTGTTCGTCTTTGCGAAGCTTTTCCTATGTCAAATATTGTATTCCTTAGACCATGAGATAATGCAACTCCCTGGTATCGGAAGAAAGCTTTGAGGTCATCAAACGTCATCCTATGAGTGGGTGATCATAAAGGTGTCTCTCAGGTGATCGGAAAGTATCTGTTGGGTTGTATGTATCGAGATGGAATTTGTCCCTCCCAAGTCGGAGAGATATACTTTGGGCCCACTCGGTAATCGATATCAACACCGCTTGCAAGCATGTGGTTAAGGAGTTAATCACAAAGTGATATCGGATTACGGAACGAGTAAAGTACTTGCTGTGAACGAGATTGAACTAGGTATGACGGTACCGACGATCGAATCTCGGGCAAGTAAAATATCGCGAGACGAAGGGAATATATATATGGGATTGATTGAATCCTGGCATCGTGGTTCATCCGATATGATCATCGATGAATGTGTGGGAGTCAATATGGGTGCCCAGACCCCGCTGTTGATTATTGATAGAAGATCATGTCTGCATATTCTCGAACCCGCAGGGTCACACACTTAACGTATCTCGACGCTAGGATAGATTGGATAATTGGTTTATGAATTTTTGTTCGGAGTCTCGGATGGGATCCGGGATATCACGAGAGGTTCCGGAATGGTCCGGAGAATAAGATTCATATAAGGCAGTGCAGTTTTTGGAGTTCGGAATTGTTCCGGGTTAATCGGTATTGTACCGGAAGCTTCTAGAACCTTCCGGAAGGGGACCAACGTGGCCCCACCTTCCGGGAGGGGGAATGGGCCTATGAGGGAGTGTCCTGGCCGCATTGGGCCAGGGGCACAAGGCCCCATAGGGCCCAGCCGATTCTAGAGAGATTTGACTCGTTTAAATCTCGGGATAGAATTTCTAGATAAGGGAGAGTTTAAATCGTTTAAACTAGAGATAGGATTTCTAGATAAGGGAGAGTTTAAATTGTTTAAACTAGAGATAGGCTTGGAGGAGGGGCAAGGGCTGGCCGCCCCCCTCTATATATAGAGGGGGTGGTGCGCCCCCTCCCCACACACACCTTCCTCCAAGCCCTAGCAGCCTTGCTACCTTCCTCTCTCCCTCCCGACTGTTTGTAGGCGAAGCCCTGCAGCAGAAATTCTCCACCATATACACCACGCCGTCGTGTTGTAGATCCAATCTATCTCTCCACCATACTCGCTGGTCCGAGGAAGGAGGAGACGTCGAGGTGCTGCACGTGTGCATCTCACGGAGGCACCGCCACTTGTGGTGCTAGATCGGATCGGATCGCGAGGAGGAGAAGCGAGTATGACTACATCACCCACGTTCCGACGAACGTTCCGCTGTGCGAATCTTCAAGGGTATGAAGATCTAATCCAATCTCTCTCGTTGTTTGCATCTCCTAGATTAGATCTTGGCTTTCCCTCTGTTCGCTCCGTAGAAAATTTTGATTTACTATGCCGCGAAACCCTTCACCCACCCCCCCTTTAACACCGGTTCGTGGCTGGAACCGGTGTTAAAGGGGGACATTTATTTCGTACATTAAAGGGGTGGGGGCATTTTTAATTCAAAAAATAGGATAGAAGATAGAAAATTCATATATTTTTTATTTCAACTCAGAAAAATATGAATAATATATCATAGTTTTTAAAAATAAGATATATCCATTCATATAAAAACATTTTATAGTTAGTGTAGATGAAAAATTTCAAAATGATTAAAACACTTACATATAAATTTTGATTATTCAATTAAGACAAAAATAAAATAGTCAAACCCTAAAACTTTGAACTTAAGAAATATTAAGCATCTAAAAAGGAATCTAACCCTATTTTATTAGCGAAAATCATATTTTATTTTGTATTAACATTTTTGAATTGTTTGGATATTTAAATTTAGCATATTTTGTATACTTTGGAATCTGACAAAACTTTCAACATGAAAATTGTTTGCATTTAAAAAATTAATCCTAATTTTTTTTGTTTTTAAAAAATAAAATTCTAACTATTCAAACTTATAACAAATGGGAAAAGGCGGGCGGAATGCGCGGGAGGAAAAGGGCAGGAAGAAAATTTTATTACGATAGAACTGGAATTGAAGTACATAACGCAACTAACAAAGCACGACTGAAAATTAAGATACATAGAAGAACTGAAAATTAAGATACATGGCCAGATTAAGTCACAATCGGCCGAACTTGTTTTGTAATGTTGGAGTGATTCAGTCATGCTCCTGCCTACACATGTAATACTCGCCACTGTAGTCGTCATACTCGCCGCAGCCGTCGTCGCTGTCGTCGTCGGGGTCGCCGTAGTTGAACCTTGAAGGCTGAGTACACGTGGGCTGGACTTGAGGGTAGCGCGGGCGGGGGTTAGAGTCGGCGGCCGTGTCGTAGGACATGACGCTCTAGAGAGTCCGACCGCTCCACCACAGCCGACGGCCGACCTCGTTGAAGTTCGGAGGAGGTGGGCCGTCCTCCTTGTGCCTGGCGAGCGCCCTCTCACGCCGACCCCCGAAGAAGGCTTCCCAAGTAATGAAATAGTCGGGATGCCAGTTGGGATTCCTCCGCTGCTCTGGCGTGAGCTCGAAGTAGTAGTGGTTCGTGATGGCCATCCGGTGTGCCACACCTAGAGGGACAAGAGGAACCGGCACGCCTCCGGCGCTCAGCATCCAGCAGACGGGGACGCAGTAGCCCAGCGGGCAGGGGTAGTTCGAGGCGCAAAGCGCCTCCGCCTCCCTGGGGGTTAATCTTACGGTGGAAGCCATGGGAAAGAGTGATGAGGTTGCAGATATGAGTCTAGAGATGTGCAATAACAATGTAGGCCAATCCTACATATATATAGTGAGAAATGGCGGGAAGAAAACTTGCGGGAAGAAAAATCGCGGGAAGAACTGGTGGAAAGAAAAATGGCTCATTTAATACATATAGTGTTAACGGAAGAAATATAACATTGATTTCCATGTTGAGATACATATGTGTGCCAAAAATGCCTCATTTAATACATATAGTCAATCTTATGATCGCGTCGGCCGAAACCATGGAGTATCAGCACCGTTTAACATGATGGTTGGATCAGTCTTCACTTTGAAGGGCGAAATTTCATCAAACTTATTATAATCTTCTGACATGTATGTCTTGTCCTCCACTCCCACGATGTTTCTTTTTCCTGAAAGAACTATATGACGCTTTGGCTCATCGTGTGATGTATCTGTTTGCTTATTTTTTCTTTTTTCAGTTTGGTAGACATGTCTCCTTCACATAGAAAACCTCAGCCACATCATTGGCTAAGACGAATGGTTCTTCTAAGTACCCAAGATTGTTGAGATCCACTGTTGTCATTCCATACTTCATGTCTACCTCGACCCCTCCTCCTGTCATCTTGACCCATTTGCATCGAAACAAGGGGACCTTAAAATTAGGTTCATAGTCAAGTTCCCATATCTTCTCTATGAACCTATAATACGTGGTCTTTTGCCCATTGTCTTCTGCTGCATTAAAGCGGACACCACTGTTTTGGTTGGTGCTCTTTTTATCTTGGCCTATCGTGTAAAATGTATTCCCATTTGTCTTGTACCCTTGGAAAATACATACAGTCGAAGATGGTGTCCTGTCCAACAAGTACAGCTGATCTCCAACAGTGGTGTTATTCGTGAGAAGTCTTTGCAGCCAACTTCCAAAACTCGCCATGTGTTCACTTCTAATCCATTCATCAGACTGCCTCGGGTGTTTGAGGCGTATAAAATTCTTGTGTCCATTGATATACGGGGCAACCAAGATAGATCTTTGTAAAACCGTGTGGTGTTCTTGATTGAGAGAATGCCCGTCCCTAGATATCATTGCTTTACATCCTAGGGTGCCTTTTCCATGCAGTCTCTCCTCATGTCGTGATTGTGGAACACCAATCGCCTTAAGGTCATGAATAAATTCAACACAAAACTCAATGACCTCCTCTGTTACATAGCCCTTGGAGATGCTTCCTTCTGGCCTAGCACGGTTATGAATATATTTCTTTAAGACTCCCATGTACCTCTCAAAGGGGAACATATTGTGTAGAAATACAGGACCGAGAATGGCAATCTCTTCTACTAGGTGAACTAGGAGATGCGTCATAATATTGAAGAAGGATGGTGGGAACACCAACTCGAAGCTGAGAAGACATTGGGCCACATATGTCTGTAACCCTGGTAGGCTTTTTGGATCGATTACCTTTTGAGATATTGCATTGAGGAATGCACAAAGCTTCACAATGGGTCCTCGAACATTTTCAGGTAGAAGCCCCCTCAATGCAATCGGAAGCAATTGCGTCATAATCATGTGGCAGTCATGAGACTTCAGGTTTTGGAATTTTTTTTTGAGGGTAAAACAGTAGGGCAAAAAACCCCACTGCAATTTTTTTTTATATAAATCAAATAGAAGTACAAAATATTTACAAATACATTCCACCTCATAAAGAGGGATAACATTTTAATTAGCTATCTCCTGTCTAAGTTGGCTTCAATCCAATCCTTAAGTCCCTGATAGTACTTCTTCTTAATTCTATATAGGACCCATCTTAATTCCTGAGCTGTAATAGCCTTCTAGGTCTCCACCGATGCATGCTGATTGTTGAAAATTTCATTGTTTCTGCAAATCCAGATGCTCCAAGTTCCAAGTATCAGAATTTCCATTGCAAAAGGGACTTTCAGATCTTTTTTAATACTGGCTAGAACTTCAAAGATGCTTTGATCAGCCATATTGACCTGTGAGATTTCAGCCCAACAAGCTCTTGCAAATGGGCATTCCCAAAACAAATGTAAACTAGTTTCTTCACTATGGCATCCTTGGAAGACACAAGCGTAAGATGCCAGAGAAAATCATTTCCTTTTCAGCAGATTTCTTGTGTTAAGTCTATCAAGCAGAAAGAGCCAGAAGAAGAATTTGTGCTTTTGTTGACAAGAAGATTTCCAAATCCAAGAGAAATGTGGCTGCACTGGTTGGTACCCAACTAATGAACAGTAAGCCTTTTTGACCGAAAAATTATTGCCCCAGATGTAAGACCAACAATCAGATTCCCCTTCCCTGTCAAAATGGAGAATTTGTTCAAGACTTTGATATTCCTAAAACGCTTGTTGGGACAGAGGAAGGTAAAAGAGTTCCTGAGTATTGGTAGTATGCAGGAACTCAGTGACAGAAATGTGAGGGTTTTTTGCATATGAAAGTAGGTGCGGGAGCTTATGTTGGAGACAATTATCATTCCACATATCAGTCCAGAATAGTGTAGATTCCCCATTTCCAACCAAGCACTTTGCAAGTCCTTTAAAAATGTCAATCAGTTTTAGATGAGCTTTCCACCAAAAGGATCCCTCGACACTTCTTCCAGGCAGCTTACCATTACAATAGTAAGTATTCCAAACCAAATGAACCCAGGGAATATCCTTATGATTATAGAACTTATCCAGATTCTTCAAAAGAAGAGCAGAATTTTGGACATTAAGATCAAGAACTCCCAATCCACCCTGATTTTTGGGTCTACAGACTTTCTTCCATGCTACCAGAGCAGAACCTCTAGCTTGAACATCAGAAGTTTTCTTTCTCCACAAGCATTGCCTCATATATCTTATCAACTGTTCCTTAATAGTGACAGGAAGATCAAAACAACTCATGTAATATATGGGGAGGGAAGATAACACAGACTTAACTAGCTGCAATTTCCCCCCATAGTTCAGAAAGTCCACAATTCCACACAACCTTCTTTCAATTCTCTGAACAATAGGCAAAAAGTGCTCCACAGCAGGTTTATTCAAGCTCAGGGGCAAACCAAGATAGGTAAAAGGCAAAGATCCAGTGAGGCAAGAAAGAGTATTAGCAAAGTGCCCAAGCCTCTCAGAATCCATATTAATAGGCATCATGCTGGACTTGGAATAATTGACTTTGAGTCCAGTGGAGAGAGCAAAAGTATGCAGGATTGCTTTAAGACACAAAAGTTGCTCAGAATCAGCCTTAAGGATTACTAAAGTGTCATCTGCATACTGAACCACAGGAAAGTCAGGACAGAAAACAGTCTCAGTAGGCAAAGAAAGGAGACCCAAGGTCATTGCCTTATTGAGGATACTTTGAAGGAGATCAGCAGCCAGCACAAATAACAGAGGAGACAAAGGATCACCTTGCCTGACACCCCTTCTACAGTAAAACTTTTTCCCAGGCACACCATTTAAAAGCACAGAGGAAGAAGCAGACCCAAAAATCATCTGAATCCAAGAAATCCATTTAGCTCCAAAACCTTTGGCTTTAAGGATATTGATGATTGCAGAATGTTCAATTCTGTCAAAAGCCTTCTCAAAATCCAACTTGAGAATTAAAATTTCCTCCTTTGACTTATGGCACTGATTAAGAAATTCAAATGCCCAACCTAAACAGTCTTGAATAGATCTTTGCTTGAGGAAACCATATTGATTCTTGTGGACTAGTTTAAGAATGACTTTTTGCAGTCTATTGGCCAGAATCTTGGTGATAATCTTAAGGACACTATTTAGCAAGGAAATAGGTCTAAAATCAGCAGGAGTCAAAGGAGCAGCAATTTTTGGAATGAGGGTGATGAAAGAAGCATTAATGCTCTCCAAAGAGACCTTCCCATCATAGAACTCAAGAAGTAAATGCTTCACATCATCCTTGATAATAGGCCAGCAAAGCTTCATGAATTCATTATTAAAACCATCAGGGCCAGGAGACTTATCATTAGGCAAATTTGTGATGACTTCATCAATCTCCTCATCAGAGAAAGGCTTTTCCAAAGCTTCCATTTCCTCTTGACTTAAGCAATCACCAGCCAAATCGTTAAGATTGAAATGCATTTCAGGCTTATCAGAAGTGCCCAATCTATCTCTAAAGGAATTCCAAAGAAGATTTGCTTTTCCATCATGATCATAGATCTCAAGATCAGAGCCATCTTTGAGCATTGAAATGTAGTTGTGTCTGAAACTTATGGTAGCTCTGGAGTGAAAGAATTTTGTGTTCTCATCCCCCAGTTTAACCCATTTAATTTTCCCTCTCTGCTTCCAATAAGTATTCTGGTTTTTTAGAAGAGAAATAATAAGATCTTTCAGGATATCCCTAAGATTCCACTCATGAACAGTGAGAGTTCTCATTTCCTCCATGACATCAAGCAGATCAATGGTGGCATTAACATTACAAATTTGTGTCTTTAGACAAGGTAGCTGCTTGGCCCAAAGCTTTAACCCTCTTCTCACATTTTTGAATTTAGCATTTATATTTTTTGCAGAATCCAGGAAGCCCACAGGAATGTTCCAGGCATTTTGAACAATATCTTTAAACTCTTTATGATGTAACCAATGGTTTTCAAATCTGAACACCTGAGCTTTTGGAATCATTGTGCCAATGGTAATGACACAGGGGAGGTGATCAGAAGTAGGCTTAGCAAGAGGAGCAACAAAAGTGGAGGGAAAACTCTGAGTCCAGACAGCAGAAGTAAAAAACCAATCCAATCTTTCCAAAAGAGGATCCTTCTGCATGTTACTCCAAGTGAACTTTCTACCCTTAAGAGGTAATTCAATGAGTCCCAAATTATTAATAGCTTCATTGAAGAGAAGCATACCATTCACATCCCCTCCCAATTTGTTTCTATCAGAAGGTTGCCTACAGAAGTTAAAATCTCCCACTATAAGCCAATCCACATCATCAGGCATATCAATGCTGCCAAACCATTCTAAAAATTCAGACTTTTTTTCAGGCAAACAAGGCCCATAAATGTTGGAGAGAATCCAGGATTTATTGGATAAGAGAGATGTCAAGGTAATGGAGATAGAGAACTCATTGAGGAAAGAAAGTTGCCCAGAAAACAGGGAGCCATTCCAAATGATGATCAAACCTCCAGATGCACCTCTGGAAGGAAGAAATTCAAAGTTGGTAAATTTGGAGGGGCAGAATTTTTTAATGAAGGAGCTGTCAAAACCCTCTCTCTTGGTTTCTTGGAGACAGATAATGTCACAGTCAGACTCCTCAATTTTGCTTCTGAGAGCAAACCATTTTTTATCAGAATTAATTCCCCTGATATTCCAATTCACCAGTACGGAGGACAGGCTTCCTCCGGGGTTCTGCCAGACATTTGAAATGCTTGCCTTTCTTTCTTATGGGATGCAGGTTCGGAAAAAATCGACGATACCCTAGGTACACAACCTTCTTACATTTATCAAAATATACACTTTCAGTCTCATCTAAATAGTGCATGCATGCTTTGAATCCCTTGTTTGTCTGCCCTGAAATGTTACTAAGAGCAGGCCAATCATTGATGGTTACGAAAATCAATGCTCGTAGGTCAAATGGCTCCCCTTTGTGCTTATCCCACATACGTACACCTGGTTTGGCCCATAGCTGTAAAAGTTCTTGAACTAATGGCCTTAGGTACACATCAATGTCGTTGCCGGGTTGCCTTGGGCTTGGATGAGCACTGGCATCATAATGAACTTCCTCTTCATGCACAATCAAGGAGGAAGATTATAGATACATAGAGTCATAGGCCAGGTGCTATGACTGCAGCTCTGCTCCCCAAAAGGATTCATATCATCTGTACTTAGACCAAACCTTAAGTTCCTTGCGTCACGTGCGAAGTCCGGGTACTCTCGCTCAACTTTTCTCCACTGTGACCCATCAGCGGGGTGTCTCAACATCGCGTCTTCCTTACGGTCTTCCATGTGCCATCGCAATAACTTGGCATGCTCTTTGTTTCTGAAGAGATGCTTTAACAGTGGTATTATATGAGCATACCACATAACCTTGGCAGAAACCTTCTTCCTAGGGGCCTCGCCCTCAACATCGTCAGGGTCGTCTCGTCTGATCTTATACCGCAGTGCAGTGCATACAGGGCATGCATCCATATTCTCGTACTTCTCACCGCGGTAGAGGATGCAGTCATTAATGCAGGCATGTATCTTCTGCATGTCTAATCCTAGAGGGCAGACAACCTTATTTGCTTGGTATGTACTATCGGGCAATTCATTATTTCTTGGAAGCAGATTCTTCATTTTTACCAACAACTTTGAAAATACGCTGTCAGTCACACCGTTCTCTGCCTTCAATTGCAACAAATCCAGTGTGGTACCTAGCTTTTTGTGGCCATCTTCGCAAGTTGGGTACAACAATGTTTCATGATCCTTTAACATCTGCTCCTGCTTCTCCTTCTCCTTTTCAGTTTCACATTCTTCCTTTGCATCAGTAATGGCTCGACCAAGATCGTCATCAGTGGGCCCATCTACTGCCTCTTGATCTTCATTATCTACCCCTGTTGCAGTATCATCGTATTCAGGATACATATTATGATAGTTGTCATCATCCTCTTCTTCGTTGTCTTCCATCATAACCCCTCTTTCTCCGTGCTTGGTCCAACAATTATAGTTGGGCATGAAACTGGATCGAAGCAGGTGGGCGTGAATAGTTTTGGTATTTGAGTAGTCTTTCTTGTTCTGATAGTGAACACACGGACAACACATAAAAACATTGTGACCACGGTTTGCCTTAGCCACAATGATGAAATTTTGGAGGCCCGTAATATACTCGAAAGTGTGTCGGTCACCGTACATCCATTGCCGGTTCATCTACATTATATAGTATATCAAAAATTAATAGAGAGATGACCATTTATATAGTACATCAATGACACATGAAAGGATAAAGTTTCCGACCTCGACCGAGAAGGAAAGAGCAACGAGAAAACTTAATTCGAGCTCTCGGGCATTTCACCGAACACCTCTTGTGCATAGGGAAAAAACACAAACTAGCACACCTCCCACCCTCTTGCTAAGCTCCAAAATGAGAGAGAGGGGTGTGGGATGCGGTGTGTTATATAGGCGCACCCCCTTTAACACCGGTTCAAGCCACAAACCGGTGTTAAAGGGGAGAGGTTGCGCGGGGCGGCGGTGCAGGGCCTTTAACACCGGTTCGAGGCTCGAACCGGTGTTAAAGGGGGTGCGCCTTTTTGCTTTCTGGACCACGCTGGTACGGACGTCCCCTTTAACGCCGGTTCGTAGAAGAACCGGTGTTAAAGCCCATTTCCGACCTTAACCAAAGGCCTCGTTTCCATTAGTGATACTAACTTTGTCCCCGCAGAGTAAGGAGTATAGTTTTGTTGAAAAGCCAAGCAATGTAAAGTTTGATCAAGGTTATTAAAAAATTATTAACATTCACAATGTCAAATATGCATCATTAGATACATTACGAAATCTATTTTCATGTTGTGTACACATAGTATTACAGCAATTCATAATTTTTCATGAAACCGTTTGATTTTTAGAAAAAAAATTATACGCCTTGTTTGGTGCACCAGGGGTAATAATTACTTAATCTGTATGTATGGTGGGCCATGAGGCCTTACTGATCTAGCAACTGCTGTCCACAAGTACATACCATCATTAATCCCGTAACAAACTTGTAGGCTCCACGCAGCACAAGCTTCGTCTCATGCATGGACTCGTTTTGGACTGATCGATCATGAGATGGGGAACAAGCCAAGCCGCCATACCTAACCCAACTTGGATTTTGGAGGCGAAACCGGCGCCCTTGTTGCGTCGTGTTCTGCTCCGTGGCTCGATCGGTTACCTTTTTGTTTTCTGGTCCCATGAGATGAGCCAACCCTGTTGGGAAACCGGGCCGGTAGAGGCCCATTCGGTGTGGCCTCTACCAGGCTAGGGTTGGTCCATGTGGGTATCGTATCCCCTTTTGTCTATAAATAGAGGAACAACCTTTGTACGTGAGTTACCGAGAAAGATATCAATAAAAGTTCCCTGTTTCATCTACTTGTAGTGTGTGTGCCTTCTCCTAGTCTTCTTCTTCGACGTGGAACAGCCCCGGGACCGGTCAGTCGGCAGGGGGTGTTCCAACACGTTATCAGCACGTGTCTCTCCGTCGAGCCTCCGTCAAGCCACCGTCGAGCCTGCATCACGCAGGCTTTCGTTGAAGGTAACACAAATCTGACCGCAAAAATGGATTCGTCTCGCGTTTTCCCTTCAAGATTTGCGTTTAGATCTTAGATCAGTTTCCATCTTAGGTGCGGATTTTTCTTTCCGGGAGTCGAGCTGACCTGCTGTCGCCGACCAATGTCGATCTAATCACTCCCAGATTAAAAATTTGTTGACTGTACCGTCGATGCGTGCACCTGCTATGCCGATCTGGTTTTTATTTAGTAGATCGGACTGATCTTGACCGGCTATGTAGATCGCGCCGATTTTTGGCAGATCGGAAATACCGAGTTTTTTTCTTCCGTTCCTAGCAACTGCCATGAACACGACGTGGATGCAGCCGCCACAGCCCCGCTGGCTGCAGCGCACGCCACGCTGCCGCCGAGCCGCGCCGCGCTGGAGCCGCGCTGGCCGCCACCAAGCCGCGCCGCGCTGGAGCCGCGCTGGCCGCCACCGAGCCGCGCCGCGTGCTGGAAGCCGCCGCGCCGTGCCCAGCCGGTCGCCGTCGCGCGCGCTAGCTGCGCTTGCCGCTGGCGCCGCACGACCCCCGCCCCGCTGGCCACTGCCCTGCAGCCGCGAGCCGTTGCTGCGCGCTGCGTGCCGCGCCGCCGCTTGCGCTGCGCGTCGTACCGCCGCCGAGCCGCGCCGTGCCCAGCCGGCCGCCGTCGCGCGCGCTAGCTGCGCTTGCCGCTGGCGCCGCACGACCCCCGCCCCGCTGGCCACTGCCCTGCAGCCGCGAGCCGTTGCTGCGCGCTGCGTGCCGCGCCGCCGCTTGCGCTGCGCGTCGTACCGCCGCGAGCTACTGCCGTGCGCTGGGAACCGTGCCGCCGCGTGCGCCGCTGTGCGCTGCGTGCTCGCGGGCTGCTGCGCCCTGCGCGCCGCCGTCGGGCCACCCCCTCCTCGACCCGCCTCCTGCCCGCCGTCGCCGGCGCGGCTTTCTGCCGCCGTCCCCCGCTCAGTCGGGAGCACTTGCTCCGTCTCCCCTGCTAGCGGGTTGGGACAGTCTGGGTGGGCCGGCCCAGTTGGGCCCTTTTCGGCCCAGGCGGTAATTAAAAAAAAAAAGGGGTGGACGCCCTGTCCACACGCGTTTGCTGGGCTGTTGGACCGTTTTTGGCTCTGTTTTCCGTCCGTTTTTGCACAAGCTTTTGAACTATGTTTTACTATAGTTATTAATTACCGCATGTCTTTAATACTTTGTATCTCATAGTTAGCTTGCACCGTTTTTAAATTGAATTTTGGAACGCCGTCATATTTGAATTATTGTATCGATTATCGCATTTATGCAACCGATTACCTGCTGTAATCTTATACACTTTGCATAAATTGCAGATGACCGGAATCGTCAGCCGCGAGTTCCCGGAGTTGACCCAGGATGGGCTTAACTACCTGACTTGGGCCTCGGACGTTGAGATCGTCCTTGAAGGCCGATGCATCAAGGATGCGTTGATTGAGGGGACCCCGACGGCCCCCAGCAAAACCATCCCGGCGGATAACGCCAAAGCCCTGCACTTCCTCCGCCATCACATGTGTGAGACTCTCAAGAATGAGTACATGGCAGAACGAAGTGCTTCTGCCCTTTGGACCGCCCTCAACAAGCGGTTCTCTAGGCTGAAGTACACCATTCAGCCACAGGCGGAGGCAGATTGGATACGTCTGAGGTTTGCAGACTTCAAGACGGTGGGAGAGTACAACTCCAGGTTGCACCGGATTTGTACTATTCTTCAGCTGTGTGGGACCAGTACCACTGATCAGCAGAAGATAGACAAAACCCTCTCCACATTCCATCCGGACAACATCCAGTCCTCGCGAAACTTTCGCCAGGAAGGATTTACGGAATATGCAGCGCTTATTGATGCTCTCCAGGTGGCCGAGGCGCAGGATAATGTTCTGAAAAAGAACTTCTCCGCGCAACCCTTCGCAGGGGGCCCAAGTCATGAGGCCAATGTTGGTGCCTACAAGGTGCGCAAGCCCATCCACAAGAAGAGAGGCAAGAAGGGCAAGAAGGGACCCAACTCCTCCAACCCGGCCAAGCAACGCAAGGCGGGCAAGGGGGAGGCGAGGCCCCAGGACTGCTTCCGCTGTGGCTCCAAGACTCACTTCTCCAGGCAGTGTTTGGCCCCTAAACACGTCGTCGACGCGTTAAAGGCCAACAAGAAGGCGCGCGAGGCGCATCTTTTGTCCAGGTTGAGGCACCACTGGCGCCCGGAGCGGCGCCTGTGCAAAACGTCACACACATAGTAGCGCAGGACGTAGCACAAGTGGCAGCACCCTCGGCGGACCCCACGGACGCCGCTGTGCCCATGGAGGTTGAGCACGTTGTGCCCCCGCCACCTCAGCCAGGCCCCTTGTCCATGATGATGGCCAGCGCAGAGCCCCCCACTGACCTTGAGATACTGGCTGAGATTGGTGATTTCCTCGCAGAATCCACCTGAGCTCCATTTTGTTATGATGATTACTTTTCCGCAATAATCAAATACAATTACTCGATATGGTTGTAAGCTCTATGAGAGCATAACATTTATTTGTTTTCTGGCGATTGGATGACATTTATTCATTTATTCCATTATTTGATTATGTGATGTTCCGAAATGCTTCTGTGTTTTACTTACTTGATGTAGCATCTTCCTCGCTCCATTATATTAATTAGGCACTATATTTTAGAACGCGTGTGGCGCCCAAATGGAGGAAACGTGCCTTGCTGATAGCGGCACCACCAATACCATCTTGAGAGAAACAAAGTATTTTGAGTCAATTACCAAAAACCCTGGTAACATAATGACGATCGCCGGCTGCGGTCCGAATGTAGTTGGCTCCGGAAGAGCAACTATCATACTCCCAAACGGAACAAGTCTGATCATTGAAGAGGCATTATTGTATCTGGAGTCGACTCGTACTCTCTTAAGTTTTAGAGACATCCGCGCAAATGGTTTCCATGTCGAAACCGATGATGATGAGAATGGAAAGGAGTTCCTACTCATTACTAAGCGCGACGAAAATGGTAAACATGTTGTCGAGAGACTCCCTTCATTGGCTACTGGGCTGTACTACACTAAGATAGTAGCACCACCTATTTACACTACCCTTAAGACTGTTTTTAGAAGCTCCGAACTATTCTGCCTTTGGCATGATAGGTTAGGCCACCCCGGTCTTAGGATGATGATAAATATAATTAACAACTCGAACGGTCATAATGTTAATGTGAAAAATTTCCCGAATCCCGATGATTTCGTGTGCTCAGCATGCGCTATGGGGAAATTGATCATTAAACCGTCCCCCCTAAAGGTGAAGGATGAACTCCCCGCGTTCTTGGAACGCATTCAAGGGGATATATGTGGTCCAATTCAGCCCCTCTCAGGGCCGTTTCGGTACTTCATGGTGCTCATCGATGCTTCCTCTAAATGGTCCAATGTTTGCCTGCTGTCAACACGGAACCATGCTTTTGCAAAGTTGATCTCCCAGATCATACAAATAAGGAATAAATTCCCTGATTATCGTTTAAAGTCTATTCGAATGGACAATGCCGGAGAATTTACTTCAAAGGCATTCGATGATTATTGCATGGCAACTGGAATCAAACTTGAGCACTCCGTACCGCATGTCCACACTCAAAATGGACTCGCGGAGGCATTGATTAAAAGGATTAAATTCATTGCCCGACCACTCCTTCAGGGTTGTAATTTACCAACTACATGTTGGGGACACGCGGTGTTACACGCCGCTAATCTCATCAACTTTCGACCATCGGCCTACAACATCCACTCTCCCATCCAACTTGCGCAAGGGTCGGCACCGAAAATTTCCCACCTACATAGGTTCGGCTGCCAGGTATATGTACCTATACCACCACCCCAGCGATCAGCTATGGGACCGCTCCGTAAGTCGGGGATATACGTTGGTTATGAGACTGTGTCCATAATCAGGTTCTTGGACCCCTTGACAGGTGACTGTCACACGGCCCGTTTTGCTGACTGCATTTTTGACGAGGATCTTTTCCCGACTTTGGGGGGAGGTAATCAACCCCTGGATGACAAAAGTCGAGAAATCACGTGGAAAGCCACGGGGATCCACGCTCATGACCTGCGCACTGTTGAGACTAATAGAGAAGTCCAAAAGATACTAGATTTGCACTCCCTAGCAAATCAACTGCCCGATCATTTCAGTGATTTAAAGACTGTAACAAAGTCGCATGTGCATGCGCGCAATGCACCGGAAAGGGTTGAAATACCAAAGAAAAATGATGGTATACCCGCTCCTGCTCCAAGGCCTAAGAGGACGCGGATTCCGGTTTCTCAAATCCCAAGTACCCGGGGACGCCCGAAGAAAAAGGATAAGAGAGATTTATTACAGACTACCCCTGTTGAGGGGAGCCAGTTGAGACCTGGCACGAGTACGGATATTTCAGTGCACGAAATTCCGGACTTGAACTTTCCTATATCGGAAATACCCAGCGAAGTTGTGTGCGCACACATCGGAGCGGGAAAGCTAAAGGACCTAGCTCCTGGATTGGGAAATCCGGTGGAGCAAGAGGATGTGCCTGATGCACTCCATGACGAAATGGCCATTAACTATGTTAATTCGGGCGAGTCATACAACCGAGCCATGGCAAATGTCGACGTTAATTTTGCCAAGAAAATTGCCTCAATCATAGATCTTGACCCTGAGCCTAACACGCTCGCTGATTGCAAGAAAAGGTCGGATTGGAAAGATTGGCAGAAGGCAATTACTGCTGAATTATTATCGTTAAACAAAAGAGAGGTATTTGGACCTGTTTATCTAACTCCTCCCCATATTCGCCCCGTTGGCCATAAATGGGTTTTTGTTCGAAAGAGAAACGAGAATAATGAAGTAGTAAGGTACAAAGCAAGGCTCGTTGCTCAAGGTTTCACTCAGCGACCAGGTGTCGACTTTGAGGAAACTTACTCCCCAGTCATGGATGGAATTACCTTTAGATACTTGATCTCAATGGTAGTAAACATGGACTTAAAAATGAAACTAATGGATGTTGTCACCGCTTACCTATATGGTAACTTGGATTCGGACATACACATGAAAGTACCAGAAGGTATCCCTGTCCCGAACCAGGATAGAGCAAACAGGAGCTTATACAGTGTTCAGCTTAAGAAGTCATTGTATGGACTAAAACAGTCAGGTAGGATGTGGTATAATCGTTTAAGCGATTTCCTTCATGAGAAGGGCTACGCGAGCAATGAAGATTGCCCATGTGTTTTTATACGGAGATCCCAGGATGGTTTCTGTATTATCTCGATGTACGTGGACGATTTGAATATAATCGGTACACCTGACGATATTGAGGAAGCGAGTTCCTACCTGATGTCGGAATTCGAGATGAAAGACTTAGGCAAAACCAAGTTCTGCCTCGGTCTGCAACTTGAGCATTCCCCTGCTGGGATTCTAGTTCACCAGTCGGCCTACACCCAGAAGGTGTTGGAACGATTTGGGTTTGAAAAGGCATATCCTTCTAAGACCCCGATGGTCGGAAGATCTTTGCAGCAAGACAAGGACCCGTTCAGGCCTAAAGAAGAGGGGGAGGAAATTCTGGGACCGGAATTCCCCTACTTAAGTGCAGTTGGCGCACTTATGTACCTCGCAAATTGTACACAGCCGGATATTGCATTCGCCGTCAATTTGCTTGCAAGGTACAGTTCTGATCCTACCAAGAGGCATTGGAAAGGCGTTAAAGACATCTTTAGGTACATACAAGGGACAAAGGACCTTGGCTTGTTTTACCAAAAGAACCAAGACCTATCTGTTGTAGGCTATGCAGATGCTGGGTACCTTTCGGACCCGCATACATCCAAGTCGCAGACTGGATATGTTTTCCTTTGTGGTGGAACAGCTATTTCCTGGAAATCGTCTAAGCAAACTCTTGTGTCGACTTCGACGAACCACTCGGAAATCATAGCATTATATGAAGCATCACGAGAATGTGTATGGCTTCGACGCGTAGTCAGTCACATCCAGATGTCATGTGGACTGAACAACGTACAAACCCCAACAATTATCTATGAAGATAATGCCGCTTGTGTTGCACAAGTCCAGACGGGTTACGTGAAGAGCAATCTCACAAAGCATATAAACCCCAAGTTCTTTTATGCACATGAGTTGCAAAAGATGAACGAAGTGAAAGTCTTGCATACTAAGTCGTGTGAAAATCTCGCTGATTTGTTCACTAAATCATTGCCAGCGTCTTCTTTCGAGAGATGTGTCCGAGGGATCGGCATGATGAGACTTAGGTAGATGCAAGGTTCAGGGGGAGAATCTTCACAAACTCATCGCTGAAATCTTGATCCCGATGATTGAGTACTTAACTTTATAGTTAAGTGAATTGTACTCTTTTTCCCTTAGTGAGTTTTTATGAAGTTTCTCACATGAGGTTTTTAATGAGGCAATTCGTGCAACACAGCAAGAAGTATACCGTGTGCATTTCTCCATATTTTTCCCATTGGGTTTTTCGGAGTTTTAAGCCATGGTTATACAGATAAGATACCCAGGGGGAGTGTTGGGAAACCGGGCCGGTAGAGGCCCATTCGGTGTGGCCTCTACCAGGCTAGGGTTGGTCCATGTGGGTATCGTATCTCCCTTTTGTCTATAAATAGAGGAACAACCTTTGTACGTGAGTTACCGAGAAATATATCAATAAAAGTTCCCTGTTTCATCTACTTGTAGTGTGTGTGCCTTCTCCTAGTGTTCTTCTTCGACGTGGAACAGCCCCGGTACCGGTCAGTCGGCAGGGGGTGTTCCAACAAACCCCACTCTGGCTACATGCATGGTGCCGATAGTGCTAGTGGATTCAGCCATGGATCGATCGTGGTTCCGTTCGCCTTGTGTCTCTAATAATTCTACCTTTTAAACAGTCGCATCGTTATAAAATTGTCATCATCGTGTCATACAAACCTGCCTTGTATTCCTAATTCCAGCTAAATGGTAACCATACAACGTAAAGGAAAATAAATTAGATTATTCTTAAAATATAGAATTTGTGAAAAAAAATAATGTTTATTAAGTTAAAATTTTGCAACAAAATAAAGAAAACCATGGATTTTATATTTTAAAATATTAAGTTAAACAGTACTAAAAATATGATTTTTTTAATGAAAAATCATAAAAATTTAACACTACTTCCTCTGGGCACTAATATAAGACATTTTATCTTGGCAAACTAACTTAGTTTGCCCAAACTTTTTATGTTAGTGAACAGAAGACATACCTTCTGAATTAATATGCGTTATGCATTTTGAAAATTCCTATGATTTCTATTGTTTTTTATGCCGTAGTTTTATATTTTTTCTCTTCTCTTATTTGACATGACCCTAGCGTCGAGACACACCAAAAGATGCAGTTGCGCTATGGTGGCATTCAAAAGCCATAGGATCAGGGGCGGATCCGCGCCTGGTGCTACAGGTGCTGTAGCACCAGCTAAGAAGCTAAATTGCAACAAACATTTGCTAATTTTTTAGATGAAAATTAGAAAAAGCTCATGTAATTAGCGCCACTAAGAAAACATTAGCACCAAACTTGGGCGCCTTCCAGCTCCGCCACTGTACAGGATAACTGTTTCGCCGTAATGTACCCACGACGCTTTTAAACCGCCGTATTAGTACAGAATTATCATGGTCTAATAAATTGGCTTATATTTCTATATTCCAGCCAATGTACGCATAAACCTATAAAATAAATTAAGTTACTCTTAGAAATACTTCGTGCGACTCATACTAGTTGATTTGGATTCATCTACATACGAACATACCTAGTCAAGTTTTAGTGCTAGATACATCCACAAATTTGTGATAGTTTTTTCTCCTTTTCTCTTACTTCACATAGATGTCATCATCAACCCCGCTTTTGATGGGCCAAAATACAAAAATATATAAGGTTTTCATGCTTGGGAAACCAAGAATTAATATCAGACAATGAAACCGGAGACCAAATTAAGACCTTTTTTTCTTAATACTCCCTCCGTCACGGTTTGGAGGGCGTCTTATAAAAATCATGCGTTTACAAAACTCTTCTCCTCTTAGGCGCGTTAGAATTAATCACATAATTAATGTCTTTTTTCCCTACTTCCTACTCCATGCAGCCAAGAAATTAATTTTTGCATGCAACTCCACCAATGCATACGTCTAAACTCCTCGTTCTCATTAAGTAATTATATTTAATAGGACGCCGAATAATTAATAGGCCTATTTTCTCCCATCAAATTTGCATGTTTTTGGCATAAACCTGGTCCAATCAGCGCCCAGCTAGATCCTAACAATCTCTCTAAAACGCCCTTTAAACAGTAACAGAGAAAGTAGTCAAATCACTAAGAAAACATTCCAAGCTAGCTAGGATTAGCTATAGGCTAGATCAACAACCACCTCTGGCGAGAAAAAACGAACCTGGTGTCCAGCCATGCCCCCAGGGCCGGCCCATGAGGGGGGGCAACGGGGCGACCGCCCTAGGCCCTCCAAGGACAGGGGCCCCCGCCTAGTTGACCAGCACGGCAACAGGTACCAGTACGTACGATATCCATCGTTCTTCCCCTCAGAAAAAAAAGAACGCATTTTCTTCTATACTCTTACGATGTCTTCTCTAGGGCCTGGTCTCCTCCCCAAATTCTCCAATCAATTAGCGCAGCCGCTGCCGTCGTTCTGGACCTTTCCAATTCCAAGGTCGCCGCTGCCATTAATGGAGACAAACGGTGTTATTTTGCTCTCCAATCACTCCCTGCTCTCTTTCCAAGATCAACGTTCTTCTACTCCTCTGAGATGGTACGTCTCCCTCCCCCCTCAATCGATCTGTTGTTAAATAGCCAGTCTCCCGGATTCTTACTGCTTCACATCTCTTGTTCTTCTCTTCTTAGGTCTGTTCTTGATCTTGAGTTCTTCAAGATTTTACTAGATCTGAGCCTGAGCGTGAGAAGAAGAGGGGACGGTTCACGAGGATTGATCAAGCGGTCTTCTCACCAAGATCAATTCGACATCAGGCCATCTGCTCATATCCAGGTGCTTTTGTTCCCTTTACTGATTGTTCTCTGCGAATTGTTTTGGACCTCTTGGTGGCATGCCTCCTAAAAAATGTTTATCTGGCAATGAGAAAAGGAAGAGAAAAAAACATAAAGATGAACTGCTAGAATCCCAGAGAGGTTCACGTAACAAATATTTTAGAACCGGTAGTTCTTCTAGGAACTCGCTGCAATTAGCCATAGTAAGTGTTGAAGAGCAGCAAACTGAGAATTTATCCAATGACCATGATACCAATGAGGTTGATAATAATATTAGTCACCATGAAAACCTTGATTCACCAGATTTGGAAATTCCAAATGTTGATGAACAACAATCTTTTACTGTTTATATTTTTGATCCACGAAATTGGGACAATTTAGATGATAAAGCTAGGCATGCTTTAATTGAAAAGGGCCCTGTAAGAGAAAATAATATTGTGTTTCCATTAGATAGTAAGGCTAGGCATTTTTCAGAAACTTACTATTCTAGAAAAATGAACAATGGGGAGAGGCATGACAGGAAATGGTTGGTTTACTCTGCATATGTTGACAAGGTGTACTGTTTTTGTTGTAAGCTTTTTAAATCCCATAGAAACAAGAGTTCGTTAGCGGGTAATGGACCGAGAGATTGGAAGCATCTTGGTGACAGGCTTAAAGACCATGAAAATGGTGTAGAGCATATTAAAAACATGAACACCTGGAATGAGTTTAGAGTCAGAATATCTAAAAATAAAACAATTGATAGGGATTTGCAGCAACAGATCACAAAGGAGAAAAAACGTTTGAGACAAGTGCTAATAAGACTAGTAGCCATTGTAAAGTTTCTTGCTAAACGAAACTTAGCTTTTCGTGGATCTACTGAAAAAATTTACCAACACAACAATGGTAATTTCTTGGCATGTGTAGAGATGATTGCTGAATTTGATCCAGTAATGCAAGAACATCTTAGAAGAATAAAAAATGATGAAATTTATCATCATTATCTTAGCCACAAAATTCAGAACGAGTTAATTTCTTTATTGGCTTCTAGTGTTACAAGTTCTATCTTAAAAATTGTTAAAGAGGCCAAATATTTCTCCATTATTCTTGACTGTACTCCTGATGTTAGCCATCAAGAACAAATGACTTTAATTATTAGATGTGTTAACATGTCGAACGACAAAATTAAGATAGAGGAGTTCTTTATTGAATTTTTGAAGGTGGATGATACATCTGGTTTGGGTCTTTTTAATGTACTTCTTGATGCTATAGAGTCATATGGCCTAAATATTAATGATGTGAGGGGTCAAGGTTACGACAATGGATCAAACATGAAAGGGAAAAAACAAGGGGTACAAAGTCGGTTGCTTGAAATTAATTCAAGTGCTCTGTATATGCCATGTGCGTGTTATAGTCTAAATCTTACTTTGTGTGATATGGCTAGTTCGTGTGGTAAAGCTATTTCTTTTTTTGGAATTGTGCAATGCATTTATGTTTTATTTTCAAGTTCCACTAAAAGATGGAAAGTGTTGCTTGACCATATTCCAAGTTTGACTATGAAAGGATTGTCTAATACACGGTGGGAGAGTCGAATCAAAAGTGTTAAAGCTATTAGAGATCAAGCACCTCAATTAAGGTTAGCTTTGTCCGAGGTAGGTAAAATATGTACAGATGCCAAGTCAAAGACTGATGCAAAAAATATGTTTGATGCTCTTGGTAGTTTTGAGTTTATACTTGGTATGGTCATTTGGCATGACATTTTATTTGTTGTAAACACGGTGAGTAAGAACTTGCAGTCTGCGACCATGTGTGTTGACTCTACTTTGCAGCAAATTGAAGGAATAATGATTTTTTTTGAAAATTACAGAAATGTAGGATTTGCATCTAGTTTGAAGATTGCAAAAGCTATTGCATCGGAAATGGGAATAGAACCATCGTTTCCAGTAAAACGTAGCATTACTAGGAAAAAGCAATTTGATGATCCTGATCACGATGAAGAAGTTCTATTAGCTGAGAAGACATTTGAAGTTAATTATTTCTTAGTCATGGTTGATGTTGCAAAAGTCTCCCTGAAAAACAGATTTGATAAACTTAAAGTGTTCAAAGATATATTTGGCTTCTTACTTAACTCAAAAGACTTAAAGTTATTGGATGATATTGAATTACGCAAAAGTTGTGCCAAATTTGTAGAAACATTTTCTCGAGGTGATGTTGAATTAGATGATATTTTTTCTGAATTAAGACTACTGCAAATGACTTTACCGGAATGTGATGTGCCAATGCGTGCTATGGAGATTTTTCAGTTTGTTAGAGATATAGACTGCTTTCCAAATATATTAATAGCTTATCGAATTTTATTTACTGTACCGGTCACTGTAGCATCAGCTGAACGTAGTTTCTCAAAGTTGAAGTTATTAAAAAACTATTTGAGATCATCAATGTCACAGGAACGACTAACCGGTCTTGCTACTTTATGCATTGAGAAAGATAAGTTGGATGAAATAAATGTTGATGCAATTATTGATGACTTTGCTTCTAGAAGTGTTATAAGAAACAAAAAGATTTCTTCATCATAGTATAAGCATGAAGTGTTAAGGTTTCTTTGTTGTGCTTTATGCAGAAAATTTGGTGAAGTTGCAAATTCTGGTGGAGACATGGCCTGAAGAACATTGCAGATTATGGAGCATATAAACTAATGTAAGTTCTCCTAGGTCTGATCATCATAGTATAAACTACTATGTAAAAAGCAAGTGTTAAATTTGCTTTACTATGCCTTATGCAGGAAGTTTTGAAAAGTTCCATTCCAGTGGAAAACATAGCAGATTGAAGATGACATAAACTTATGTAATTTCTCATCTTGTCATTCATTAGCATCATATCTCTTGCTAGCGCAAAAGCTTTAGTTATAACAAGATTATTTGTTTCGCAGATGAATTGACGAAATGGTCTCTTTGTGGCACGTAGAAAATCTTTAGTTCAACTATATTATTTCCTTACTATCATGATGTAGTTATCTGGACCTTTACAAATATATAATCTATGGTGTGAGTTTTGTAGTTCAAAGAACATTGGTATATGCTATGTACTGGGATGCTTTTCAAATAAATTGAATTTTGAACCTTTTTTTTTGTCAACAAGGCCCTTTTTTGTTTTGTCGCCCCAGGGCCCTGAATAAGTATGGACCGGCCCTGCATGCCCCTCGCAACTCCCGATCGGACCCAGGAGAGCGACGTGCACTAGGCGTCCAAGCGCGTGCGGACAAGCCACAAACCTCACCTCACCGGCATCGGCATCGGCATCTGCCTAGCTAGCGATGGACGTCCGCATCGGCGAGCGTACGTGCGTACGCGTGTGATTCGACGACGGCGATGGCGCGGATTATTTGCGGTGCCGGGCGGAGGCTCGTCAACGTCACCACCGGCCCTGCTTGCCGGCGAGCGAACCGTCTCGCCCGTCAATGACTGGGTCAGTCGATCTTTACCATACAGCTATGGATTCCCTGCTCCTCTGGGTGGCATCTGCTGTCCTGGTGGGCTTCTTCCTCGCCACACACAGGGGAAAAAAGTAAAATTACTGGCTCGTTTTAACGGATTTTGGGAAACAGCCTCTTCCATTATCTTGGAGAAAATCTGAGCTCCTTCTCTGATATAGTAGCACTTGACTGATCTATCTTGTTCAAGCTAAAACCTAAAACATATCAACATGACCAGAAGACCTAGATTTCCAAGTACCTATTTCGAGGTCTGGATTCGGAAGCGAAGTGCGTAAGATCGACTCGCCTACCTATTTCTGATCAAAACATCATGGACGTAAGCAAGAAACTGAATTTTCTTTGCACTTCTCTCCACATATATCTATGCAACTACGCAAGAATTGGCTGCAAGTGGTTATAATTCCGTAGCCACTCTCTCGCCAGGACATTCTAGAAGGCCAAATATGGCTGCAGCCAAAAGCGTCCCTTTCGAACCAAAGAAGAAAAATATACTCGTATATATATTATAGCCCCCAGGTCAAATTTCTACAGCAACAGGTGCACACTGTTTCTGATGAGATTTGCCCCTATCTAATCCACAGACTTTGTTCAAGGTTCTTATATTTAATATATGTACGTAGTACATCTCTCGCTCGAATAAAACAGTACCTTCAATACCTTTCGGTGATGCTAGATTATCATTGTTTTTCTCTCCCGGTCGGCTGGTGTTGCCATGGAAGTGGAAAAAGAAAGAGCTGTTGCATTGCTGGGCGTTACAGGGACAGAGACCGATGCTTATGTGGAAGCAGGAAACAGATTGGGTCCTCCATGCATCCATGGATGCAATCATGCAAGCTCATGCTCTTCTGACATATGGCAACAACTGCTGGGTAAGTACTCCCTCAGTTGATAAGTGGTGGTAATAGTGGAGCTCAGCTTGCTAAACCAATAAGGCTAGCCACCACACCACCTGTACCCAAACTGTTCTCTGTCTTTAATTTGGCCCTATCTCCAAATTCAGTAAAGAAATGTTCTGCCGAACCTTGAATACCTGAACTTCAGAAAGTTATCTTGTATTTTGTACTTCCTCCGTTTTAAAATATAAGATGTTTTAGCTCTGTGAAATAAATGTATCTAGACTTATTTTAGTGTCTAAATTCATTCTAAACATAAGTAAACCTATGTAATAAAATAAGTCTAAATACATTCTCTTCACAAACCTAAAACATCTTATATTTTAAAACAGAAGGAGTATATGTTTGATCAATTGTACTGCTTTATAATTAGATAAAGACAGTTTGTCAAGTCAAAATGTGAAATATATTTACACAACAGAATTCACTATGTTCGAGGTTAAGTTGGAACATCAAAATGAGAAAACAACACACTGGATGTACCCAGAGTCGATATCGGCCTGTTACTCGAAACAAAATGGCTTTGACTTTTGCCATAAGGAACCGGGAACTGTTGTACCAGGACAATATAGCTCCAAAGTAGATAGAATGATCACCAAATAATTGGTTTAAGGGACCATTTTCACTTTTGGTTTCTATGCAAAATGCAATGTGCCTATTGAAGGACTGACGTGCCCCAAGATGCTAGAGAAGTTCTTTCTACTCAGTTTCCAAAGGTCCCCTGTTAGAGAGATATTTGTATATTGTATTTTTCCTACTACTAGATCAAGAGTCTTCCTGTATATTTACACATGTACATATGCTATATATTATGGTCTTTGCCCCCCTTGAATACAAGTTGTCTATTCCTAATATGGTATCAGAGCAAAGCTTAGGTTTTTGCACGCGTAACTCGATTTGAGCTTTTCTTCGATGACCTCTTCTCGATTCAGCTCGGGATCGAGCTCTCCGTCTGGTGCATCGCGATTCCGACCGGTCCAGGCGTGCTCCTCTTCTTTCCTGCTAGAGCCAGCATCGGCTGCCGCCCAGCCCCGCCGCCTCGTCCCCCTGCCGGTGGTGCTCTTCCTCCCTGCCAGCGTCGGCTGCCGCCCAGGCCCGCCACTTCTCCGTCCTCCGTCGGCCGCCCCTGCCAGCTCCTCCGCCCGCCACTGGCTGCCGCCCATCCCACTGTTGCCTAGCCCGCCGACGGTGGTTCTCGGAAGCCCACCCCTGCCGCCTTCGTTGGTAGAGTCAGCCCGGCCGCATCTGGCTGGTATCGATCGTATCGGTTGGGTGACCTTCCTCAGATCGGTTTTTGATAATAAAAAAAGAAAAAAAAGACTTCTTCTTCTAGGTACGTTGTCATTCCTCGCCGCTCGGCGATTTTTGATGGAAACAATTACCCTAATTTTGTTGCCTTCATGCGCATCCACATCCGCGGTCTTCGTTTGTGGGGTGTGCTTTCCGGCGAGGTCTCATGTCCGCCGTGCTCCATTGTTCCTGTGTTTCCTACTCTGCCGACTCCGACAGCTATTGCTACAGATGCTCCTCAGGTTGTCAAGGACGCCGACAAGAAGGCGGAAGATGATGTTGTTGCCACGTATGCCCGACAGACTCAGGAGTATTCTGACGCTCTAGCAGCCTACCGTCTGGATCTGACTACTTACACTCAGTGGATAGATGATGCTCCTCGTGCTGTAGCTGTTCTCACTTCCAGCGTTCTCCCGCAGTTTGCATATGATTTTATGAGTCTTGGTACTGTTGCTGCCATGTGGGCTCACCTTCGTCAGTGCTATCAGGATGTTCTCTATCTATCTGTGGTTCGCTAGGAACATGAGCTCAAGCAGGGTGACTCTATTATTTGCCAGTTCTATACTTAGAGTGCTGCTATAAGGCGCCAGCTGGATTCTCTCCGCATTGCTGTTTGTAGAACCTGCCCGTGTTGTGAGACAATGCGTTCTGACCTAGAGTTTCATCGTGCCTTTGAGTTCTTGTCTCAGCTCCGCAAGGAGTTTGAGCCCCGGCGTGCTAACCTCCTTGACTGTGCCCGTATCCCTATCATTGAGTGTTGGAGATATACTTTCTGGGTATACCCACAGGACTCGCTGAACAGGGTGGCCCACCAACGGGTTAAAGCTTTGGTTCACGGGCGGCCCAGTGAGAGAAAGAGGAGGAGCCAATTCCGGTTACGACAAGGCCCAGAAGAGTTACTGACTTAGGCATGTAGTATTACTTGTACTCCAAGCTGTACATAGTTACTGACTCTGTAACGTAGCCGGGTAGGTCTCTCCTGTAATCCTAGGCCCCGGTGACTATATAAACCGGACCTATGGGAGCCTTTAGGGCACAACTCAATAGCTACAACCACAACCAACTCGCACAGGCGAACCTCTCTTGTAATCCGTTGTAACATCCAGCTTACGCCGATATATTACTGGGTTGCTAGCAGGAGTAGGATCCGATCGCCGCAGTCGAATCTGAACCTGGGTAAACTTGTGCTCACTGCTCCTGGATCCGATCGTCGCAGTCGGATCTTTCAGACTAGTAATTGCATTATTATGGCTTGCTCAATTCCTATCAATTGCCTTGTTGTAAAATTTTTACCCTTCATGCCATGTTGTTTATCTAAGTAGAACACCTCTAGTGAACTATGGACTCCGATCCAATCTTTACCATTGATACATCCTCAACTGTTACTTGTTTAGTTGCTGCACACCATTACCGTCCACACCATACGTTTAATCCTTTGTTACAGCAAACCGTTGAGCTTGACAACCTCATTGATTCGTTGAAAAAAAGTCTTAAGTTTGTATTGTGCAGGTCTCCACGTTGTTTGCAACACCTGTGTGACATTTCCTTCCTCCTTCTAGTTCGATAACCTCGGTCTCAACTGAGGGAAAACTTGTTGTTGTGCTCATCACACCTTGCTCTTGGGGTTTCCAATGAAGTCCTCTCTGTGAGGCAACATAACCCTAGGCCCCGGTGACTATATAAACCAGCCTTATGGGAGCCTTTAGGGCACAACTCAATAGCTACAACCACAACCAACTCGCAAAGACGAACCTCTCTTATAATGCGCCATAACATCCGGTTTACGCCAATATATTACTGGGTTGCTAGCAGGAGTAGGATCCGATCTGAACCTGGGTAAACTTGTACTCACTGCTCCTGGAACATCCGACGTCTCACACTCCATCCTTCCAACGCCACTAGGACCCCCTATGGCGTACTTGTCAACAATCTGACGACACTGAGGTGTTGTCTGAGCTTCGTGCCGAGGAGACTTGCCTACATGTTGCTGGTTTGCTTGAGATTCCTTCTGTGCTCGCTGCTCGAGGTCCTCCGTCGCCGCCTGCTCCCTCGACTCCCTCGCGCTCCACTGCTCCACTGCTACCCACTACCCAGAGTCAGGGCCAGAGTCAAGGCCAGGGTCGTAGCCAGGGTCCGACCAGGGTCGTCCATGCTATCACTGCACCTATTGTGATGCGGATGGCCACTCTGAGTCTCGCTGCTATGAGAAGGAGTGAGATATGCATCAGTAGAATACGTCGGCTTCTCCCAGACCTCGTGCTCCTTCTGTTTCCGCTGGCTCCTCTATGGTTGAGTTCACTGATCAGGACATTCTGCGGCTCAAGAGGTTGCTCGCTACTACATGCTCTTCTTCGACAGGTATTGTTGGCTCTATGACTGATTCTTCTGGCATTATGAGACCACCATCATCCACACAGTCAGGTACATCACTTGGGTTTTGGATTCTGGAGCATCTTTTTATATGACCTCTGATTCTTCCACTCTTGATTCTCCCCTTAGTGTTCTCACCGCTTATGGTACTCATCTTTCTGTCTCTAGTCGGGGCACTCTTTCCACTTCCTCTTTTTTTGTTCCTGATATTTCTCACGTTCCTCGACTTAACGTGAACCTGTTTTCTGCTAGCCAGCTTACTGACTCCAGTTGTCGCATCATTCTTGACACCGATTCTTGTTCTATTCAGGATCGTCACACATAAGATCTGGTTGGGGATGGCTCTCGCTGCCGTGATTCTCAGGGGATTTGGGAGTCAGACTGGCTTCGTGTTGCTTCCACTACTACCTCGTCTGCCAGTTCTCATACCGTTGTCGCCTCTTCTACCGGATCTTTTCAACAGTGGCATCATCGTCTTGGTCATCTTTGTGGCTCTCGCTATTGTCATTAGTTCGTCATGGTCTTCTAGGGTCTATCTTAGGAGATGTATCGTTACCCTCAGACAGTTGATCGGAAGGGGGCGCATCGAGGGAGCTCAATTACCCTCAGGCGATGGAGAACTAGGGCTCTAAAACCGTTGCTACAGCGGGGGATGCAGAAGTTAAGGAAGAATCAAAGGATCTCAACAAGCAGTTAAGGCAGATTATCAATCCAAAGAAGCAAGCGAACATGATGAATGTTGTATTTTATTTATGTGTAATTGCTCTTAGGTTTGTGTATCTACTGGTCGTTAAACATTAGACACTATAATCAGTGTATCAGTTAGCTTCCTCATGCTTTGTAAGCCCTGAATAAAAAGCATCATGAATTTTGCCAAGTTTTCACCTTTTTGCTTCGTTTCGTCAGTTCATCAGTCAAGGGATACGCACATGCTTTTTCGGTTCGTCAGTGCAATACATAGTTCAGTCTGAAGTTTTTTCTAGACAAAAATAGTTCGGTATAAAGTAAAAAGAAACGGTTATTGTTGGGCACTGGCACGACGCCGAGTGTTAGAAAGCCCAGACCCAAATAGAAAGGTCCTTGCTATCGCACGTTCGCGAGCAATTTAACTCCCGCCCAGGCCCAATTACGGAAGGAGCCGCTGTTGCTAGGGAGGGCTGGAAACTTTACCATGCCTTCGCAGTGTCGATGAAACGTAGCTTCGGCATAAAAATGTGCACAGGGTCGTTCACACGGGTTTTGACACATAGATTTCTTTTTGGTCAAAAAAACCTTATCTTATTTCATTCTTTTCGGAACATAGCTTCGTCATAAAAATGTGTTGTTTTTGTGGGGCTTTTGTGTAGTGCCTCTCACATGTTGATGTAACAAAACATAGATAAAAGCATTTTGCACGCTTGCTTGCTTTTCATACAATGATTCAAACCATTTTTACTTATTTTCTGTACTTTTGTTGGGTATTTTTATAGTTGTTTTACTTGCTTGACATGTAGTGCCATGCTGCCGCGCCGAGCTCGACGGCGACGATGTCCTCCGCTGGTATTGTTTTTATGTACTATTTGCTTTTGTTGTAATAAATAAATTAGACAATTTGTTGTTGAATTATTTTAGTTTGTTTGATCTTGTTGACTGTATGCAAGTGTTTTTTGTTTGCACCGGCGTCACGCTCTGTAGTTTACCGCGTCTGCCGGGGAGGGGCTGTTTTTTCGACAGAGCTCGTGCTGCAAAATGGCATCGTCACCCCACACTCTATCCCGACGCAGCGCGCTGCAAAACAATTTTAGGACGCCGAGATATAGCCGCCGTTGTGCCAAGTATTCTCTTGCTGATTGCTTATCCGATGTTGATCTCCACTGTTTTCTTTAATAAATTCTATATCTTGTGTATGTTGATGAAGATTGGAAGAGGAGGATGTTGAGTGGGGTGTGTGTGACTGACACGAATCCGAGTGGATGGTTATACACCCATCCTACTTTCTGACTGCCGGAACCGACCGAGGTGTGCGAGGCCGGCGGTTCTCTGCGAGCGCGAGAGATAAAAAGCCGATGCAGGGAGCGTCGTTTGTTCCAATGGAATGGAAGGAAAATGGAACAGTCTCCTCCTATATATGCAGCCACCGGTGGTGGAATCACGCCAAATACACAAGGAAGGCATGCCTGCTACTGGCTGCAAAACCGTTAGTAGCACCGAGACGAGCTGCATGCCTGCTACTGGCTGCAACTTGGGAGCTACCAGTACAGCAAACAATCGTCAAACAATCATAGATGCTGGGCTCGACAGCAGGATCTATCCAAAGGCGCCGTGGATGCAAGGCAAACACGGGGCCGTCGCGATCACCGGCAGCATTAGCAGGCATGAATACACACACTTGGACGGATGGATGGATGGATGGTGGATGGATTAGTTAGCACGCACGAACCCAAGTCAGCGTTGGATAATAAATTGTCTCGCAGGAAGGCAGCCTCAACCGGACGTTGCACTCCACCTGCTGACCTATTCTTGTCCCCTCTCAACATATGCTGCACTAGTGTATGAAGCATCGAGATCGTGCTCCCCCGACGCGGCGCCGGCCCCGTGCTCGAGCTCCCCGTGTTCCTCCCCCGACGTGGCTCCCCCAACGCGGCGTCTCCTCCGACGCGGCTCCCCCGTCCCGACACGCCTCCCCTCCCATGTCCCGACGCGGCACCTCCTTCACATGTCCCGACGCGCCTCCCACGTACCTGCAGGAGCTCCTCTGCCCCCGCGCCCAACCGGTTCTCCGGCCAGTTGCTTGCTGGCTCCGGCCAGATCTGAAGGATTGGAGGCCTCTCCTTTTTTGTTTCTTTATTTTTTATTTCAGAGCATGTTTTTGTATCATCTATTTGGATCCGGTTCTAGTTCATGCGATTTTGTATGAATCTTTGATGGATCTTTCTTTTTTTTTTCTTCATGCTTTTGGACAAGGATCTAAGCTGCGAATCTTGTATGACACCACTGTGAATCTTGTATGTATAATCAATTTTTTGATGAATCTTGTATAGATTTGCTGTAAAACTTACATGATTTGATAATCTTTGAAAAACTATGTGAATCATGTATGATTCTTGGCAGAAACATATATAGGCATTATAACAACATTCTGTGAATAAAATATATGAATATCTCTTGAAAAAATTATATGAATATCTTATGAATCTTGTGTGAATCTGTTGTGAAAAAAATAATATGTAAATAATATTCCATGAACTTTTTCTGTGAAACTATATTGTAAACAAGAACATGAATATGTAATAAAACAAATTTGTCGTGAATATGTAAAACATTGTTGGTATTAATCTTGCTTAATGTAGTTTATAGAAAATCAATCAAAACAAAAATTGTTGAATATTTTATCTGAGTTGACAAATCAGCGACGAAATACGTATAAAACCTGAAAATGCTAAGGGATAAACAGCAAAACTGCAATAGACACAAAAAGTAAGATAGAAGGGTTATACTGTAAAAGAAATAGCATGAATCTCCAACAAATAAGGGGCCAACATACAGGGGGAATTGCATTTCCTGAGAATCCTCTGGAAATTCAGGGCATGCACAGACTGTCACAGGTGTTTGAGCAAGGTTTGTCGTAACTGACACGAACCCGAGTGGATGGTGATCCACCGGTCCCGGCTGCGGGCTGCCAGAACCGACCGAGCTATGCGACACCGGCGGTTCTCTGCGGGTTGCAACTTGGTAGCGTCGTTCGTGTCAATGGAATGGACCACAAATGGAACAGACAGATCAACCGTAGTAGTAGCACCGAGACAATCGAGCTGCCTGTCTGCCTGCCTGATACTGGTTGCAAGGCGCCCGTCGCAATCACCGGCAGCATTAGCATGCATTTATACATTTGAATGGATGGATTAGGCTAGTCATAATGGTAGTATCATACTCAGTGGCGGAGCTAGAGCCTTGAGCACCAGGTGCACAGTGGTGCCATATCAGAGAAAAATCAATCTTTAGCAGATGCATACATGGTAAAAAAATATTGTTTTACAAAGAAAATCATTTCTATCCGGCGTCCTGTACACCACCTAGCTTCTATGTGGATCCGCCCCTGATCATACTACTAGTATCATACATATGATACTAGTATGATACTAGTAGTATGATAATATCTTTATAATGCATGGTATCATATAGTAATATCATATTAGTACTATATTTAATGATTTCTAGCATATTCAGTATGCACAAAAGCGAGTTGGGCCGATTTAACCAGTGATCCATAGAGAGTGAAGAAAATCTGGCCGACAAATTATAAGCTATATTTTGATGTGGGAACAACAACAAAAAAAGACTAGTCCCCACATACGACAAATGAAACTTCTTCCGAACCACGCAGAAAATAGTATAGTAGGACAATCACACCTATTATTGGGATGTTTTTCCTTGGCTTTTCTTCTACAACTAATTTGTAATCGTTGCTTTCGTTCAAATGATTGGGAAAAGTACTCAATAATTGGCAATTGTAGTCAGCTAGTGGCCCTACGCATAAATGAGAGCCAGGCGACCTATACACTGCCTGATTATGGGCGTCTTTCTATGCTAAGACATAAAGCGAATTCCATGGTTAGCATTCGTTTCCTTCTTCAATCATTAAGCTTGCCATTTTTGTGCTTTTGCAGTTGGTACGGCTTCATTTATCTCTCAAGCAACAAATAGAAGCTTCATATAGTTATGTAAGAAATTTGGGCCATGGTGTAGATCGATGCAAGCACTCGAACAAAGAAATGATACAAGATAGTAAAAACAGTCTTCTATTCTAACAGCCATCTATTCTATTTTTACTTTTCTATCATGGACCAGTGGTAATAATTAATTAAATATGTATGTATGGTGGGCCATCAGGCCTTACTCTAGCAGCTGCTGTCCACCACTACATACCATCATTAATCCCGTAACAAACTCGATCGTGGGCTCCACGCCGCAGCACAAGCTGCATGGACTCGTTTTGGACCGATCGATCCATGATTTGGGTGCATGAAAAAGCTAACGTTTTGAGAGGGGGAACATGCCAAGCCATACCTAACCCCAACTTGGATTTTGGAGGCGAAACCAGCGCCCGTGTTGCCTTGTGTTCTGCTCTGCTCTGCTTCGTGGCAAGGTTACCCCACTCGTTACATGTAGTGGATTCAGCCATGGATCGATCGTGGTTCCGATGGCGTCATGGCTCTCCATTTGCCTTGTGTCTCTAATAATTCTACCTTTTAAACAGTCGCATCGTTATAAAATTGTCATCATCGAGTGTCATATATAAACTTGCCTTGTATTTCCAGTTCCAGCTAAATGGTATATCCATAACCATACGACATAACGGAAAATAAATTAGATTATTCTTAAAACATAGAATTTGTGAAAACAAATAATGTTTCTTATTAAGTTGAAATTTTGCAACAAAATAAAGAAAATTATATTTTAAACCATGAATTTAAAATATTAATTTAAATAGTACTTTAAAAAATCATAAAAATAAAACACTACTTCCTCTGGTCACTAATATAAGACGTTTTTTTTTTTGCCAAAACGTTTTATGTTAGTGAACAGAAGAAGTACCTGTTGAGTTACTATGCGTTAGGCACTTTGAAAATTCCTATGATTTCTATTGATTTTTATGCGGTAGTTTTACAAAAAATTTCCTCTTCTCTTATTTGGCATGACCCTAACGGTTTTAAACGTCGAGACACGCCTAAAGTTGCCCCTCCCAACTCCCAATTAGATGGGCCAAAACATTCCAAGCTAGCTTAGTGTTAGCTATAGACTAGATCAACAACCCCCTCTGGCGAGCATAAACGAACCTGATGTCGTCCAGCCATGCCCCTCCCAACTCCCAATTGGATCGAAGCACACACATATACATTTTCTGAAGGAATTTCTCCTAGCTTGGCCAGGAGAGTGACATGCACTAGGCATCCAAGCGCGTGCGAACAAGCCACAAACCTCACCTCACCGGCATCTGCATCTGCATATGTATCTGCCTAGCTAGGCTAGCGATGGACGTCCGCATCAAAGGTACGCGTGTGATTCGACGACGGTGCCGCGCGGAGGCTCGTCAACGTCACCACCGGCCGAGCGACGGAGCGAGTGAAACGTCAGTGACTGGAGCGATCGTTCTTTACCATACAGCTATGGATGCCCTGCTCCTCTGGTTGGCATCTCTAATAGTAGTAGCACTTGACTTATTTATCTTGTTCCAGCTAAAACACACATCAACATGCCTAAATTAAAGACCTAAATTTGCAAGGACCTGTTTGGAGAGCCAGAGAGGTCTGGATTCGGAGGCAAAGTGCGTAAGATCGACTCTGCCTACCTATTTCTGATCGAAGCATCATGGACGTCGGTTTTCTTTTGCTTGCTTGAAAGCAAGAAACTGAATTTCCCCCCCTCTCTCTCCACATAGATATATGCAACTATGCAAGAATTGGCTGCAAGTGGTTATAAATTCCGCAGCCACTCTGTCGCCAGGACATTCTAGAAGGGCATATTTTTTCGCGAAAACACACAAAAAAAATTGGGTTTCGATTCATTGGACATATGGTTGCAGGCTTGCAGCCAAAAGTGTCCCTTTTGAATCAAAGAACAAAAATGTATATATAAATACCCCCAGGTCAAATTTCCACAACAACAGGTGCACGCTGTCTCTGACGAGATTTGCCCCTATCTAATCCCCAGACTTTGTTCACAAGATCACAAGGTTCTTATATTTAATATATGTAGTAGAGTACATCTCTCGCTCGAATAAAGCAGTAAACCTTGAATACCTTTCGGTGATGCTAGATTATTATAGAAGTGGGAAAAGAAGGAGCTGTTTCCCTGCTGGGCGTTAGAGAGACAGAGACCGATGCTTCTGTGGAAGCAGGAAACAGATTGGGTCCTGCATGCATCCATGGATGCAAGCTCATGCTCTTCTGCCTGCCCTGCCTTTTATCATTCTGCAGCTGTCCATATGGCAACAACTTCTGGGCAAGTGCACTTTCAGTTTTGATAAGTGGTGGCAAACACGGCATGTATCGAAACTGTTCTGCATCTTTTGGTCCTATCTCTAAATTCAGTAAGTCACTGAGAAATGTTTTGCTGAACCTTGAATTGCTGAACTTAAGGTTCAGAAATTTATCTTGTATTTTGTATTTGTTTGATCCATCTATTGTACTGCTTTATAATTATATAAAGATAGTATGTCAAGTCAAATGTAAAATATATTTACACAACAGAATTTACTAATATGTCCGAGGTTAAGTTGGAAAATCAAAATGTGAGAAAACAACACACTGGATGCACCCAGAGTCGATCTCAGCCTGTTACTCGAAACAGGATGGCTTTGGCTTCCGCCATAAGGAATCGGAAACTGTTATACTAGGTCATAATAGCTCCAAAATACTCCTAGATAGAATGATCACCAAATAATTGGATTAAGGACCATTTTCACTTTTAGTTTCCATGCAAAATGCAGCATGCCTATTGAAGGACTGACATGCCCCCCAAGCCGCCAGAGATGTTCTTTCTCCTCAGTTCCGAAAGGTCCCCCCATCTGCCAAATTGCCAACATGAGTCTAGGATACAAAGGGACCCATGCCTATAGTTCACCTTTTTCATCACTGGTAGTTTTGAGTGTCGTTGGCGGGGAATGTTTTGGCTGTGGAGATATTTTAAACTGGGCAATACAAATGGAGTAGCACAAATTCAGACAATCAGGTGCTGAATTAATCTTTCATCAAACTTGAGCATGTCCACTAAATTCTGCTTCCATTGAACCGGTACCAACGAAATGAATGACAAAATATGCAGGTCAGCCTGCATGAGATGAACACATGTACGGATGACGATAGATACCCGACACCCCGACGGGTACCTGCCTTAAACAGGAAGGGTTTGGTAAGAAAAAAACCCATGGGACTGCTTATCGGTAAAAACCTAGACCCGCCGGGTCTAATGGGGACGGATATGGGGGTGCCAAACCCGTATCCACAGAACCGTAGCCCCGCGACAAAACCCCTAATTCTAATTCATAAATCTAACTAACCCTCGACGCCACGCAGCCACGCGCTCTGACCTAAGCTTGTTATAAATACATCCATGACAAACCACATGTCGTTCTCTTTCTTTTGTCTTAGCAACACCAAATAGCAGACAGCTTATTCACATAACATGGAAATGAAGGCGATGGCTTCTTCATCTGGACGCGGGGGCGGAAAGTTAACTTCAATTGGTGCCCTAAGTTTCTCCAGGAAGTTTGGATCCCTAGGGTCCTAAACAAAACAAATAAACACAGAAAGGTCCAATCAATTAAGTAACGAACATCATAGTTCTACAAATGTTATTATGCCACAAAAGCTATGAAATTATATAATTACCTTGTACGTATACCTTACACGGGCCTCCTCGGCTTGCAACTGTAAAGACATGTAACATAACTATGAATAAAGCAACCCCAAGAAAAGTTTAACAGTAAGCTTGCCAGGAAATAAATTATCATACATACTTCGGCAGCAGTTACTCCCAAATCCTCCATGGGTCCATGAGAATGATACGTGCCAGACAAGCAACCAGCAGAAGAGTGACCACCAGCATATGCATCATGCTTGGGGTGCTTCACTTCAGATAAACAAGCATAGCAGCGACCCATGTCTAGAAAAGGGGAGTTTGTCAATTAACTGCCAATCCATGAGGCATACACACAATACAAAAAATAATAACATTGTTGTAAGAAATGTGCATGCAGCTATTACACATGGCTGTGCACGAACCAATAGAAGATATTAATATAAAGCTAAGCGCCATGTGGGGCCTGGCATATAACCATTACTGCTGCAGGCATGCAAGTATGTTCCATAGGCAGATAGTTATGGTATCCTAAGTTTGTTATTTGATTGGTCATAATACAGGGGGTCACCTTCACCATGGTTATTTTAAGCCAAGATGTCAATAACAAAATTATTTCCCTCACTCTTATATTTACCTAGTAATAGATCAGATATCCCAGGCTACATCATCAAGCAATTGGATAAGAGTTAATAGAGATCCAACTAAAGACACAATAATTCAAAAAAAAAATTATAATTAAAAAAAACTAAAGACACATGTACAATACAAAGCTATAATAGATAAGCGCAAGTTAGCACAAAAGATAAAATAAAGAATACGAAGTTTGGCACAAGAGTATCAAATACCTTTGTCAAAAGGATTAACCCTGCAGATACAGATGACCACCAACTCATCAATTTGTTCATCCATAGCTTCAGCGAAGAACAATAGGTCGTCGCCATCTTGGATCTTTGCAGTGAAATTGACATGATAGCACATCCTACAATTATTACCACCCTCGTTGAAGACATGGTAGCACACAACATCTTGGAGTACATATGCAAGATCCTAAAATAGGAAGAAGGTCAACAAATTGCTGCTAGTTAGATACATGAATGCAACCCAGGTAGGATGACAGAGTGAGGGTGGGAGCAAGGGAATGAGAGCAAACCCCTGAAAGATTGTGATCATCATTATATTTGTCCACCAAAGCTCGAACCAACTGGAGCATCCAACAACGTCTTTGATCAACTGGCACTGATTGCAACCGCGACTTCCTTGTCCCATCAGGCCAGCAAAGAATTCGGCGTATAGCTCTCTCACGTGTGGATTTTAGCACATGATGAACCAAATCTGGATCACATGGATCTATGCGCCTAGTTTAGATCAAAACATGATATATGGTTAGCATACCATACTTTCACAAACGTAGAGAATACAGAGATACTCGGTACTTATGATTTTATCAGTCTAACATAGGCTGAGCGTGAATTAGTTTGCCCATGAAGTTGATGAATTAGACCAAACAGCACCCAAGTTACATCTAACATAGCTCATGGTAGTAATTAATCAGCCAAAATAAAACAAGACAAAACCAAACTGTTTGCATCCCAAGTCACTTATAGGCGCTATTTTGACTAGTTAGTAGAGCTTGGTGTTCTGCTATCACCATTGTTTAGTACATATAAGAGGGAGCTATGTGGATGTGCATGCCTTAAACCAAACAGACAAATGCTGCTTCCTTAGCTTTATGTGATCCCAAACAGAAATTTAAAATTGATGTATGATTTTATTTTGTTCTCGACCTGACTGCTTTTTACAGGTCCATTTAGTTCCTTTTTCTGACTCGTGGTGTATATGTGCGAATATTTCATGACCTGGACCATAGAAGCTATGAACCAGCAGAAATATAGAGCGAAGTTGGGAAACTTTACATTGTTGGATCCTCACGATCACGAAGGTAGCAATCGATGGCACTGTGAGCCTCTGGTAAGCTAAGAAACGGCTCGCCCACACAAGGATATGTATGGAAAAATCCCCTGCGATCAGTCCTGATGTAAAATGTGATTCCCCAATCGTTGAATACCCGGACTGACATGGTGGACGTTTCCTCCAATGATGCAGTGTGGAATAAGTCTTTTAAGGACGAGATATCTAGCTGTTCCAGCGTTTGCGCGGATTCAGTTCCTCCTGCATTCTTCTCCTCGCGCCTGTGATCAGACAAAGAAGTTATCTTAACAGCAGGGGATGAATAATCCACATGATCTTGTCCTATGGTCCACTTTATTATAAAAGAGGGAAAGATCCTAAAACATTGAAATAACTTGAGGCATGGATCCGATTGAAATACATTGAAATCTATGCCGAGGGCAAAATCTCTCTTAGCAAGAGTTCAAGCAATCGATTCCCCACCTATATCGATGAACAGAGCAATTGTATTTCTACTGGACCAGAAACAGAAAACTGACGATGAAGCGATCTAGAGGGGCATACCTTGCCGGGGAAGACAGTACTTTGAGCATGAGTTCGTTGATGCGTGGAGAATCATAGTCCGTGAAGTAGTCACCATCCCTATCTTGGAAGACCACGATCACTGGCCCGGATCCGGAACGGGCTGCCGCGAGTTGGTCCCGCCTGCTTCCGCGCAGGGGAGAACCGATCGCTTCTTCGTTTTTGCCACAACATTGGATGGGGAAAATCTGCCGCCCGGCGGCGGTGGGAACATCAAAGTGCACCGGTGGGTGGCCGGCGTAGAGGCCAGGAGCGTGGAAGCAGTCTCCGTGGGGACGGCGGCGATTTTCGAGGCGGCCGCGGCTAGGGTCTGGCATGGGGAAGCGGTGAGGCCAACGGGGAGTATTGTTTTTCAGCCTGATTTTCTGTTTCCGGTCTATATGTTTTTTCTGTCGGTTTTCCGTTCTCGGAAAGTATCCTTATTTTGCAAATCCGAACAAATTTGAAATCTGAACAATTTCCGAATTTGAATATTTTTAAAAAAATCCAAATCCGAACATTTTTGAAGTCTGAACAAATTAAACATTTTCGAAATCTGATTTTTTCGAATTTGAACCAAAAATCGAATTTGAACAATTTCGAAATTTAAAAACATTTATGAATCTGAACATTTTTAAAAAAATGAAAACGAAAATCGTAAAACTATAGTACATGAAAAAGAAAAAGGCCTCTCATCTCAAAAAAAAAGAAAAAAAAAGGAAGAAGAAAACAAAAATGAAAAAAAAGAAAAAATTAAACATAACACCAATGTTTGGTGACGAAGTGTTTTTTTTGTCTGACCCCAACTTTTGGTGTAATAAGTTGCACCTAGCCCGAATGGAACTTTTAGAGGCTTTAATAGTGTATCTAAAATGTGAACCTAGATTTTTATACCGTACGTCATAATTATAAATTAGTTTTTTTATAAACCATATACCATTATGCATATACAACATATTGTGGAATATAATTTTTCTGCCATTCTACTCGTTGTTATGTTGTCCATTATTAAAAGTGTATCCATTATATACTTAAATAATATGGTATTTTTTCAAAACACCATGTTAATCCATATCATATAAATAACCTACACATTAGACCATCTCCACTCGTGGGCGAATCAGGCCGAAATCCGGACCTTTTTTGGCCGGACGGAGCTTGATTTCGGCATGGGTACACCAGTTTCCCACTTGCGTACCCAGACGAGTTCACGCGTTTGGGCGAACTTTGAGCGAATATAAACGGTTTTGGGCGAATAAGGGCGAACTTTGGGCGAATATGGTCGATACGGAAAATTTTGTGCGGATATGAGCGATATGGACGAACTCTGAGCGAACTTTGGGCGAATATGGGTGATACAGACGAACTTTGAGCAAATATGTTTGAATTTTGGCGAACTTTGAGCGAAATTTGGACGAATATGGTCGATACGGATCAACTTTGGGCGAATACGCCCGAATTTTGGGCGAACTTTGGGCGAATCTGGTCTATATGCGCAACTTTGGACGAAATTTGGACGAATATGGGCCAACTTTGGGCGAATATGCCCGGATTTTGGGCGAACTTTGGGCGAATCTGGTTTATATGACAACTTTCAGCGAAATTTGGATGACTATGGGCGATACGGACGAACTTTGGGAATATGGTCTACATGGACGAATTTTGGACGAATATGGTCTATGTGGACGAACTTTAGGCGAAGAATAAGCGCGAATATATGCTGACTAGGCGTGTCGACTCGTCGAATTCGCTTCGTCCGGTGTTCCCAGCATACCCAGGATATTGGGCCGAACCAAAACACGCCGAAATTCGGACGAAAATAGGTCCTTGGATACGCGACTGAGCCAATTTTCGGCGTCCGAATCGACCTCCTAGGTAGACGAGTGGAGATGCTCTTAGCATGATAATATATGCTTACAATTTAATTATGGAATTGCATAATTACGTGGCATCAGACTTTGAAAACCATTGTGTTTATTTTAGATTTATTTTATTTATTAACATAAATATATACAAAACAATAGATTATTTCTTGATTGCTTCTAGACAAACCAAAATATTGCCCTTGGATTTGTGAGGGTCACCTTACTAGTATTGTGATATATCCTTTTTAAATTATATAATTACAGAATATAGTATAAAATCCGGGTCCATAAGTTAGATACACTATTAAGGGGCCCAAATCATCTATTTGAGCTAGCTGCAATTGTTACACCAAAAGTTAGAGTTAGCCGCAAAAGTGGTTTTGATTATGTGTTCTGTACAACTTTGTCAATAAACATTGGTGTTGTGTGTAATTTTCTAAAAATACATGGACCCAGGACGTCAGGTGCGTCGGGGTCACGGGTAGGGGTGGAATCGAGCCGAGCCGAGCCGGCTCGCGGCTAGGCTCGGCCAGGCTCGGTAAAACTCGAGCCAAGCCCAAGCTCGGCTTGGTGGTGAAAATGTGCTGAAAAGAGGGCTCGCGGCTCGCTCGGTCAGGCTCGCGGCTCGCTCGTGCGTCCCCCACGAGCCCGACCCACCCCGTGACCCGTCCCGTGCGTGCAGCCCCGACCCCGACCCCGCTCTCTATAGGGTTTCGTAGCATGGAAAACAAAAAATTTCTATCGCATACAAACAAACAAGCCAAGATCTATCTACTAGATTGTAGCAACGAGTCGATGGAATAACTTACCCTCGAAGATTCCAAAGTGTTTAACGAGAGCGGATTCTCGTGGGTGATGTAGTCGTACTCTTTCCGATCTCAAGATCGCGTAGACGATCCTTCCAGCGCTGCGTTCCGGCAGCGCTCCCGCAGTCGTTCACACGTTCGGTACTCGACGAAGACCTTCCTCTCCCTTGTTCCAGCAGGCAGCGGAGGTTGTAGCACTTTCCTCGCGATTCCGGCAGCACAACGGCGTGGTACCGGAAGTAGAGGGGAGATCCCGCAGGGCTTCGCCTTAAGCCGGAGCGAGTATGGTGGAGTATGAGAGAGTACTATTAGTGGTCTAGGGATTAGACACACCAATTAGAAGGCTCTAAACCGAAGGCTAGGGCAATTAGAAGCTCTAAACCAAAACGGCTCTAAACCGGAGATTAGAGGATAGGAACTTGTGTGTCTAGAGGAGGAGGCCCTGCCCCTCCTTTTATGGGTGGAGGGGGCCGGCCAAGGGGAGGGGAGTCCCTCCCCAAGTCGGCCTTGGTTGGCGCGCCGGCTTGGAGGGACTCCTCCCCCAAGTCGGTTCCAACCATCTCTTGCTTGTTTCCCACAGTTTCTTGTTTTAGCCGTTTGACTTTCAAACTGGACATTTGACTTTTCTGTTTTAGGATTCAATTTAATCCTTTATTTGGAACAACAAGAACACTTAGTACATGATGCAATCATTCCAATATGCAATGACACATTCATGTACTCCTCCCCCCCCCCCCGGAGTGCCGGACATTCCGGAACCTTCTAGAACATTCCCGATGAAAACACCGGAATCATTTCCGAACTCCGAAACGGGACTTTCCTTATATGAATCTTATTCTCCGGACCATTCCGGATCACCTCGTGATATCCCGGATCCCATCCGAGACTCCGAACAACATTCGGTCTCTTTCTCATAATACCATAACTACTCAAACAACGTCGAATCCTTAAGTGTGTCTCCCTACGGTTCGTGAATTATGCGGACATGATCGAGACACTTCTCCGAACAATAACCAATAGAGGAATCTGGAAATTCATATGGCTCCCACATATTTCTACGATTACTTTGCAATCGAATGAACCACTTACATACGATACCAATTTCCCTTTGTCTCACGATAGTTTACTTATCCGAGGTTATGATCGTCGGTATCTCTGCATACCTAGTTCAACCTCGTTACCGATAAGTACTCTTTTCTCGTTCCCGTGATATGTGATCCCTTGTGAGCCAGTCACATGCTTGCAAGCTAATTGGATGACATTCCACCGAGAGGGCCCAGAGTATATCTATCCGTCATATGGATGGACAAATCCCACTCTTGATCCATGTGTCTCAACCAATACTTTCCGAACACTCAATGCCACCTTTATAGCCACCCAGTTACGGTGTGGTGTTTGATGTCATCAAAGCATCCATCCGGTAAAGGTGATATGCATGATCTCATGGTCGAAGGAATTAGGTTACTATGTATCAGAAAGCATATAGCAATTGAACTATTGAAATGACTTGATCTTTATGCTACGCTTATCTATAGGAGTATGTCCACCATATCATTCTCCTAACGATATGATCTTGTTGTTGATAACATCTCTATGTTCATGATAGGGAAACCACAATCATCTATCAACCAACAAGCTAGTGAAGTATAGAGGCTATACTAGGGACTTCAAATTAAGTTTACAAATCACACAAGTATCAAAGTTTCCTTGTTAATACTATTATAGCATGAATGTATTATTGCCTCTAGGGCATATCTCCAACAGTCTCCCACTTGCACTAGAGTCATCTAATCTAGATTACATGATAATATACCGAACACCCATGGCAGTTTGGTGTTGGTCATGTTTTGCCCTCGGAAGAGGTTTAGTCAACGGATCCGCCACATTCAGATCTGTGTGTACTTTGCAAATCTTTATATCCCCATCCTGGATATGTTCTCGAATAGCATGAAAACGTAGCTTGATGTGCTTCAGCTTCTTGTGTGACCTTGGTTCTTGCGCATTGGCTATGGCGCCCATGTTATCACAGTAGATAGACATTGGGTCCAGCGCACTAGGAACCACACCCATCTCTGTAATGAACTCTTTCATCCATATCGCTTCTTGTGAAGCCTCCGAAGCAGCCATGTATTCTGATTCAGTTGAAGGTCTCGCCACAACGCTTTGCTTTGCACTCCTCCAGCTAACTACTGCACCATTCAAAATAAATACGTATCCGGATTGTGATTTAGAATCATCCGGATCGGTGTTCCAACTAGCATCGGTGTAACCGTTAACAACGAGCTGTTCATCACCTCCATAAGAAAGAACCATATCCTTAGTTCTTCTCAAGTACTTAAGGATGTTTTTGACCGCTGTCCAATGATCCACTCCTGGATCACTTTGATATCTGCTAGTTAAACTAACAGCATATGCAATGTCGGGTCTAGTACATAGCATGGCATACATTAGAGATCCTATGGCTGAGGCATAGGGAGTCTTACCCATCCTTTCTCTATCTTCTGCCGATGTCGGACTTTGAGTTTTACTCAAGGTCGTATTGGGCAACATGGGCAAGAACCCTTTCTTGCTTTCTTCCATTCCAAATCTCTTTAGAACTTTGTCCAAATATGTACTCTGTGACAATGATATTTGGCGTTTCGATCTATCTCTATAAATCTTTATGCCTAATATGTAAGCTGCTTCGCCAAGATCCTTCATTGAAAAACTATTATTCAAATACTCTTTGACACTATTAAGAAGGTCTACATCATTCCCAATCAACAATATGTCATCCACATATAGTATTAGGAATGCTAAAGAGCTCCCACTCACTTTCTTGTAAATACAAGCTTCTCCATAAGTTTGTATAAAACCAAAACTTTTGATTACCTTATCAAAACGTTGATTCCAACTTCGGGATGCTTGCTTCAATCCATAGATGGATCGTTGAAGTTTGCATACCTTGTTAGCATCTTCAGGATCGACAAAACCTTTGGGTTGCATCATATACAACTCTTCATCAATGTCTCCATTGAGGAATGCTGTTTTGACATCCATCTGCCATATCTCATAATCATAATATGCAGCGATTGCTAACATAATCCTCACAGACTTTAGCTTCGCTACTGGTGAGAAAGTCTCATCGTAGTCAACTCCTTGAATTTGTCGAAACCCTTTTGCGACAAGTCGAGCTTTATAGACAGTAACATTACCATCAGCATCTGTTTTCTTCTTGAAAATTCATTTGTTCTCGACAGCCTTCCGGCCATCCGGTAAGTCCACCAAAGTCCATACTTGGTTTTCGTACATGAATCCAATCTCGGATTTCATGGCTTCTTGCCATTTATTAGAATCTGGGCTCATCATCACTTCCTCATATGTCTCGGGGTCATCGGTGTTGTCCACCAACATGACATTCATAACGGAATCATACCAATCTGGAGTGGTACGAGTTCTCGTTGACCTCCGAGGCTCTGTAGCAACTTCAACCGAAGTTTCATGATCACCATCATTAGCTTCCTCTCTTATTGGTGCAGGCACCACAGGAACTTCTTCCGGTGCTGCGCTACTCGCAATTTCGAGAGAAGGTTCGACAACCTCGTCGAGTTCTACTTTCCTTCCAGTCACTTCTTTCGAGAGAAATTCCTTCTCTAGAAAGGATCCATTCTTGGCAACGAAGATTTTGCCTTCGGATATATGATAGAAGGTATACCCAATAGTTTCCTTCGGGTATCCTATGAAGACGCATTTTTCCGCTTTGGGTTCAAGCTTGTCCGGCTGTAACTTCTTTACATAGGCTTCGCATCCCCAAACTTTAAGGAACGACAATTTAGGTTTCTTCCCAAACCATAATTCATACGGTGTTGTTTCAACGGATTTAGATGGTGCCCTATTTAAAGTGAATGCGGCTGTTTCTAATGCATAACCCCAAAATGATAGCGGTAAATCTGTAAGTGACATCATAGAACGAACCATATCTAAGAGAGTTCGATTACGATGTTCGGACACACCATTACGCTGTGGTGTTCCCGGCGGTGTCAATTGTGAAAGTATTCCGCATTTCTTCAAATGCTCGCCAAACTCGTAACTTAGATATTCACCTCCACGATCAGAACGTAGAAATTTAATCTTCTTGTTACGTTGATTCTCTACCTCACTTTGAAACTCCTTAAACTTCTCGAAAGTTTCGGACTTATATTTCATGAAATAGATATACCCATATCTACTCAAGTCATCCGTGAAGGTAAGAACATAACGATAACCACCGCGCGATGCTACACTCATTGGACCACACACATCGGTATGTATGATTTCCAATAAGTCCGTAGCTCGCTCCATCATACCAGAAAATGGAGTCTTAGTCATTTTACCCATCAGACATGCTTCACATCTTTCAAGTGATTCAAAATCAAGTGATTCAAGAAGTCCATCAGAATGGAGTTTCTTCATACGTTTCACTCCAATGTGACCAAGACGACAGTGCCACATATAGGTCGAATTATCGCTTGATTTCAAACGTTTAGCCTTAATGTTGTTGATATGTGTATTTCCACTATCGAGATTCAATAAGAATAGACCATCTATCAAAGGTGCATGTGCATAAAACATATTACTCATATAAATCGAACAACCATTATTCTCGTACTTAAACAAGTAACCGTCTCGCAATAAACAAGATCCCGATATAATGTTCATGCTCAACGCAGGCACCAAATAACAATTATTTAAGTATAAAACTAATCCCGATGGTAGATGAAGGGGTAGCGTGCCGACCGCGATCACATCAACCTTTGATCCATTTCCCACGCGCATCGTCACCTCGTTCTTCGCTAGCTTCCGTTTATTCTGCAGCACCTGTTTCGAGTTACAAATATGAGCAACCGAACCAGTATCAAATACCCAGGCACTACTACGAGTACTAGTGAGATACACATCAATAACATGTATATCAGATATACCTTTCTTCTTGATGTTGCCGTTCTTCAAATCCGCCAAGTACTTTGGGCAATTCCGCTTCCAGTGACCTTCTCCCTTGCAGTAAAAGCACTCAGTATCAGGCTTAGGTCCAGCCTTGGTCTTCTTCGTCGGCGTGGTAACTTTCTTACCACCCTTCTTGAAGTGTCCCTTTTGCTTAGACTTGCCTTTCTTGAATTTGGTGGTCTTATTGACCAACAACACTTGGTGCTCTTTCTTGATCTCCACTTCTGCAGATTTCAACATGGCAAAGAGTTCTGGCAACGTCTTATTCATGTTCTGCATGTTGTAGTTCATCACAAAGTTCTTGTAACTTGGTGGTAGTGATTGGAGGACACGGTAAATCCCCAAAGCATTAGGAATCACTATACCCAAGCTTTGAAGTTTGTTTGCGTGCCCAGACATTTTAAGCACATGCTCACTGACGGAGCTGCCCTCTTCCATCTTGCAGTTAAAGAACTTTTCAGAAGCCTCATAGCTTTCAATTGCCGCATGAGTCTCAAAAATCAATTTGAGATCCTCGACAATATCATATGGGTCTGAATCCTCAAACCTTTTCTGAAGCTCCGATTCCAAACCATACAAGATAGCACACTGAACTATGGAGTACTGATTCTTCCGAGTGAGGTAAACATTCTTTACTTCATCGGGAGAATCATCTGCAGGTGGGTCACCCAGCGGTGCATCCAGCACATAGGTCAAATTACCAGCTGTGAGGACAATCCTCAAATTGCGGAACCAATCCGCGAAGTTGCTTCCATTGTTTTTCAACTTTTCTTTCTCTAGGAACGCATTAAAATTGATGGTAGGTGCTGCCATTGATCTACAACATATTTGCAATAGTTTAGACTAAGTTTATGATAAATTGAGTTCAAATTAATTAATAAAGTTAATCTAGGTGAACTCCCACTCAAAACAATATCCCTCACATTGTTTTAGTGATCACACGAACCAAATCCACTACGTCAACACCGATCATCACGAGAGTTGATATAGTTTCAATGGCGAACAATCGTCATGTTCATCATATCTACTATATGACTCATGCTTTACCTTTCGGTGATCCGTGTTCCGAGACCATGTATGTACATGCTAGGCTCGTCAAGTTCAAACCTTAGTTTCCGCATGAGCAAATATGGCTTGCTCATGTTGTATACACTTGCGGAATCTAACACACCCGATCATCACGTGGTGCTTCGAAACAACAAGCTTTAGCAACGGTGCTAACTAAGGGTGAACACTTTATGACTTGAAATTCATGTGCATGAGGGATCATCTTATAATGCTACCGTCGTCTACTAAGCAATACAAGATGCATAAGGATTAACATCACATGCAATTCAATATATATGTGATATGATATGGCCTTTCTTCTTTGTGCTTCCGATCTCCATCTTCAAGCACGAACATGATCTCCATCATCACCGGCATTGCATCAAGGTCAATGACGCTACTCCATGGTTGTCGTCCACCGGCTTCAACTATTACAACTACTTTGAATAGACACGCGGGTCTTAACACAAATTAAAGACAACCATATGGCTCCTGCCGGTTGCCGACTTACAATAAGGAACATTGCATACATCAAATATAATCACAATCATGGCCATATCACATCACTGCACACCCCTGCAAAACAAAGTTAGACGCCTCTACTTTCTTTGCATATTTTACGTGGTTTGGGGCTTTCAATAAGTGTCGTTCTAACTTACGAACAAGAACCACAACATTGATACTAGTATTGTTAATCACCCGTTGTAAATTGGATCTTAACTATGCTAGGAGAAACAGGCACCCGCAAAGCCACTTATGCAATACAAGTTGCATGTCAAGCGTGGAGCAAGTCTCATGAACGATGTCATGTAAGGTTAGCCCGGGCCGCTTCATCCCAACATACCGCAAGATGCAAAGTACACAAGAAGCAATCGACAATAAAAGCATCAACGCCCACAATGACCATTGTGTTCTACTTGTGCAACAAATCTACATATAGACACGGCTCTGATACCACTATAGGGTTTCGTAGCATGGAAAACAAAAAATTTCTATCGCATACAAACAAACAAGCCAAGATCTATCTACTAGATAGTAGCAACGAGTCGATGGAATAACTTATCCTCGAAGATTCCAAAGTCTTTAACGAGAGAGGATTCTCGTGGGTGATGTAGTCGTACTCTTTCCGATCTCAAGATCGCGTAGACGATCCTTCCGGCGCTGCGTTCCGGCAACGCTCCCGCAGTCGGTCACACGTTCGGTACTCGACGAAGACCTTCCTCTCCCTTGTTCCAGCAGGCAGCGGAGGTTGTAGCACTTTCCTCGCGATTCCGGCAGCACAACGGCGTGGTACCGGAAGTAGAGGGGAGATCCCGCAGGGCTTCGCCTTAAGCCGGAGCGAGTATGGTGGAGTATGAGAGAGTACTATTAGTGGTCTAGGGATTAGACACACCAATTAGAAGGCTCTAAACCGAAGGCTAGGGCAATTAGAAGCTCTAAACCAAAACGGCTCTAAACCGGAGATTAGAGGATAGGAACTTGTGTGTCTAGAGGAGGAGGCCCTGCCCCTCCTTTTATGGGTGGAGGGGGCCGGCCAAGGGGAGGGGAGTCCCTCCCCAAGTCGGCCTTGGTTGGCGTGCCGGCTTGGAGGGACTCCTCCCCCAAGTCGGTTCCAACCATCTCTTGCTTGTTTCCCACAGTTTCTTGTTTTAGCCGTTTGACATTCAAACTGGACATTTGACTTTTCTGTTTTAGGATTCAATTTAATCCTTTATTTGGAACAGCAAGAACACTTAGGCCCTGCTTGTTTTACAGTTTTAATTACAGGTCAGATCCGATTACGGAGCATACCAAGGATTTTAGCCGGAGGTAGATGGGTCCGTAATGTTTACACCTGTTTTTGCCTAAAATCCAGGGAAACAAGCGGGGCCTTAGTACATGATGCAATCATTCCAATGTGCAATGACACATTCATGTACTCCCCCCCCTAGAGTGCCGGACATTCTGGAACCTTCTAGAACATTCCCGATGAAAACACCGAAATCATTTCCGAACTCCGAAACGGGACTTTCCTTATATGAATCTTATTCTCCGGACCATTCCGGATCACCTCGTGATATCCCGGATCCCATCCGAGACTCCAAACAACATTCGGTCTCTTTCTCATAATACCATAACTACTCAAACAACGTCGAATCCTTAAGTGTGTCTCCCTGCGGTTCATGAATTATGCGGACATGATCGAGAAACTTCTCCGAACAATAACCAATAGAGGAATCTGGAAATTCATATGGCTCCCACATATTTCTACGATTACTTTGCGATCGAATGAACCACTTACATACGATACCAATTTCCCTTTGTCTCACGATAGTTTACTTATCCGAGGTTATGATCGTCGGTATCTCTGCATACCTAGTTCAACCTCGTTACCGATAAGTACTCTTTTCTCGTTCCCGTGATATGTGATCCCTTGTGAGCCAGTCACATGCTTGCAAGCTAATTGGATGACATTCCACCGAGAGGGCCCAGAGTATATCTATCCGTCATATGGATGGACAAATCCCACTCTTGATCCATGTGTCTCAACCAATACTTTCCGAACACTCAATGCCACCTTTATAGCCACCCAGTTACGGTGTGGTGTTTGATGTCATCAAAGCATCCATCCGGTAAAGGTGATATGCATGATCTCATGGTCGAAGGAATTAGGTTACTATGTATCAGAAAGCATATAGCAATTGAACTATTGAAATGACTTGATCTTTATGCTACGCTTATCTATAGGAGTATGTCCACCATATCATTCTCCTAACGATATGATCTTGTTGTTGATAACATCTCTATGTTCATGATAGGGAAACCACAATCATCTATCAACCAACAAGCTAGTGAAGTATAGAGGCTATACTAGGGACTTCAAATTAAGTTTATAAATCACACAAGTATCAAAGTTTCCTTGTTAATACTATTATAGCATGAATGTAAACATTTATCATAACCACAAAGATATAATAATAACTACATTTATTATTGCCTCTAGGGCATATCTCCAACACTCTCGAGCCTGCCCTGCCCGACGCCCCGCCCCGACCCCGCTCGCCCCATCTCACGCCTCCAGCGAGTCCCACCGCGTGCCACCCGTCGCCGGCCACCGCCGACATCCCCATGCCCCAGGTGCTCCACTCCCTTGCTCCTACCCCTCCTGAGCACGTTCCCCTCCCCTTACCTTGGTCTCGCGCGGCGTGGAGAAGAACTAGGGGTGAATCTAGGGTTAGCGCCTAGCGGCGCCGGCGGCCCTCTGCCCTCTGCCCGCCGGCCGTCGGCCCTCCCCCTCCGCCTGTCCGCCTAGCCACACCGGCAGCAGTGCTTCTGAGCAACCACAAGTCCATCGTCCACAGCAAGTGAGCATATCCCCTACCCCTACGATCTGTAATTTCTCATTAGGCCTATTCCTACAATGTTTTAATTTGGGCTGTTTTAATTTCTAGTACTAATGCTTCTGTAATGATGTCCTACAATGTTTTGAAGTTCATTAGTTAAATGAAATGTGGTGTCATGCTTATTATGCACTGATAGCAACTATTTTGGGTGTCATGCTTCATTAGTTAAATAAATTGGGTGGCATCTAGTAATTATTTCCTGTCATGTTGTTGCTGTAGAAACAAGATGCAACCAGGAAGAGAGAGTGTTGCATCGCAGGCACGTCCAGGCCAGGGAAAGAGGCGTGCATACAACAAAGCCATGCAATCCAAGACAGCTGCTCTACTCGGCATCGCTGCAACTAAACCAGGATCTTCGCAACCGACAACAACGACATCATCGCAGCCGGCAGCAACAGCTTGTCCACCACAACCGGTAGTTATTGATGTTTCATGTGTCTTGAATTCTTGGTGTTTCATGTTTGTGATACTAGTAAATGTCTCATGTGTGCAACCTCAAACAATTGAGTCCGACGAGGAGGAAATTCTTTTGATAATAACGATGACATGTCTGAAGATGATGTATTTGTTGATGGTCATATTGACATATCTGATGATGGGAATTCTATGGATAATGATGGTGGGAATTCTCAGAGAGGGAAGAAGCGACACAAGGGAATGAAGGTTGGTCCGAAGGTTATTGTTTAACCAAGTGGCAAGTCTAAGTCAAAGGTATGGGACCACTTCGATAAGGATCCTCAGCCATCCAAAGAGGATCTAAGTGTCGAGGTGCTTATGGCACAATGCAAGTATTGCACAAAGTATTTCTCCTACAACAAGGAGAATGGAGGAGCCACTTCACATTTGTTGCGGCACTACAGCAAAGTATGTCCCGCTTACAAGATTGTAGTGGCAAAGGTGGCTACTCAAACCCTTCTCAACTTTCAGCCATCTAATGCAAATGATACCGGTATTCCTGTTTTGCAACCTTCTAGGCAGTATAGTCAAGAGGAAGTTAAAAAGTTAATTGCTAAGATGCTGATTTGTCATGATTATCCATTTAAGATGGTAGAGCACACATGGTTCAACATAGTCATGAAATATTTAAATCCACAGTATGAGTTTATTGGTAGAAAAACCATTAGAAAGGAATGCTTAAAGGTGTTTGAATTTGAGAGAGATAGCCTTATGAAGGTTCTCAAAGGTGTGGATAACATAGCTTTAACTACTGATTTGTGGACATCCAACCAAACACTTTCCTATATGTGTTTAGTTGCACACTTCATCGATAAGGATTGGAACATGCAATGCCGTGTGCTGAATTTCGTGGAGTTGGACCCTCCACATAGTGGAAATGTGATTTCCCAAGCTGTGTTTGAGTGTGTGGCTGCATGGAAGATAGAAGGTAAAATCATCTCGGTCACTCTAGATAATGCAACCAACAATGATGTAGCAATCCGCAATTTGAAGGCTATGTTTGCTGCTAGAAGCTCCTATTGTTTTGTTCCAAAATATTTCCATGTTCGTTGTTGTGCTCATATTATTAATTTGGTGGTGACCGATGGGACTGCAACCATTACCCCTTTGACAAACAATGTGAGGAAATCTGTCAAGTACATCAAGAAGTCGGTATCGCGATTGCACAAGTTTGTAGAAATTTGTCGGTCTCTTGCAATCACAGTAGGTGAGGGGCTGAAACTTGATGTGACCACTAGATGGAATTCAACCTACCACATGTTAAGAACATCCATTGCCTATAGAGATGCATTAGATTCTTATTCGGACAGCGATGCAAACTATAAATGGAAGCCCTCAAATGATGAATGGGCATTATTCAATACCGTCACACCAATACTTGCTTCTTTGGTTGAGGTTTCTACTGCATTTTCTGGCTCTACATATCCTACTTCCAACATATTTTATCCTCACATTGTCAATGTCAAGATTGCGCTTAAAGAGGCATGTGACTCAAAGGATCCACCTTTGAAAGTTATGGGAGAGGCAATGATGGACAAATTCAACAAGTATTGGGAAGAGCCCAATAATGTCATGGTAATTGCTACCATTCTTGACCCAAGGTACAAACTGAAGTACATTAAGTGGGGGTTTAGAATGATCTATGAACAAGGCAAAGCCCTCGCTGAATATAATCTGATTGACATCGAGTTGACAAAGTTGTATGAAACTTATGATATGCATCACCGTCATGAGAAAGCTGATTCTTATAGATCAGGTGCATCATCATCTTCAACTGTGGATATAAGTTCCTCTCTACCCTCAAGTGCTAGCCAGTTTACCTTGTACTTAAATGAAACTTCTTTGGAGACATCAAAGAATGGGCTTCTCAAGTATCTTGATGAGGAGAATGAGAGCTTGCTGAACAAAAAATTTGATGTGCTGTTGTGGTGGAGGCTAAATGCACATAGATACCCTGTTATAGCAAAGATGGCAAAGAATTTCTTGTCCATACCAGCCACGTCCGTGTCTTCGGAGTCAACTTTCAGCACCGGGGGTCGAGTTCTAGATGACTACAGGAGTTCTCTAAAGCCAGCGATGGTGGAGGCGTTGGTGTGTGCTTCTAGCTGGATTAAGGGTGCCCACAATGACAACAAAGTTTCGTTGGGACCGGTATGTGTGTTATTGTTAATGATTTAATTCTCTATCATATTTCTTATGCATATCTAACATTACCATTTCAATCTTTTAGGAACCAGATTATGCGGATGATGTCGAGTTCATTCCATTTCCAAAAAGCAAGGTGGGGAGCAACTAGTAAGTACTAATAAGCAAAACTTAGAGTGCATGTTGGTCTTTTTAGTTGCTGTAATTTTTTGTACAGCAAGAAAATTGATGCAAAACATACAATTTTTAGTGCCTTCTAGTCTTTACTTGCTGGACTCTTTCGTACATCAGCATAGTTCAATGGAAGTGGAGTAATTAGTGCCAATTTAGTCTCTTTAAGTTGCTGGAACTTATTTGGCAACACTAAAACTGAAGCAAAAATGTGTATATAGTGATTTTTTGTATCTTTAGTTGCTGGACCTTTTTGTACATATCAAGTTAACTAAAAAAACTGAATAGTTTGTCTTCATTTCGTGTGTTTCCTCCTGAAACTTTTTATATAGCAGCCAACTAGTCTTAAAATAGAGTGAATGTGATTTTCTTTTGTTTGTGTGCTGCAGAATCAATATGCAACAAGGATGGAGGAAGATGAAATGATCGAGATGATGGTTCTTTTGGGCTCAGATGTTCTATTTGTTGAACTAAGTGCATGTGTTTGTGTTTGTGATTGTGATGTATGCCACTATCATTATATGTTTGTGTTCGTTATGTATGACAATATCTATGTACCGGAATAGACGTTTATGTTGTGAATTTGTGACATATGCACTTGTTATCACCATTCATACTTTCTGAATCTTGGTATACTATGTTATGCATGTATTCATGATGAATTGTTGATCATAATTATGAATTGTTACAATTTTAGCAAAGGTCATGGCGAATTTTTTAATTACATCGAGCCTTCGAGCCGGCTTGCGAGCTTGATCGAGCGGACTTGTCGAGCCTCGAGCCTGAGTTTCAGGTTTTAGGCTTGGCTTGTTCAACCTTCGAGCCGAGTCGAGCCCGAGCCAAGCCTCGAGCTTCGAGCTATATGTCCACCCCTAGTCACGGGTACCCTATTTTGGGCTTGTGTGGGCTTATGGCCCATTCTGGCCCATCACAGGATTTAGCAGCCTCTCCCCACCCAGCGTGACTTGCAAAGAGGAAAGGGCAGCCGCCGCCGGAAGCAAAACCTCCGACCACAGAACCCTAACGAGCCTCCCCAACCATGGTGGCCTCCCCCGCCCCACCCGCACCGCCGGCCGCCGCCGCCGACGGCGCCGTGAACCCACACAAGCGCAAGAACAAGGGGAAGGGAAAGGGCAACCCCAACAAGAAGAAGCTGAAGGGCCCCGACGACGCAACCCGCCGCCGCCGCAACAAGCCGAGCGCCAAGTTCCTCAAGCTTCTCGAGAAGCGCGCCCGCGACTACAACTCCGACGACGACGACGAAGTACCACGCCAGCCACGAAGGTTGCAGCCACGGCCTCCACCGAAGCGACGGGACGTTGGCGGCGACGCTGCTCCCGATGGGGACGAGGTCGAGGCCCCCTCGTCCGAGGAGGAGGCCTCCAGCTCCGGCGGGGAATCCGACGACGGGGAGAAGGTGGTCACCAGGTTCGAGCAAGGCTGCAGGGCTTTCCGGGTCGCCTTCACCAAGATCATGTCCAAGAAGCTCGCCGACGACCCGTTGGTGGGCTACTCCCCCTAATTCCCAATGTTTTGACATTTCTGTCACTGATGTATAGGCACAGCACTTATTTTTTTCTTGCTATTAGGGTCCAATTCTGTCAGCGCACAAGAAATTGGTCGCCGCCAAGTTGGCCGAGGAGGCGGACGAGCACAAGTCCAAGGGAGATGCCCGCAAGGAGAAGCGCATTGTATGCTACACCCTCCTTCGCTTCGTTTGCTCGCTATAATTCGCCATGCCCTGAAATCCTGTTTCTGTTCGAGGCATGACCCGCTGTTTTGGTGACAAATGTAGGCTGCGCAGAAGGGTCACGTCATACCCGCAAATCATATTGACAACAAAGAGAAGATGCTCATCAAGGTTGCAACCCAAGGGGGTAATGTTCTGTTCATATATGGTTCTGTGTTCTACTATGTCATTTTGTGTGCGTGTATCTAATTTCTCTAACTTATGCATTTCCCTTGGAACATTTTTCATGAACTCGATTGATGATTCAGTTGTCAGGTTGTTCAATGAGGTAAGCGCACTTGCCATATCTTAATTGCTATGTTATGAATACTATTTATTCATTCATTCTAGGGAACTTTCATGGTCTCCATCCAAATGGAATTTGTGGTTCCTTAAATTGTTTTGGGCATTCAGCAAAATGTGCTACGGAACTCTAGTTATTTTCTCAGCCTTGTGACACAGCTCATTGATACATCTCCTACTATAACTGTCTAATGAACATCACATGACAAGCTCTCTCATACATGCATAGTCTGTTCGATTGCCATGTTTATTCAACAAAAAGATTTGCTTAGTTCAGGCTGCAATTAGGTCTATGCTTGGTTACTTAGATACTGCCAAGGTCTTCTTTGACTCAAACTAATTCCGTAGGAACTTTTTAGGACATGAATCTTTAGAATTATTCCTGTGGAGGTGATTTTATTAGCAGGATTGGAATCCATATTGATTTTTGCCTAAGGAGTCTTCTGCATTCAATTTGTATATACTTTGGGGGGAAATAATCATGTTAAATTTGTTTTTCCTTTCCAGGTGAGCAAGCGACAAACTCGGAAAGGTTTGAATCCATCAAGAAGTAAAGGTGTGACAATTTCCTTTTCATGCTATGTACTTCCTCCCTCTAACACTTCTAGTATTCCTTCAGCTCTTTCATTTAATTTTTGAGTTTGATTTGTGGATGGTGAAACTTTGCATTACCACCATTATATTGAAAAGCAAAGCATCAGAGGGTGTTGGCAAACAATTTATTAACTAGATGATAAAACAAGTTTCTTGTTAGACACAGAACAGTACTCTAAAACACATTTACTGTATAAAATGCCAATTAGTCAACATCAATACAATCTTGTTATCTTTATACATTTAGTTTCTCTGTGATCTATATTAGACATATGTTAAACTTGTGAACTGCCTGTACAACTGCCTGTTATTGAGTGAACTGAACAATTATAACAGTTAAATCATGTCGAACCTTTTTCTCTGTTTTCAGCTTGCTCTCTGTATCCAATAGTGGATCATCAGCCTGCACCCATGTTATGACAATATGACACTGGTGATGCATGTCGTTTATTTCTAAATTCTTGTAAGAATAATTTTTGTTTTAATCAAGGTTGAAAAGAGTAATACGAACTCTTATATCTACCCCATGAACATCACAACATTTCATCGCCACTGAATAAACAAGTATTGGGAGAGGTATAAAACTTGATGGTTTTTTATTTTGAATAAATAAGCAATATGAATAAACAAGTATATTAGAGGATTTGATTTTGACAACTTGATGTTTGATTGCATAGTAGATAAACATTTGTTTGAATTTTCCACACAAACTTGGAACTTAAGCAGAACTAAGAACAGTTTGAGATGTCATATTGCTAAAGTCCTAGACCACCATCATTCCTTTGACCTATAATTGTGCACATCATGCTCATTTTCTGCATTCTGTTTTGATTCAGAACCATTTATTACTGATATTCTAATAGGCTAATCAGTTTCCTGTTCATCCTAGCAGCTTTGGCAAAAGAAGGGACACACTCTGTTCCATCAAACCAAGGACAAAAGGGCCAGGCATCTTCCAAGTTCTCTAAGGTATTTATACCCAATTCTTTATTATTTACTAAAAGTGTCTCACTTCAGTTTATGGGGCTTATGGTGGAAGCCATTGTTGTAAAATAGTGTGCCAAGCATTCACACTAAACTTCAAACAAGACTTGATTCTAAAATTAGTTTACAGAAAATATCAATCATAAGCATAGCCAAAACATAGAAGTTAGTAGATGTAAAAATTGCTGTAGTTCAACTTGACATAAAAAATTAAAGCCAAGCCCATTGCGCACCCCTACCTTTTCATACGAGTCTGAGCCTGTAGTACAGTGGATTTTCAACATATTATGTCTTTGTTGAAGTTAACAATTTAAAAAATGAGGATATGCCATGAGAATATGAGATGTAAGACAATTAGAGCTGCAGAATGTATTGAATAGGTGATGGATAAATACCATCATAGCTACATAAGCACCAAGTGAAGGGGGATCCTAGTAGTAGTCACAGAAACTGGATCATTGATTGAGCCAACTAAGTTGCTAATATACTGGTTGCTGCTGAAAACTAGCTGAACTGCTGGTTGCTAAGTATTTTGCAACCTATTTTATACTCCAATGTTGCATATATAACTGAAACTTAACTCGTGGACTTTTGTGCATATTATTTCTGATAATTGATCTGCTTCTTAGCATATTGGCAAAGATGAAGACGAGCCAGGGTGGGCACCTCTACGAGACACATACATGCTTGGTACAAAATTGAAGGACTGGGATAAAACACAGGTAAAAACCTCTTGATTTAGCATTATCTTTGTGTCAGTGCAATACAGTTATTTTCTTTGGTGGGGAATGCAACACCGATACCTGGAGAAGTATCTAATGTTTTGTTTGTGGTGTAGGATTCTGATGTGGCTAAACAAACTGAGGTCCCTCTAGACAACCTTTCCGATGACGACTAAGAAATGTAGTCTATTGTAATGTTGTCTGAGGGTCTACATTTGAAGAGGGAAATGGAGGGTGGTTGATGTTTCTTGGAAGCATGAGAAGAACGTCTCTGATGTGGTTTTCTGTTTCTATATTTATTTGCATCCAAGAGCGCAAGAAGTCATGTGAAGGCTGTAGTTTTGTTTCTCTTTCGTTGTGTATGTGAGCCGTGTATACATTGCATACTCTGTATCACAACAAATTTATTACAGACTTGTCACAGCCGCTTACTTAGTAAAATATTTTTCGCCCAGAATTCTCTGTTGTGCATCCGAACCTGATGGTCTGATGCTGCAATGATTTTGACTGTAGTATTTATTCTGCACAGTTGTAGCATCCAAGTAACATAGTCACTCTCTATACACGTGAATCTAAACAAATCCGTGACATCTAAACAAATCTGTGACATCTAATTTGGGACAGTGTGCCACAATTGTGTATATCTGTGGTCAGCATCAAAGATTGATTCTCTGGAAAAAAAAGGATGTGTATTCTCTCAGAACAGAGGAAACATACAAAGATTGATGCCCATGGTGGTACAAATTTGATTCAGCATACTAGCAGAACTATGATTAAGCATTCTGTCGTTTCTCCTATAAAGCACCTGTATAAAGACGTTCATGAGTTTTTTGGTTGTAAAGTTTTGGGTTTATAACCAAATTGAGGATGGTTGATGTTTCTTGGAAGCAGGAAAGAATGCCTTTTGATGTGATTTTGTCGTTTTATGTTTCTAGGTTTTGTTCTTAAGTTTCCGATTCTACAATTATGTTCTGAACCTGGTATCCCCGAGGCCTGATCCAGCAATGCTGCTGAATGCATGAGACGCCGTGGTGTTTTAGTTCCCTTCCGATGTATGTGAATTGTGCCGAGGACATATGAACCGCAGAACAATCGTGGCAACAAAGTACACACCTTCTTGATAATGTTTCCATTATCAATTCCCATTGTCTAGGTACATGAATTGCACTTTCCATGATCATGGTTTGCATATTTAGTCAGTCCGTGTTAGCATTTCACCAGTAGCGGTATACTCCACTTTAGGCATTCAGCGATAGCAAATGTACATCTTTCTGAAGATATTAAAGTGTTTGAAGGTTCCTTTTTCTTCTCATTCCGTCGATTGGTGACGATTGACTACCAAAGAGTGTCTTTTTCTTCAGAATTGTTGGAATCATGGAATGTGTGGCTATCTGGGTATGCATACAGTATTACAGTGGTACGGAGCTGCACTACAAAATTCTGTACCCAAAATGACACAGCAGGAACTGTAACTCAATCAAGAAAACTGAAGAACGCTACTGGCCAAGTAAAACAGAGATGCTGCTCTAGTGAAACACCAAATGGCGCAAGGGACTTCACAAAGAGGCATATATTCACCGAAAATCCTCCGTAATTTACATCATGGTAGTACAAACCAAACCAAACTGCAGTGAACTAAACCGCGTGCAGGTCTGACACAACAACGGCTCACACCGTCAGCAGCTACTTACTTGCCGGGAACAAAGTTGGTGGCAAAAGCCCATGCGTTGTTGTTGACAGGGTCGGCAAGATGGTCGGCGAGGTTCTCGAGGGGACCCTTGCCGGTGACAATGGCCTGCACAAAGAAGCCGAACATGGAGAACATGGCAAGACGGTCATATTCTTGGGGCTCGTTAACGGTTGCTGCGGCGGGGTGCCACATTAGAGAGATTTCTTAAGCCCCCTACCTTTGCTTTATGACAGGAAGATCTCCCATATTTTATGTCCCAGGTTGGAATAGGGATTCAGTATCCAATCTAATAGGAACTGGGCGCAACTTATTAAATAGGGGTGTACTTATGTTATGGCGCTGAGAGTCCAACAGAAGATATTTGAGCATGTTATCTGATTTAGAGGTTTACTTTCCTAGGCCATTCTTGAGTTCCTTCACCTTGAGCTCCGCAAATGCCTCGGGGTCGTCAGCAAGGCCGAGGGGATCGAAGCTGCCACCAGGGTAGAGTGGGTCGATGATCTCACCGAGCGGGCCGCCAGCAACACGGTACCCCTCCACGGCACCCATGAGCACGACCTGACAGGCCCAAATAGCGAGAATGCTCTGTGCGTGGACGAGGCTGGGGTTACCAAGGTAGTCGAGTCCGCCCTCACTAAAGATTTGTGAGCCGGCCTTGAACCATACGGCCTCTCCGAACTTGACGCCGTTGCGGGCAAGTAACTCGGGGAAGACGCAGCCGAGCGCGCCTAGCATGGCCCACCGAGAGTGGATCACCTCCAGCTCACGGTTCTTGGCGAACGTCTCGGGGTCAGCCGAGAGCCCGGCAGTGTCCCAGCCATAGTCACCGGGGAACTCACCGGTCAAGTAGCTCGGTGGCTCACCAGAAAGTGGGCCGAGGTAGAGCACACGGTCAGCGCCGTACCACGGGCTTCCTGAGGAAACCTGCTTGGCTTTCGCCGTGGTCTTGCGCATCGTGACACGGGCCTCGCCAAAGAGAGCCGATAATGACACATTCTTCACTGCCTTGCCGGCGAAGGTCGAGGAAGAGAGGGACATTGTGGTGGTTGCCATTGTGATGCTAAGGCTGCTGTTGTATTGTATGTTCTCCAAAGATCTGAAGTTGTGTGTGAAGATGGTCTAACATGTGAGAAAGATGGAGCTATTTATGACATTGGAGATTACACAATGGATGAGCTTTGTCGTGTGAGCTGACAAGATAGTAGATAGAGTTAGACAGAGGAAAAATCTTGATCTCTGACGCTATTGGTGCAGCAGAGATCTCTTCATCTGTTAACACGTGGCAAGATGAGAGCCAGGAAAGGGATACAATTGTGGCTAGGCTTGGGATATCGCTGGAGCACGGAGACCTGTGATTGGATACTGGGTTACATATACAGTCAATTCATCTCAAGGTCTGCATGTCTGCATGCGACGAGACAGTCTGCATCGCCAAAAAAAGGGAGAGTGAGATCATCTCATTATTTTCCATGGTGGTGAACTGTACAAGAAATCCCCATCATTCACATATCGATGAAAATTTGAGAATAATGCAAAATGAAAGTTTGCCATTTTGTTCTTAGAACCAAGAATGCATTTATCCGACTGACCTTAAAAATGGAACATAGAGAATGTGATACTTTAATTTACACAAGATAGAATCTTATATCTTAGAGCATCTCCAATAGATGCACTAAGATGGTTTTGGGGCACCAAATTAACAGTTTTAATGCGCCACTGACCGCAGTATTTTTCGGACACACTTAAATATAGCGTGCAGCCTGCAACAGTTTTCTAGACACACTAAAATAGGACACACAACAGGCTGTAACACACCACATTTACAGGATTAAACACAAGTGTGATGAACATATGGATCTAATAAATCATCACACAAACATAAATAATACATAAATTGAAGGACTGGGACAAAGCACATGTAAAAACCTCTTGATTTAGCATTATCTTTGTGTCAGTGCAATACCGTTATTTACTTTGGTGGGGAATGCAACACAGATACCTGGAGAAGTATCTAATGTTTTTTTTGTGGTGTAGGATTGTGATGTGGCTAAACAAACTGAGGTTTCTCTGGACAACTTTTCCGATGACGACTAAGAAACGTAGTCTATTGTAATGTTGTCTGAGGGTCTACATTCGATGAGGGAAATGGAGGGTGGTTGATGTTTCTTGGAAGTTGGAAGCACGAGAAGAACGTCTCTGATGTGGTTTTCTGTTTATAGGTTTATTTGCATCCAAGAGCGCAAGAAGTCATGCGAAGGCTGTAGTTTTGTTTCTCTTCAGTTGTGTATGTGAGCCGTGTATACATTGCATACTCTCTATCGCAACAAAATTATTGCAGACTTGTCACAGCCGCTTACTTAGTAAAATATTTTTCGTCCAGAATTCTCTGTTGTGCATCCAAACCTTATGGTCTGATGCTGCAATGATTTTGACTATTATTTATTCTGCAAAATTGTAGCATCCAAATAAAATACTCCCTCCATATATGTGAATCTAGAAAAAATCTGTGGCATCTAATTCAGGACAGTGTTCCGCAATTGAGCATATCTGTGGTCAGCATCAAAGATCGATTCTCTGAAAAAAGGGATGTGATTCTCTCAGAACAGAGGACACATAGAAAGATTGATGTCCATGGTGATACAAATTTGATTCATAATACAAGCAGAACTATGATTAATTAAGCATTCTGCCGTTTCTCCTATAAAGCACCTGATTCATGACATTCCTGAGTTTTTTGTTTGTAAAGTTTTGGGTTTATAACCAAATGGAGGATGGTCGATGTTTCTGGAAGCAGGAAAGAATGCCTTCTGATGTGGTTTTGTTGTTTTATGTTTCTAGGTTTTGTTCTTAAGTTTCCGATTCTACAAATATGTTCTGGACCTGGTTTCCCCGAGTCATGATCCAGCAATGCTGCCGTATGCATGAGATGACACGTGTTTTGGTTCCCTTCCAATGTATGTGAATTGTGCCGATGACAGACGAACTGCAGAACAATCGTGGCAACAAACTACACACATTCCTGATAATGTTTCCACTATCATGGTATATTTCCATTGTCTAGGCACAACCGCACAAGAGTTGCACTTTCCATGATCATGTTTGCATATTCAGTCAGTCGGTGTTAGCATTTCGCCAGTAGCGGTATGCTCCACTTTGGGGCATTCAGCGATAGCAGTTAGAGTGTTGTGTATACATCTTTCTGAAGATATTGAAGTGTTTGAGGGCTACTTTTTCATCTCATTCTGTCGATTTGTGACGATTGACTTCCAAAGAGTGTCTTTTTTGAATGCTTGAACAGGCATTCTGATTCTTCAGACAAGAGCACGTCTCCGAATTGTTCGAATCATGGAATGTGTGGCTATCTTGGTATGCATACAGTTTTAGTACAGTTATATGGAGCTGTACTACATAATTCTGTACCCAAAATGACACCACAGGAACTGGAACGCAATCAAGAAAACTGAAAAACGCTACTGGCCAAGTAAAACAGAGATATGCTGCTCTACTGAAACACCAAATGGCATAGGGGACTTCACAAAGCGGCATATTTTCACCGAAAATCCTCCGATAATTTATATCATGGTAGTACAAACCAGACCAAACCGTGTGAAGTACACCGCGTGCAGGTCTGACACATCAACGGCTCGCACCGTCAGCAGCTACTTACTTGCCGGGAACAAAATTGGTGGCAAAAGCCCACGCGTTGTTGTTGACAGGGTCGACAAGATGGTCGGCGAGGTTCTCGAGGGGGCCCTTGCCAGTGACGATGGCCTGCACAAAGAAGCCGAACATGGAGAACATGGCAAGACGGCCATTCTTGAGTTCCTTCACCTTGAGCTCCGCAAATGCCTCGGGGTCGTCGGCAAGGCCGAGGGGGTCGAAGCTGCCACCAGGGTAGAGTGGGTCGACAATCTCGCCGAGCGGGCCACCGGCAACACGATACCCCTCCACGGCGCCCATGAGCACGACCTGACAGGCCCAAATAGCGAGAATGCTCTGTGCATGAACGAGGCTGGGGTTACCAAGGTAGTCGAGTCCGCCCTCACTGAAGATTTGTGAGCCAGCCTTGAACCATACGACCTCTCCGAACTTGACGCCGTTGCGGGCAAGTAACTCGGGGAAGACGCAGCCGAGCGCGCCTAGCATGGCCCACCGAGAGTGGATCACCTCCAGCTCACGGTTCTTGGCGAACGTCTCGGGGTCAGCCGAGAGCCCGGCAGTGTCCCACCCATAGTCACCGGGGAACTCCCCGGTCAAGTAGCTCGGTGGCTCACCGGAAAGTGGGCCGAGGTAGAGAACACGGTCAGCACCGTACCACGGGCTGCCCGAGGAAACCTGCTTGGCTTTTGCTGCGGTCTTGCGCATAGTGACACGGGCCTCGCCAAAGAGAGCCGATAACGACACATTCTTCACTGCCTTGCCGGCGAAGGTCGAGGAAGAGAGGGACATGGTGGTGGTTGCCATTGAGCTGCTAAGGCTGCTGTTGTATTGTATTCTCTCCAAAGATCTAGAGCTGTGTGTGGAGATGGTCTAAGATGTGAGAAAGATGGAGCTATTTATGACATTGGAGATGACACAATGGATGAGCTTTGTCGTGTGAGCTGACAAATAGTAGATAGAGTTAGACAGAGGAAAAATCTTGATGTCTGACTCTATTGGTGCAGCAGAGATCTCTTCATCCCTGAGCACGTGGCAAGGTGAGAGCCAGGGAAGGGATACAGTTGTGGCTAGGACTGGGATCTCGCTGGAGCATGGGGACCTGTGATTGGACGATGGATTACATGTACAGTCAATTCATCTCAAGGTCTGCATGTCTGCATTTGACGAGACTGTCTGCATCGCCAAAAAAAGGGAGAGTGAAATTATCTCATTATTTTCCATGGTGGTGAACTGTACAAGAAATCCCCATCATTCACATATCGATGAAAATTTGAGAATAGATAATGCAAAATGAAAGTTTTCCTTTTTGTTCTTAGTACTAAGAAGGCATTTATCAGACTGACCTTAAAAATGGAACATATGAAATGTGATACATTAATTTACACCAGATAGAATCTTATATCTTAGAGCATCTCCAATAGATGCACTAAAATGGTTTTGGGGCACCAAATTAGCAGTTTTAATGCGCCAATGCAGGCATCATTTTTCCGGACGCACTAAAATACAGCGTGCAGCCTGCAATAGTTTTCCAGATGCACTAAAATAGGACACACAACAGGCTGTAACACACCACATTTACAGGATCAAACACAAGTGTGATGAACATATGGAACTAATAAATCATCACACACACATAAATATTAAATAAATTGAAGGACTGGGATAAAGAACAGGTAACAATCTCTTGATTTAGCATTATATTTGTGTGCAATACAGTTATTTTCTTTGGTGGGGAATGCAACACCGATACCTGGAGAGGTATCTAATGGTTTGTTTGTGGTGTAGGATTCTGATGTGGCTAAACAAACTGAGGTCCCTCTAGACAACTTTTCCGATGACGACTAAGAAACGTAGTCTATTGTAATGTTGTCTGAGGGTCTACATTTGAAGAAGAAAAAGGAGGGTGGTTGATGTTTCTTGGAAGCATGAGAAGAACGTCTGATGTGGTTTTCTGTTTCTAGGTTTATTTGCATCCAAGAGCTTTTTTGCTTCTAGTTTATCTGCATCCAAGTGCGCAAGAACTCATGCACAGGCTGTAGTTTTGTTTCTCTTTTGTTGTGTATGTGAGCCGTGTATACATTGCATACTCTGTATCACAACAAAATTATTGCAGACTTGTCATAGCCGCTTACTTAGTAAAATATTTTTCGCCCAGAATTCTCTGTTGTGCACCCGAACATTATGGTCTGATGCTGCAATGATTTTGACTGTATTATTCATTCTGCACAATTGTAGCATCCAAATAAAATACTCCCTCTCTATACATGTGAATCTAGACAAACCTGTGACATCTAATTCGGGACAGTACCACAATTCTGCATATCTGTGGTCAGCATCAAAGATCGATTCTCTGAAAAAAAAGGGATGTCTATTCTCTCAGAACAGAGGAAACATACAAAGAATCAAAGATTGATGTACATGGTCCTACAAATTTGATTCAGCATACTAGCAGAACTATGATTAAGCATTCTGTCGTTTCTCCTATAAAGCACCTGAATCAAGACATTCCTGAGTTTTTTCTTTGTAAAGTTTTTGGATTATAACCAAACGGAGGATGGTCGATGTTTCTTGGAAGCAGGAAAGATGTGGTTTTGTTGTTTTATGTTTCTAGGTATTGTTCTTAAGTTTCCGATTCTACAAATATGTTCTAAACCTGGTATCCCCGAGTCATGATCCAGCAATGCCGCTGTATGCATGAGGTGCCGTCGTGTTTTAGTGCCCTTCCAATTTATGCAAATTGTGCCGAGGACAGATGAACAATTGTGGCAACAAAGTAGGCACCTTCCTGATAATGTTCCCATTGTCATGGTATTTCCATTGTCAGGCACAAGAGTTGCACCTTCCATGATCATGCTTGCATATTCAGTCAGTCAGTGTTAGCATTTCGCCAGTAGCGGTATACTCCACTTTGGGCATTCAGCGATAGCAAATGAGTGATATGAATACATCTTTCCGAAGATATTAAGTGTTTCAGGGCTCCTTTCGCATTCCGTGGATTGGTGAATGGTGACGATTGACCAAAGAGTGCCTTTTTGAATGCTTGAACAGGCATTCCGATTCTTCAGACAAGAGCACGTCTCCGAATTGTTCGAATCATGGAATATGTGGGTATCTGGGTATGCATACCGTTTTAGTACAGTTATATGGAGCTGCACTACATAATTCTGTACCCAAAATGACACCACAGGAACTGAAACGCAATCAAGAAAACTGAAGAACGCTACTGGCCAAGCAAAACCGAGATGCTGCTCTAGTGAAACACCAATTTTTTTGCACAAGGGACTTCGCAAAGAGGCATATTTTCGCCGAAAATCCTCCGTAATTTACATCATGGTAAACCAAACCAAACCAAACCAAACCACAGTGAACTACACTGCGTGCAGGTCTGATGCAACGACGAATCGCACCGTCAGTAGCTACTTACTTGCCAGGAACAAAGTTGGTGGAAAAAGCCCATGCGTTTTTGTTGACATTGACAGGGTCGGCAAGATGGTCGGCGAGGTTCTCGAGGGGGCCCTTGCCAGTGACGATGGCCTGCACAAAGAAGCCAAACATGGAGAACATGGCAAGACGGCCGCTCTTGAGTTCCTTCACCTTGAGCTCCGCAAACGCCTCGGGGTCGTCGGCAAGGCCGAGGGGGTCGAAGCTGCCACCAGGGTACAGTGGGTCGACAATCTCACCAAGCGGGCCGCCAGCAATTGTTGGAATCATGGAATATGTGGCTATCAGGGTATGCGTAGAGTATTACAGTGGTACGGAGCTGCACTACATAATTCTGTACCCAAAATGACACCACAGGAACTGAAACGCAATCAAGAAAACTGAAAAACGCTACTGGCCAAGTAAAACAGAGATATGCTGCTCTAGTGAAACACGAAATGGCTCATGGGACTTCACAAAGCGGCATATTTTCATGAAAATCCTCCGTAATTTACATCATGGTAGTACAAACCAAACCAAACCAAACCACAGTGAACTACACGGTGTGCAGGTCTGACGCAACAACGGCTCGCACCGTCAACGGCTACTTACTTGCCGGGAACAAAGTTGGTGGCAAAAGCCCAAGCGTTGTTGTTGACAGGGTCGGCAAGATGGTCGGCGAGGTTCTCGAGAGGGCCCTTTCCAGTGACGATGGCCTGCACAAAGAAGCCAAACATGGAGAACATGGCAAGACGGCCATTCTTGAGTTCCTTCACCTTGAGCTCCGCAAATGCCTCGGGGTCGTCGGCAAGGCCGAGGGGATCGAAGCTGCCACCAGGGTAGAGTGGGTCGACGATCTCACCGAGCGGGCCGCCAGCAACACGGTACCCCTCCACGGCACCCATGAGCACGACCTGACAGGCCCAAATAGCGAGAATGCTCTGTGCGTGGACGAGGCTGGGGTTGCCGAGGTAGTCGAGTCCACCCTCACTGAAAATTTGTGAGCCGGCCTTGAACCACACGGCCTCTCCAAACTTGACGCCGTTGCGGGCAAGTAACTCCGGAAAGACGCAGCCGAGCGCGCCTAGCATGGCCCACCGAGAGTGGATCACCTCCAGCTCACGGTTCTTGGCGAACGTCTCGGGGTCAGCCGAGAGCCCGGCAGTGTCCCACCCGTAGTCACCGGGGAACTCACCGGTCAAGTAGCTCGGTGGCTCACCGGAAAGTGGGCCGAGGTAGAGCACACGGTCAGCGCCGTACCACGGGCTTCCTGAGGAAATCTGCTTGGCTTTCGCCGTGGTCTTGCGCATCGTGACACGGGCCTCGCCAAAGAGAGCCGATAATGACACATTCTTCACTGCCTTGCCGGTGAAGGTCGAGGAAGAGAGGGACATTGTGGTGGTTGCCATTGTGATGCTAAGGCTGCTGTTGTATTGTATGTTCTCCAAAGATCTGAAGTTGTGTGTGAAGATGGTCTAAGATGTGAGAAAGATGGAGCTATTTATGGCATTGGAGATGACACAATGGATGAGCTTTGTCGTGTGAGCTGACAAGATAGTAGATAGAGTTAGACAGAGAAAAAATCTTGATCTCTGACGCTATTGGTGCAGCAGAGATCTCTTCATCCGTGAACACGTGGCAAGATGAGAGCCAGGAAAGGGATACAATTGTGGCTAGGCTTGGGATATCGCTGGAGCACGGAGACCTGTGATTGGATGCTGGGTTACATATACAGTCAATTCATCTCAAGGTCTGCATGTCTGCATGCGACGAGACAGTCTGCATCGCCAAAACAAGGGAGAGTGAGATCATCTCATTATTTTCCATGGTGGTGAACTGTATAAGAAATCCCCATCATTCACATATCGATGAAAATTTGAGAATAACGCAAAATGAAAGTTTGCCCTTATGTTCTTAATTAGAACCAAGAAGGCATTTATCAGACTGACCTTAAAATTGGAACATATGAAACGTGATACTTTAATTTACACAGGATAGAATATAATATCTTAGAGCATCTCCAATAGATGCACTAGGATGATTTTGGGCACCAAATTAACAATTTTAATGCGCCACTGACGGCAGCATTTTTCCGGACGCACTAAAATAGGACACACAACAGGCTGTAACACACCACATTTACAGGATTAAACACAAGTGTGATGATGTTTCTTGGAAGCACGAGAAGAACGTCTCTAATGTGGTTTTCTGTTTCTAGGTTTATTTGCATCCAAGAGCGCAAGAAGTCATGCGAAGGCTGTAGTTTTGTTTCTCTTCAGTTGTGTATGTGAGCCGTGTATACATTGCATACTCTCTATCGCAACAAAATTATTGCAGACTTGTCACAGCCGCTTACTTAGTAAAATATTTTTCGTCCAGAATTCTCTGTTGTGCATCCAAACCTTATGATCTGATGCTGCAATGATTTTGACTATTATTTATTCTGCAAAATTGTAGCATCCAAATAAAATACTCCCTCCATATATGTGAATCTAGACAAATCTGTGACGTCTAATTCAGGACAGTGTTCCGCAATTGAGCATATCCGTGGTCAGCATCAAAGATCGATTCTCTGAAAAAAGGGATGTGATTCTCTCAGAACAGAGGAAACATACAAAGATTGATGTCCATGGTGATACAAATTTGATTCAGAATACAAGCAGAACTATGATTACGCATTCTGCCGTTTCTCCTATAAAGCACCTGATTCATGACATTCCTGAGTTTTTTGTTTGTAAAGTTTTGGGTTGATAACCAAATGGAGGATGGTCGATGTTTCTGGAAGCAGGAAAGAATGCCTTCTGATGTGGTTTTGTTGTTTTATATTTCTAGGTTTTGTTCTTAAGTTTCCGATTCTACAAATATGTTCTGAACCTGGTTTCCCCGAGTCATGATCCAGCAACGCTGCCGTATGCATGAGATGACATCGTGTTTTGGTTCCCTTCCAATGTATGTGAATTGTGCCGAGGACAGACGAACTGCAGAGCAATCGTGGCAACAAACTACACACATTCCTGATAATGTTTCCACTATCATGGTATATTTCCATTGTCTAGGCACAACCGCACAAGAGTTGCACTTTCCATGATCATGTTTGCATATTCAGTCAGTCGGTGTTAGCATTTCGCCAGTAGCGGTATGCTCCACTTTGGGGCATTCAGCGATAGCAGATAGAGTGATACGTATACATCTTTCTGAAGATATTGAAGTGTTTGAGGGCTACTTTTTCATCTCATTCCGTCGATTTGTGACGATTGACTTCCAAAGAGTGTCTTTTTTGAATGCTTGAACAGGAATTCTGATTCTTCAGACAAGAGCACGTCTCCGAATTGTTCGAATCATGGAATGTGTGGCTATCTTGGTATGCATACAGTTTTAGTACAGTTATATGGAGCTGTACTACATAATTTTGTACCCAAAATGACACCACACGAACTGAAACGCAACCAAGAAAACTAAAGAACACTACTGGCCAAGTAAAACAGAGATATGCTGCTCTAGCGAAACACCAAATGGCACAAGGAACTTCACAAAGAGGCACATTTTCACCGAAAATCCTCCATAATTTACATCACGGTAGTACAAACCAGACCAAACGGCCGTGAACTACAACGGCGCCGCAGGTCTGACACAACAATGGCTCGCACCATCAGCAGCTACTTACTTGCCGGGAACAAAGTTGGTGGCAAAAGCCCATGCGTTGTTGTTGACAGGGTCGGCCAGATGGTCGGCGAGGTTCTCGAGGGGACCCTTGCCGGTGACGATGGCCTGCACAAAGAAGCCGAACATGGAGAACATGGCAAGACGTCCGTTCTTGAGTTCCTTCACCTTGAGCTCTGCAAATGCCTCGGGGTCGTCCGCAAGGCCGAGGGGGTCGAAGCTACCACCAGGGTAGAGTGGGTCGACGATCTCACCAAGTGGGCCGCCGGCAACACGGTACCCCTCCACGGCACCCATGAGCACGACCTGACATGCCCAAATAGCAAGAATGCTCTGTGCATGGACGAGGCTGGGGTTACCGAGGTAGTCGAGTCCGCCCTCACTGAAGATTTGTGAGCCGGCCTTGAACCATACAGCCTCTCCAAACTTAACGCCGTTGCGGGCAAGTAACTCGGGGAAGACGCAGCCGAGCGCGCCTAGCATGGCCCACCGAGAGTGGATCACCTCCAGCTCACGGTTCTTGGCGAACGTCTCGGGGTCAGCTGAGAGCCCGGCAGTGTCCCACCCGTAGTCACCGGGGAACTCACCGGTCAAGTAGCTCGGGGGCTCACCGGAAAGTGGGCCGAGGTAGAGCACGCGGTCAGCGCCGTACCACGGGCTGCCTGAGGAAACCTGCTTGGCTTTCGCCGTAGTCTTGCGCATCGTGACACGGGCCTCGCCAAAGAGAGCCGATAATGACACATTCTTCACTGCCTTGCCGGCGAAGGTCGAGGAAGAGAGGGACATGGTGGTGGTTGCCATTGAGCTGCTAAGGCTGCTGTTGTATTGTATGTTCTCCAAAGATCTAAAGTTGTGTGTGGAGATGGTCTAAGATGTGAGAAAGATGGAGCTATTTATGACATTGGAGATGACACAATGGATGAGCTTTGTCGTGTGAGCTGACAAGATAGTAGATAGAGTTAGACAGAGGAAAAATCTTGATCTCTGACGCTATTGGTGCAGAAGAGATCTCTTCATCTGTTAACACGTGGCAAGGTGAGAGCCAGGGAAGGGATATGGTTGCGGCTAGGCCTGGGATCTCGTTGGAGCATGGGGACCTGTGACTGGATGATGGATTAAATGTACAGTCAATTCATTTTCAAGGTCTGCATGCGACGAGACTGTCTGCATCGCCAAAAAAGGGAGAGTGAAATTATCTCATTATTTTCCATGGTGGTAAAGTGTACAAGAAATCCCCATCATTCACATATCGATGAAAACTTGAGAATAGATAATGAAAATGAAAGTTTGCCGTTTTGTTCTTAGGGCATCTCCACCGAGCCGATCCATACAGCCGCCGATTCGTTTCTATCCGTTTGGGTCGGTCCGCGCTCGCTTTTGGGTCGGGGTCTGACATGTCTGGTCAACCGCGCCCAGCGGCCCGACCCATCTGCCCGTCTCCCTCCCACTGTCACCGCTTGACACCCTCGCGATGAGACGTTAATGGCGACGAGACGTCAGCTATCAGCGCCGGTGGCTTCCCGCATGGCCGGTGTTTCCCGCCATCGAAGTTTTCCGTTTCCTGCACGCGCCTCGCTTCCCACGGCTAGAAAACTTCCCGCGTCTCCCCGTCCGTTTCCTCCCTTCGCCGCGGTCTATAAATGACGGCCGTCCGTGCGGCGGAGACAACAAGCCCAAGTAAGAGCAAACCAGCAGCCGAAAAAGCGCCAGCCACCAGCAACCATACCTCGCCGCAAGATCGCCAACTGGAACAAGATCCGGGAGATGTGTTCCAACCGCTTTCCGGAGGTGGAGTTCGACGAGGTCCACCTCGAGTCCACGTTGCTGGCCAGGCGCATGAGCGAGGCGCAGTTGTTGGCCTTCGAGGAGGAAGGCCATGTGGCCGAGGCGGCGCTGGAGCGGGTGGTGGAGGCGGCCTCCACGGTGGCCGTCCAATGGTTGGTGCGCGACATACACCACGTCGCCGCCAAGGAGGCGGTGGCCATGGAGGCTGCATCAGCGGCTCTCCGCGAGATCCGCCACGAGGAGGCCATGAAAATGTTGGAGGAGGTGGCCAAGGAGACCGCCAAGGTCGCTATCCGCGAGCTTCGCCACGCCACCAAAGCGCGCAGTAAGGAGGAAGCAGCGCAGGGCTGAAGGGAATATGCCCGAGAGGCAATAATAAAGTGGTTATTATCGTATTCCTTGTTTATGATAAATGTTTATTTTACATGCTATAATTGTATTAATACGGAAACGTTAACACATGTGTGTTTAATAAACAAAAAGGAAGTTCCTAGTTATGCCTCTCTTATAAACTAGCTCGTTGATTAACAAGATGATCAAAGTATCCTGATCATGGACATTGGATGTTGTTAATAATGAGGTCACAACATTAGTGTAATGGTGTGATGAACATTCATCCGAAGTATAACATTACGATCAAAGTCATTGAGTTTATATTGCTATAACAACTTACGAAGTGATCCTAATCCTTAGATCATGAGATCATGTCAATCACTAACACCGAAAGAGTTTCTTGATAACATTAAACGTCACACCGTAACAGGGTGATTATAAAGATGGGTTCAGAACTACTAAAGTGTTATGTTGAGGCCCATGGATCGAGAGTGGAATTTGTTCATCCCGATGACGGATAGATATGCTCTGGTCCCTCTCGGTGATATCACATTGATTAGCTTGCAAGCAAGTGATTTGATCACTAGAATGTTATATCACGGGAACGAGAAAAGAGTGCATATCGGTAACGAGATCAAACTAGGTATTGAGATACCGATGATAGAATCTCGGACATGTAATATATCGCGAAACAAAAGGATTAAGATACTAGCGTAAAAGGTTCCGACGATCACAAGAAAGTCATCGTTGAATGTGTGGGAGTCAGTATGGGTCTCCAGATCCCGCTTCTGATTATTGATCCGAGAAGGGTCTCGATCATGTCCGCATTATTCGCGAACCGTAGGGTGACACACTTAAGAGACACCGACATCCATTTGGAGAAAAAGTTTCATGCCGAAAAGAATAAACAAGCGCAGGAATTTATTTCACTAGATACCGAAACGTGTTTTCGGATGAAATTGCAGAAAGTGTTTCTGCATGTGAAATGAAATAATAGCAAGGGGTTATATGTGAATGTTTGTCATTAAAGTAATTGACAAAATTCTGAATAAATAAAAGGAGTTTTATTTAATGAGAGTTTGCATTAAATTTGGTGGAAATTTAATGGGATTTTGAGTGGGTTTTTGAGTGGAGGGAATTGAAAGGCATTTGAGTGAGTGGAGTGTCCACCCACATGAATGTGGAAGAGGTGGGGGCAGCCCCATGGCTGGGCGCATGTCCCCTTGGGTGCCCCACTTCTCCCTATAAAAGGAGCCCCCTCCCTCTCTCTCACTCACACCTCCTCGTGAAGGATCTCTCTCCCCCTCTAGTATTTATCCCCCATGGTATCGGACTAGCGAGATACATGTTCCCGGTGGCTATTCGGCAAGAAAGAGTTGTGCTTCCGCTGCATTGCTGGAGCTAGGAGGCGTTGGTTGCTCGGTGCCTCGAACGTGTGTGCGAGCACGGATGCGCTGCTGTTTTGCGGCGCTAGGACTTCCTCTCGATCTTGAGATCGGCAAGAGATCGTCTACATCAACCACGAGTTTGGACTCGTTAAGCTTTGTCGGTCTTCAAGGGTATGTTCTCTACGCATATACATCCGCCAGTTGTTTGTATCTAGTAGATAGATCTTGGAACATAGCTGTTCCCATCGTAGGAAAATTTTTGTTTTCTATGCTGCGAACCCTACAGTGGTATCAGAGCCGGATCTATGCGTAGATGCTTTGCACGGGTAGTACACATATGAGTATGTGGGCGATGATGATTATTTTATTGCTTATTAGTTGTACTTTGGATATTGGTGGCATAATGGGATGAAGCGGCCTGAACAAACTTTACATGTCCTCGCACATGAGACCTGTTCCACGCTTGACATGAAACTAGTTTTGCATAAGTGGCTAGCGGGTGTCTGTCTCTCCTACTATAGTCAATATCTAATTTGCAACGAGTTGTCAACAATTTGTTTATCCTTGTTGTGGTTCATGTTTATAGGTAAGAACGGTTCTATCTTCGAAAGCCCTAAGCCACGTAAAACTTGCAATAGATAAATTAGAGACGTCTAGTTTAGATTGTTGCTGGGCTAGTGTTATGATATGGTGATGTTGTAAGTAGAAGTATGAGATGATACTCCTACAACACACATAGCGTGTAAGTTCCATAAACCTTGGCCTTACACATAAAGGTATGATAGAGATCATACCACGGTGCACATGATGGAGATCATATGCGGGAACCATATCATTTCACTTATAAACATGTGATGTTTTCATTGCATATTATATTGCTTGTTTGGCGTTTTATTAGCATAATAAGATGATCCCTCATTTAGATATCAAGATAAGAATGTGTTCTTCCTTAAGTATGCACCGACAATGTTTCGTCGCTTCAAGACATCACGTGATGATCGGGTGTACTTGAATCCATGAGCATATCTCGGGTGTAAGACAGTTACACACGAGAATACTAAGGTTCTTACTTGGCGAGCCTAGCATGTACAGACATGGCCTCGGAACACGGACCGAAAGGTTAAGCATGAGTCATATGTTTTAATATGATGACCATATGGATGCTCACCTTTGAAGCTACACCGAATCACGTGGTTCTTGGGTATATGGATGATATACATGTTATGGTTGTATTCTTTGCTTGTTAAACAATGTGGTTCTTGGGTATTGGATAACGAATTGGTTGGTATAAAATTTCATACGGAACAACGCAATTCATGAACCACAATGGCCTAAGTAACTAGCAAGAGAATATGTGATGATGTTTATCAAAAACAAACAAATCGTTGTTTGTATTTCTCGTTGACATCAAAGCTTGACTTCAAGATTTGTTTTAATAATTGTTATTTGAATCAGGTATTATGAGAACAAGGTTGTTCAAATAATTACCGTATTCCATATAAGATGGATGATTTACAAATCTAGTTGGAGAAATCACATCCATAAAACCTAATGCTAAAATGTCGCAAGACAAATGATTGAAAGATCACTTACGAAGTGACATTGTTGTTTAAATTATATTGGAAAGAAAACATGAAGAATCTCCATATTCATGGGTTTTTGGAGTATTTGATTTGATCAAGTGACGCTTGTGAGACTTTCCACGTGATAATTAAAACTTCGTTCAAAGGCCAAAGAAGAACGAACGACTAAATTATTGGAATTTATACATATCGATGTATGTATTCCATTATGTGTAGTCGTAAGCGATGGGTTTCAACTTCATATGCTTTCTCCGAAAATTTGAGTGAATATTCACTTAATGAGAAAGAAGTATGAAATATTTGAAAAACGTTTCAAAGACTTTCAAGATGAAGTGGAAAATCATTGTAACAAGAAAATAAATGGTTTATGATTTTATCATAAGGGATTTGTTTGAGTTACAAGTGTAACAAGAAAATAAATGAATTATGATTTTATCATAAAGGGATTTATTTGAGTTGCAAGTTTAGCAAAACACCTAGATTTACATATCCCGAAACACCATAGGAATATGGAGTGTTTGAGATTTTTAATGAAACCTTGTTTGACATGGTTGGATCAAAGGTGTTATTTATAAAACTGCCATTATGTTTTAAAAGATTAAAGCTTTAGAGACTACCGCTTTTACACTGAAAAGAGCTCCATCTTGATCTGTTGAAATGACACCATGGAAGTTATGGTTTGGGGTAAAACCCAAGTTGACATTTCTTAAATTTTGGTATGCTAAACATAAGTAAGATGTTTACAACCGAAGTCAGATGAGCATGTCTTTGTAGGTTATTTCGAATAACAATTGGTTATTCCTCCATAACACGAAGGACAAAAGGGTTTGTCGCTTGGAACGTGAAGTTTCTTAAAGAAGGAATTTTTCGTAAAAGTTAAGTGGGGGGACAATAGAACTTTGATAAGGTTAATGAACCTATATGTGCTGAGTTGCGCAGTGCCAGAAATCGTTCTGGAGACAGCCATAATGCTCATGGTTTATGCGCCTCAAAGGTTGTGGTCACGGAGATCTAAGTTCCTATTGAACCAAGTAGGTCGGATAAACAATCAAATACTAAGATTTGAGAGTAAATCATTATTGTTTGACAATGATGAACCGACTATATGCAAAGAAGCGATGATGGGCCCTGACTCCATCAAATGGCTTGAAGCCATAAAATCCATGATAGTTCCATACACGAGAAATCAAGTTTTGAACTTGGAAGACCCTCCGGAAAGGTGTAAAAACCTATCGGTCGTAATTGGATCTATAAAGAAACAGACATGGATGTTTCACATCTATGAAATAGTCGACATGTCATAAAGTATTTTATGACAATGTTCAAGGAGTTGACTATGTCAAGATTTGATCTTTCATAGCGATATATAGTCTGGACGGATTAAAGTAGCAACCACTACATATAATATGGTATATGGTAGATGAATAAACAAAACAAAATTTTTCTAATAGAATGGTTACCTAGGACGTGTACATGACACGGTCCAAAGGGTTTTGTTAAAATTCAAAGGATGCTAAAAGGGCATGAAAACTTCAACGGTTGAAGTAAGCATCGTGGAGTTGGAATCTTCACCATGATGAAAAAGGAGTTTTTCGTAGGGAGACGAAGATGCTTGCATTTGCAAGAAATTAAGTGGGAGCGCTAAGACATATTTCTAATATATTATGTGGAGGAAATCTTGTTGATTAGAAATGATGTATCTTTTATTGACAAAGGTTAAGAATTTCATTTCGATGAAAGACTTAGGCAAAAGCCGAATATTTAGCATGAATGTCTATAGTGGATAGACTGTGACGCTAATATGGTTGTGCCAAACGTACATATATGAGATATTGAAGGAGTTCAATATAGAAACGAAAATAAACAGTTCTTGTCGCATGGAAAGGAATTGAATCAAGATTCAAGTGTATTGACACTTGATAAGTGAAACAAGATTCAAGTGCTTTGACACTTGATGAGTGAAATCACAAGGATGTTTTGATCAATCATACCATGATATGTACACATCCAGATATATCCTATGCTCTAAGTGTTATGAGCATATACCAGAATGAATCATAAAATGATCATTGGACGATAGTGAGGATATTCTTATGATCTTTTGGAAGAACTAAGAATATATTTGTGTAGAGGTGACAAACAATTATAAATAGTTCATTGTAAAGCGTTACATTGATACTAATTTTGTCACAAGATACAAATTAAGTTTATCTCAATTTAAACTATGAGTGGCACAATGAAATGGAAAGAAACTTTCCATGATGGATTTGGAAGAGTTCCAAAGTTAAGACATTCTGACGAATACTACAACAAAAGGCTAAGTATATGACTGCTATAGTAGCAGCAAAGGAGGGAATTTGTGTCAAGTAGTTTGAAATCAAACTAAGGTGTGGTTCGCAACGGGCTAACACTAAAGATATATTGTATGACAATAGTATCGACATGGTTTAACCCCAAGGAACTAAAGGTCTCACCGAAAGACCAAATTTATACAATGCCATCTCATTGGAGAATGAGTGATGCGTGGAGACGCAAAGATATGCAAATACTCACGGACCTGAAAGTGTCAGATCCGTAGATTATGTTAACTACTTACAATCGCGTATATGGAACACCGGAAAGCCATAGGTGTTCAATACGCAAAGTTTTCAAACTAGATTATTGTCTCTAGTGCAAGTGGGAGACTGAAGGGAATATGCCCGAGAGGCAATAATAAAGTGGTTATTATCATATTCCTTGTTTATGATAAATGTTTATTTTACATGCTATAATTGTATTAATACGGAAACGTTAATACATGTGTGTTTAATAAACAAAAAGGAAGTTCCTAGTTATGCCTCTCTTATAAACTAGCTCGTTGATTAACAAGATGATCAAAGTTTCCTGATCATGGACATTGGATGTTGTTAATAATGAGGTCACAACATTAGTGTAATGGTGTGATGAACATTCATCCAAAGTATAGCATTACGATCAAAGTCATTGAGTTTATATTGCTATAACAACTTACGAAGTGATCCTAATCCTTAGACCATGAGATCATGTCAATCACTAACACCAGAAGAGTTTCTTGATAACATCAAACGTCACACCGTAACAGGGTGATTATAAAGATGGGTTCAGAACTAGTAAAGTGTTATGTTGAGGCCCATGGATCGAGAGTGGAATTTGTTCATCCCGATGACGGATAAATATGCTCTGGGCCCTCTCGGTGATATCACATTGATTAGCTTGCAAGCAAGTGATTTGATCACTAGAATGTTCAATCATGGGAACGAGAAAAGAGTGCATGTCGGTAACGAGATCAAACTAGGTATTGAGATACCGATGATCGAATCTCGGACATGTAATATATCGCGAAACAAAAGGATTAAGATATACTAGCGTAAAAGGTTCTGACGATCACAAGAAAGTCATCGTTGAATGTGTGGGAGTCAGTATGGGTCTCCAGATCCCGCTTCTGATTATTGATCCGAGAGGGGTCTCGATCATGTCTGCATTATTCACGAATCGTAGGGTGACACACTTAAGAGACACCGACATCCATTTGGAGCAAAAGTTTCATGTCGAAAAGAATAAACAAGCGCAGGAATTTATTTCACTAGATACCGAAACAGGTTTTCGGGTGAAATTGCAGAAAGTGTTTCTGCATGTGAAATGAAATACTAGCAAGGGGTTATATGTGAATGTTTGTCATTAAAGTAATTGACAAAATTCTGAATAAATAAAAGGAGTTTTATTTAATGAGAGTTTGCATTAAATTTGGTGGAAATTTAATGGGATTTTGAGTGGGTTTTTGAGTGGAGGGAATTGAAAGGCATTTGAGTGAGTGGAGTGTCCACCCACATGAATGTGGAAGAGGTGAGGGAAGCCCCATGGCTGGGCGCATGGCCCCTTGGGTGCCCTCCTCTCCCTATAAAAGGAGCCCCCTCCCTCTCTCTCACTCACACCTCCTCGTGAAGGATCTCTCTACCCCTCTAGTATTTATCCCCCATGGTCTCGGACTAGCGAGATACATGTACCCGGTGGCTATTTGGCAAGAAAGAGTTGTGCTTCCGCTGCATCGCTGGAGCGAGGAGGCGGAGGTTGCTCGGTGCCTCGAACGTGTGTGCGAGCACGGATGCGCTGCTGTTTTGCGGCGCTAGGACTTCCTCTCGATCTTGAGATCGGCAAGAGATCGTCTACATCAACCACAAGTTTGGACTCGTTAAGCTTTGTCGGTGTTCAAGGGTATGTTCTCTACGCATATACATCCGCCCGTTGTTTGTATCTAGTAGATAGATCTTGGTACATAGCTGTTCCCATCGTAGGAAAATTTTTGTTTTCTATGCTGCGAACCCTACAGGGGCAAGCATGTCGGCGACTCGGCGGTGGAGGAGGAGATCGTGGCTGTGGCTGCTGAGGTGGCGGTCGCGTGTGCTGTCATTGACGGGGACACGACAGAGGTGGAGGAGGATGAGGAGGAGGAGGTGGATTAGCCGGAGGCTAAGGAAGAGGAGGGGGAGGAGGTGATCACCGTCCCCCGGTAGATCGCGTATTCATTCCTTAAGGCATAATGACAAGATGATTGAAGGACACAAGCAACTAAAGTCTTACATTACGAATTATTATAGGGGTTTGTTTGGGGATCCAGAGGAAGGCACTTTCTCAATGGATGAATCCCAAACTAACGATGTATCCCAAGTTTCTGTGGAGGAAAACAACTATCTGACTGCTCTCTATTCTGAGGAGGAAGTCAAATTAGCTGTTTTCCAAATGGAGCATAATAAGGCACCTGGTCCGGATGGTTTCCTCGCCGAGTTTTACCAAACTTTTTGGGATGTGATCAAATCAGATCTCTTGAACATGTCCAGTTCTTTACATGAGGGTCAACTAGATCTGTTTCGGTTGAACTTTGGTGAAATCATCTTACTGCCTAAAGTTAATGAAGCAGAACAGGTCCAACGATATAGACCGATATGTCTTCTTAATGTTAGCTTCAAGATTTTCACCAAGGTCGCCACTATTAGGTTGTACTCCGTGGCTAATCATGTTGTTAGGCCTTCGCAAACCGCCTTCATGCAAGGTATACACATCCTCGACGGTGAGGCTACCTTGCATGAAATGGTTCATGAGCTTCATGGAAAGAAATTGAACGGGGTAATACTTAAAATTGATTTTGAGAAGGCTTATGACAAAGGTAAATGGTCTTTTCTACAACAAGCTCTTAGAATGAAAGGTTTTTCAGCGGAATGGCGTTCCTTGATTGATAGCTTTGTAGTCGGAGGTAGTGTTGCCATCAAAGTCAACGACGATGCTGGCAACTACTTTCAGACTAAGAAAGGGCTAAGACAAGGAGACCCATTATCGCCCATGATTTTCAATATAGTAGCTAATATGTTATCCATCTTGATTGAGCGTGCTAAGTCTGATGGCCAAATTGAAGGTGTGATCCCCCACCTTGTCGATGGGGGGTTATATATACTTCAATATGCAGATGATACAATTAATTTTATGGAGCATGATCTTGAAAAAGCCAAGAATCTGAAACTCATATTTTCGGCTTTTGAGCAACTTTCTGGGTTAAAAATTAATTTCCATAAAAATGAATTGTTTTATTTCGGTGAGGCCCAGGAGGAGGCTGGTCTTTATAATGAACTCTCCGACTGTTGTCACGACGTTTTTCTGATCAGATATTTGGGCATTCCGGTACACTACCAAAGGCTTACAAATGTTGAGTGGAAAATTGTCGAGGAATGATTACAGATACGTTTGAGTAGTTGGAAAGGCAAACTTATCTCTATAGGGGGAAGATTGGTGCTCATAAACTTAGTCCTTAGTAATATGGTTTTGTATATGCTTTCTTTTTTTCAACTACCAAAAGGTGTCTTAAAAAGGTTGGATTACTTCCGATCAAGATTCTTTTGGCAAGGAGACAATGAGAAAAACAAGTATAGGCTGGCTAAATGGAGTGTGTTGTGTAGGCCCAAAGAACAGGGTGGGCTCGGTATTCATGATCTACAGGTTAAGAATACAGCCCTCCTTAGTAAATGGCTCTACAAGTTATTAAATGAGGAAAGGATTTGGAAAACTATTATGAAAAGAAAGTATATTGGTTCAAAAGCATTGTCCCAAATGGTTTGGAAACCTGGCGACTCTCACTTTTGGGCTGGTCTGATGGAGTAAAAAAACATTTTTTACGCTTCAGGACTTTCTCTATTAATAATAGGACACATATAAGGTTCTAGGAGAATAAATGGCTAGATAATGCTATCCTTCAAGAACAATATCCCGCATTATATTCCATTGTCCGTTATAAGGGGGAAACGTTGCCACAATGTTCGAATCATTCCCACCAAATATAACGTTTAGAAGGGATCTAATTGGTGCTAGACTTGACTCTTGGATCATGTTGCTACATTGTCTAGCACATGTACAATTGTCGGACAAGTCAGATGAATTCCAATGGAATTTAACTAAGAATGGGTCCTTTTCTGTTAGCTCTTTGTACAATGCTTTAGCTCAGCCGGCTATTCTAGTGGTAGATAATAGGATGATCTGGAAGATGAAGATACCTTTTAAAAACAAAATCTTTGTTTGGTATCTTCGCCGTGGGATTATCCTTACAAAAGACAACCTTATTAAGCGGAATTGGCATGGAAATCCTGGGTGTGTGTTCTGTCACCATGATGAGACAATCAAACACCTATTTTTCAAATGTAGTTTTGCTCGGTCTATATGGTCAATCACCCAAGCAGCTTTAGGCTTGTATCCACCACATAGTATTGCCAATGTTTTTGGGAATTGGTTACATGGTATTGATAACAAGTACGGAAATCTTCTTAGGGTCGGAGCGCTAGCTATTATATGGTCGCTACGGCTATGTAGAAATAATAAGGTTTTTAATGATAAACTGTTCCCTTCTGCAGGTTCTCTATAAGTGTACTCATATCCTTCGGGCTTGGTTGACTTTGCATCGTACGAAATATCGCGAGCTCTTCATGGAGGTGTGTACGCGGCTGGAGGATACGACACGAGACTTATTTACCGGACATGGATGGCAGCATAATCTCTGGATAGACTTGCCCTCTGCACCCTAGGCGCTATTACAATTTCTCGTTTTGATATGTAATCCGCATGTATCTTTCATTTTATGTTGGACCTTGTGGATTGGTGTCGGCTATGTGCATCTAGATATGCAGAGGCCGGGTGTAAGTTACTTTAAAAATAATAAAGGCGCCCTTTATGAAAAAAAAAGATCGTGCAGGCGCTGGGCTTCGGCCCCAATGGTGATCCGGCTCCGGCGGAGTTGCTCGCGGCTGAGATAGAAGCCTAGGGACAGGCATTCGCCACTGCTGTGGTGAAGAAGCTCGCCAACCAGGAGGCGAGGGACCAGCGGGCCGCCGAGATGGAAAAGGTCCTAGCGAACCGAGCGGTGGAGGACCACAGGAAGGCGGCAGACAAAGCGGTTGTTCGCGGCCTGGCGCATGACCGTTTCTGCGATCGCCTCCACTAGCGAGCCATCTGGTCTGCTAGGGCGGCAATCGACAGGGCCGACGACAGCGCCAACGGTGGCCGCGGCAACGGTGACGAGTAGCCGTAGCGACGTCCTCCTACAGAAGTAGTAGCCATAGCACTAGCAGTCTCCCCCTCTATTTTATTTAAATGGCCTTTTTATAACTAGCAGGAATCTATTATATACTAAAAGCAATATAAGGGTGTTTTTCGAGGCACCAGGTTGATCCACATCATCACAATTATTTTGATGGTCAGATCTAAAACCGATGGCTAGGATTTAATTAGATATTAGTAGTAACGTAATTGTGTAGTCCGTTTGACACGTCCATATGTGCAAGATGCTTCCGTACCGCTTCAAACAAAAAAGATGATAGCTAGAGTTTTCAGTTATAAAAACTCACGTTAGAATCGCAAGTCAGGCTTCTAAAAAAAAATTGGAAGTCCTATTCTGATACGACTCGAGAGCGGCCTCCTCCGAATAAAACTAGCTAGAGAGAAGGAGAGCTCCCGTACCACGTTGTAGGAAGACTGTAGCCGCACTAATTATATCCTAGAAAAATTATTAGCATGTCAAGGAGTATACTGGCAGGAGTACGTCTGCCTCTGATTAAAGATATGCTATTTCTACTTCTCTCTCCGTTAACCGAGGAGTGTGCTCGGCTTCTGCCGCCATCAACACAAGCCATACGGTGGTTCAAAGCTACCAACGTCCTACTGCAGCTCCTAACCATCTGCATAACAATGTTCTACTTTTTGCGTTCAAAAATAACATGATCATATGCATGTGTATAGTTTCATTCTGTACGGATCAGAAGCTCGACTCTAAAGTTGCAACATATACTGAAAAGGTGGCATCAACTTTTTTTTACGAGCTAAAATGTTTCATAGTTCCCCTTACATAAAAAACCTTAATATTTTAGATTAAGCTATGATCGGTATGACCACATACTCAAGAAATTATTATTTTTAAGGACAATAAAAAAGATGCCATATTACCATAATCCTGGAATTATATTTTTTGTCAATTTTAAGGATTATAATCACTTTGAATTCAAGAGGAGGTCGATATGTGATACGACAAATCTAGATATCCATGTTGCATGATACAATAACTAAATGTGATGCAACTATATGTGATACGGAAACATTTAACGACTTATAGATATTTATGATGCATGACCCAACAACTATATGTCATTGAGACTTTAAGAAAACCTACATACATACATACTAGAAAGCTTGAAGTCAACCTTCCATAGCTTTCTTGACGATGTATAAATGTATAAACAAATAGTCCAAAAGAAACAAATATCACGAAATTTGTTTTAAAAGTATTTTCTAATTATTTACTTAAGTTTTTAGCAAGTTAGAAATACAAATTAATGGTCAAATTATCACCACGCAACAATTCATGTCAAAAGTGGAGAATGTAGTATATCAAAGAACAAAGGAAATGAACAAGAGGAGAATGATGTGCACAAAGTAAAGATAAAAAATCTTTTTGGTTGATCTACCTTTTACTGAGTATAAATGTTGTTCCGCTTCACTTCATGTTTGATGCTACTCCATTCAGAATTTCACCTTAAATCATCTCATCATTACTTGGGTCAACCATAATTATTATTGACCAAAATTGATAATATTTTTAATTACGCATGCATGTACTACAAAATGAACGACAACATCAATCTCAACCTCACATGCTTATCGAATAACATATAAATACTATAGATTGTGGTAAGAACTATAAAATATATGTACACATCTAATATTAGGTACAAGCGACAAATATGGTCATAAATATGCATGCTGCTTTTTCTAAATGGAATATCATCATTGACATGTAAAAGTAATGATGATTAAACATTCCCCCGCACATGTGATGTTTATGTACTATAATATTTAAAATTTTATTCAACCAAATTGCTCTAAAGTATTTTTGATGCATCAAAGATGATGCCCTCGCATTTGCGAGGGCCACCTTGCTAGTTAATCTAAAGAATAACTATCGTTAATTACTAATGTGTTTCACTTACATATGGGCCCCGAGTGGCAAGACAACCCGAGTGATCCCTAACTATGAAAATCACTACCGTATGTTTGCTGAACTATATATATATGTAGTCGAGCTTGTTAAAACTATAGGTACAATGACAATGAAAAGTAATCGTTGTTTTCTAATGATTTTACCCAGATCATCCCCTACAGATCAAGACGTGACTTTCTGGACCATGTCCATAGAGACATTTGTTACCAGGGACTGTTCGATGTCGTCCTGGGCTAAAAAATCCAAGACTCCGTTACATTATTCAAGCGACCAACGAGGTGAACCAGGCATATTTTAGTGGCCCTGTTTGGACACAACCTATCAATAACTACGAGATGGACAATGTGAGAGGTGCACCTTCTTCCTTGACCATAGATTTTGCTTGACCTACTTCCATTACAAGGACCAACCAACTCAGACGACTTTGGAACCTCTTCAGAACACGACCCCAGAGAAGATGACATCCCTTTTGACGCCATTACATTTGTCCAGGGCAACAATAATATGCTACACTAGTTAAATTCAGTAATAATAGCATATGGATGATGGTATCTCCTATTTACTGCTACTGCATATGAATATGCAATTCCTGATATGTAATTACTATTAAATTCAATAATATAGAAACTTTTTTAATTTCCAAAAACTTTTTGGTGGCATGTAACTGTTGTCGAACGCCACTAGCCACAAGTGTACAAGTTGTTGGTGAACGCCACCAGTAACCTAGAGCAGTGGAATTTTTTTTGGTGGTGTGTGGGATTAATGCCACTAAAACACTTTTTCTGGAATGCTACCAATGAGCTATTCCCTACTAGTGTGGGTGTCGTGGTATTACCGACGAGTACGCCATGAAGGGGTCCTCACAGTACGTGTTTAGAGACGTGGGGGAAGGCGGACGGTTGACGGGTACGAGGTAACACAGCTTACCCAGGTTCAGATCCCACAACGGTGGCGGAATCCTACTCCTGCTATAAATCACTATAATAGAAATACGCCGAGTTACAGAGATAGGTTCGCTGTGCGAGATACGTCATAGTCGACACTAGATCGTCTACGATTGTCTGAGATTGTGTCCTAAATGCTCTCATAGGCCCGACTTATATAGTCGTCAGGTCCTAGGGTTATAGGGAAAAGTCCTATCCGAACAGGTTATAGAGTCCTACACGGTCTATTACTAGTCTAGCGTGTCTTGCACTCCAAGGCTTCGGGTACGTCGGTGACTCCTTCGTAGCCTTTCTTTATCCGGCATGGGCCTCCCTTCTGGATCCATCTAACTGGGCCGCTCAGCAGGCCATGGGCCATGCTACCAACTGTGGGCCACCCGGGTTATCCGGATAAGAGACATTGCTATGAGGATACCCATATAGCATATCTCCAATAGTAGTCCCTGGAGAACTCCGAGATCTTGCGCCGTCTTGCCTCTTCAGGTTGAATGCTCCGTCTAGATGGATGTCGGCAAATCGTCAAGCAATATCTTGTAGTCCTCTCCAAAGAACTCTGCAAGGTTTTCTCCGTCTTCAATTTGTAAGCCGGAGAACTGCTGAATCTTCTATCGTACTCTTCCATAGCCGGACTGGATCCGTCCATGCCGGAATCTTCCGATGTGATGGTTCACCTGCCTATGGCAGCTAGGGCGACGTAGACATAGGTCAGCAACGTCTCGTAACTCACACATGCAGAGAACGCAATCATGCCCACTTTTCTCGCTTGAGCGATACGAACCGTTGGCGGCGACTGTTGGTACGTGGCGAAATTTCCGTGCATGTCTCCGCACACGTCGTCTACGCGGCAACCATTCGATCAAGCTGCACGAATCTTGATGCCAGAGACCATAAATAGTAACTTCGGTGGAAAATTTACTTTTTCATCTCATTCTCCTCTGCATTGTCTTCTTCCTCCAGCGAGCGCCTCCTCGAGCTCTCCGCGCAACGTGCGAAAAACCCTAGCTATCCAATCTTTCCCAGTCACCACCGAACACACCCAATGGCCAGCAGCAGCTCCTCTCCCTCCATGGCGGCGTCGGGCGAAGCCGCGGTGAAGCCGGCGAGCTCCGTCGTCGTGCCCCCAGAGGGCTTGGTCATCCCCAAGTCTACGGTGGTCGAAGCCACCGGCGGTGACCATAATCCAGCGGCGTTGGAGCTGCTGGAGGAGGAGTACGACTCGCACAAGGGCGACTGGCGCGGTTCGGATATCACGGACCGCGACATCAAAGAACTGATCAACGAGGGCTACCTCCCCGCGACGGAGGGGTTCGCCTGGCGGCCGGCGCCGACCGGCGAGGTCACTCCTTCTCCCCAAGCCGGAGAGAAGGTGTACCTCAAAGCGCAGATGGTACGCGGCGTCTCCCTGTCCATCTCCAACTTTTTCCTTGCTGTCCTGAATCATTACCGAGTATAGCCACAGAACCTCTCCCCCAATAGCATCTTAGCGCTCAGCAACTACGCGGCGCTCTACGCGGGTTATTTAGGGATTAAGCCTAGACTAGATCTCTTCATATATTTCTTTACCGTCAAGCGCGATGCCAGAGCCAGCAAGGACGGGCTTAAAAATTGTGGCACCATTAGTTTTAAGATCCGGCCTGGCCGGCGGTTCCCCGACATCTTCGGCCACGAGTCCTGCAAGAACTGACAGCGTACTTACTTCTACGGCCCAGATATCCCTCTGGCCGGCCAAGAAGTAACGTACCCGGACTTCGTCGATGGAGCTGCCGCTGAAGCCCCGACATGGAGATCCCAGGCCTCCCTTCCCTCCGACATCGACGCTTCCCGCGCTATAAGGCGGATAGTGTGGTTCGTAGATATGGGTTTGACCGGATTGGACCTAGCTATGTGCTGGTTCATCAGGCGGATCCAGCCTCTGCAGCACCGCTCGAAGCTGATGCATGAGTATTCCAACGATAGAAGGGATAGCCTCCGCATCTTCGAGGACAATTTCTCGAGCGGCTCAGTCAAGATTCGCCTCAAGGACATCGTCAAGGTGAAGTATAGGAAGCGTGGCTTCACCATCACCTACGACATGTTCGTAGAGAGCAATTGTGTGGCATCCCGCAAAAACCACTACTAGAAAATCGCGTTGTTTTTGTGCATTGCATCATCATGACCGCATGTTCATGTCATCATGCCACATTGCATTTGAGCAATTGTCATGTCATCATGCATTTTTGCATCTAAAAATATTTTACTAAACCCTATTTTGTTCCCTACAATATTCCTTGTCTATTCAAATTAAAACTCCAGACATATCTTGATATTTTGTTTACCTAAAAACTATTTACCAGTGTTTTAAAATAAAAACAAAATGTTTTTAGTGGGGGAGGCAGCCCGGCCCGTAGGCCAGGCCACCTACTACCCCGGCTGGCCCAGCCCGTTTGACCAAACCCTAACCCTAATCATCTAAGACACCTACCCCCACCTGCTCCCTCACCCCGCCGCCACTCACTTGGCGCGCGCGTCGCCGACCCCCCCCCCACACTCCCACCGTACACACGCACCCACACAGGACGCTCCCTTGACCCAGACCCAACACCCGCCTGTCCCCACCTGTCCCCACCCGGACCGCCCCGAACCCACCTTCCCCGGACCCCCTTCCCCACCCCGCGCGAGCCTCTGCTCTCGCTGCTAACCGCGTCGCCGCCCTCCGCTTCCCGGCGCCCCCTCCTCGAGCTCCTCTGGCCGCAGCCGTCCACCCGCCTCCTCCGCCACGGAAGGCCCCCGACGCCACCCGCCGGTCCACCCACCGCTCCGCCCCGCCGGCCTCCACTTCCTCCATCGGCATCCACCGCCTCTCCCCCTCCGTTCGACGGCCTCCCCAGCGAGCACCTTCCTCGACACCGCCACCGCCGGCCGCGGCCTCCACCATCTGCCTCACCACCCGCCGGTCCGCCCCACCCCGCCGCCGCGAGCACCTCCTCGCCTCCGTTTTCCGCGCCGCCTCCCTGCAACCTCCACCGCCGCTCCGACCCAGACCTCGCAGCCGTCGTCCGCTGCGCCTGGTCTTCACCTATCATGACGAATTCCGGGCGCGAGCCGCCGTGTTCTCTTCAGGAAGCAGGGAGTGGCAGATCTTCCCGTGGTCGGAGCCTGTGACGCCACATCCTGAGGACAAGTACTGGATCAAAGTTGGTAATATGGTGAATGGGTTCATCTACTGGATACACGCTAACGAAGCCTACATCCTCGTGCTCAACACCACGACACTTGAATTCTCTCAGATGGATCTGCCGCCGAGCTTGGTAGGACGACTTTTCATATTTAGGATTGGCGAGAACAAGGCCGGTGAGCTTTGCATTGCCTGCCCAATTGAATTCGATCTCTTTGTCTGGGTATGGAGAGCTGGTCTTGATGGCATTAAGATGTGGATGTTTGACAAGAGGTTTTCATTGGAGAGGATTGTCGATTTCACTGGGGGTACGCTGGAGGAACATGGTGAACTGAAGGTTGTGGCCATTATCGATGGATACGTGTACTTCTCTACCAGAGAGACGTTCGTTGATGCTCATTTTCCTTGTTGGTTCCTATCTGTGTGCATGGACACATCAGTGGTGGACATGATCTTTCGGAGAAGATTTGATAGCCATGTCCATCCCTACATCATGGCACGGCCTCCATCTTTGATAGAGAACAAGGTGCACCCTCAACTCGAAGATGCTTGATGCAACCTAGACAAGGTTTTTGCACTGCTCGACCAAGTGGGGTTCCAGATCGAGTTGCTGTACCCAATAGGTGCTCCACATGATGTTTCTTCCAAGTCCAAGGCCTCCCGAGCTGCAAGGTCTCCATGATCTACAAGGATGCGACACCCTCTTCACCGACAAGACCATCGGTCAAGTTCACCCCCGGCAAAAGACGGACGACAAGACTCCAACCGAAGATCGGATGTGATGGTGTCGGAACGACAAGTTCTACTTCATGGGCACCGAGCGTCAAGATCGTCTACACGGGAAATCGCAAGACATCCTTCCCGGAATTTGAAGACCGAACCCTCGGCACTCCAAGATCGCCATGGAACGACAAGTACTTCACCCCGGACACCGAGACCCTGGACGACAAGTTCTCCTTCCCGGAAGCATTGACGCCGCGCGACAAGACCTACCTCCGATATCCGAGAAAGTTTCCGTCGAACCCCGAACCCCAGATCCGGACCCTGAGACCGACCCCGAACCCCGGAACCCCAAGATCGTCGAGCCCCCCAATGTGTGACCTCTTATCCGAGAACCCTATTTTTATAATATAATAACAACTTGTTGCATATTTAATTGTCATACTCGCATGCATATTTGTGTGGTTTGGGGGCCTTATGCCGATTCACCTAATAATTAAATATGGGGCCCATATGCGACCAAATCTAGTCTCATATTGGCCTCATTTAAATTTGTGTAGCGAACCGGTGATATATTATGCTTTGTTAAACAACATTTAAATTGCGGGTTAGCTAAACAACATGAACCACCTAAATATTGTCGGGACCCCGGTTCCGCTTAATCTGGCCTAATTGCATTGCACCTTCACCATGCCATGCATCATACATGCATCATGCCCGATCTTTTACCGTAGTATTAAATATTGCATCCGGTGTTTCTTCTAGTGTTTTGCTTCTTCGCGGATAAGGCCGTTGAGTTGATGCGAGTGTCGCCCCGATCTTCGGTTGAACCTTCGACAATGTTTTTAGGCGAGCATCTCCCCCTTTCTACCTATCTTACTTTTATAGTATTTATTCCCTCCTGTTGATCTTTTGCTATCTGTGTTGCGCTGCTCTAGCTTCGTTCCTGGATATTCCCTGCAGCCTCATATTGCCTTGGACACATCCTATTACCTGTTGTTTGGTAGATAGTTGGACTTGCGCGTCGTAGTCGCTTGCTCAAGTGCTGTTGCGTGTCGTCCAGTGCCACGGTTGTTGATGTATTGCCACATATTGTTGTTGGAGATGATCATAGTTTTACTTCTCGTTCACTTTAATTCCTGTTTAACAACTAAAATTGAAGTAAGCAGAGGCATCGGTGGGTGATAGATAATATTTGGTTTCCGAACGCCCACTTGTGTCCCGTAGGACCCCGAGTACTTGATACCTGTTCCTTGATTTATCGCGCTATCCACATACGGGGAGTATGGGCCCCCCTTAGCCAGAGCTTGATTCCGTCTTATTTCTTGGGGCCACAAACTAGTTTGAGGTTTTATTTACGATCCTGTACTTATGCCATGCTTTACTGCTTTAATTAAATTGTGCGACAGATAGCACCTGTACTGTTTAGGATCGGGACACGATTCCGCGGTGTCGACAAGCCCAGTTTTGGGTTCCCGGTCGTTCACAGCCGTCTACCCAAACCTTGAGTCCGTCTCGGAGCTTGCTTACTTCGTTGCGGTTCTAATCAATGGGGTGGCCCCCTGAAATATTTCTGAATCTTGTGATTGCTCTGTCGTGAAGACCTCGTTGGGTTTTGATTTGGTTTTTCCGAGGTTGATCGTGTGTGTGTTGCTATTTGTGCACCCCGGCCGGGTTAAAACTTTCTGAAAGCCGTGTCCGCGGTTATGGACGACTTGGAGCACAGTATCTCGACCATAGACAAACATAACTAAAGTTTATTGTTCTAAATTTGACTTTATAATGAATAGTAATCAGCTTCACTATAATGGAATGGCTAAATAATACTGTCCACAATTGCTTGTTTGGAGTGTCGCTTGCGACCATTGTACCTGACTAGTAAGTATTGCAACTACAACGGAATGGCTGAATAAAAGTACCAACAACTGCTGGGTTTTGGGTTATCTCATGCTATCTATATCTGATTAGTAAGTGTTGTAACTATAACGGAATGGTTAACTAAAAGTGCCCACTGTTTATTTTATCAGGATGATTATCTATACCTGACTAGTAATTGCTGCAACGAAAACTGAATAAATAAAACTGCCAACTGTGTGAGTTCCTCGGTTGACTTCCTAGTTTGGTCTCGAGGGGGAACACCAGGATGGGTATGTTTGGTGTTAGCTTCAGGTTGGATCCGGATAGGTCATTCTTACCCCTCTCTGATAACCGCCAGTTGTATCGAGTCTCTATAGGTTGTTCAGTGCCTGCTGCCGCTGCCGCTCAGTCCACCATACCTATGTAGGCGAGGACCGCCGAATTCTAGTCTCGCCGTGTACTGGCCTCAGTACTGACGCTCCTCTTTTTCCTTTGCCCTTTGTCGGCACCCCTTTTGTTTTAGCAGGTTTTGAGATCGACGTCGTTAGCAGGGTTACCCTTCCGGCTTGGCCTGGGCAGGGTTATGGACGCCATTGGTTATTCTTCAGGGCTCTTAGCCCCATTTGCATCTTGTCCGTAGCTGGACGCTCTATCGTTTTCAAGGTGATTTGGGTCTTTGTATATTATATCTGTATTCTTGACTCCCTGAGTCGTTGTTGTATATATCTGTTCTGTGGGTCCCATCGAGGACTGTTGTGTAATGTTATTACTTCGTTTTCCACCCGCACGAAAGTGCCTGGTGGGCACCTTTGAATCGTTTCTATGCGGGTTTGGCGGGTTTCGCTCAAACTTGCATAGGGTCGATTCTGAGGGTGTTACAGAGTGGTATCAGAGCTCAGCAGTTGCGATACTCCACAAGTCCAGCCTATAGGATAACCTAGCTAACGGCCGAAGTAGAGTGTCAAAACTATTTTTGAAAATCGGTTGGATAGTTCTGATTAGGTTTGATTTTACTTCTTACCCTCTGCTATTCTCCTCTTATCTCGACGTGTTTTGAACCTGCTCCCTTATCTTTTCTTCGAGTCCAGGAATTCTCGTGGTGGGGTTTTCTGTCGTACCTTCAGGGTTTCGCTTCCTCCTCTGTTAACGGTGTCCTGCCATCCGGTGTTCATGCTGCCTGAGGAATCCGTCTTCTGTGGTACCATTCTTTGTTCCTTGTTTGTGCCTTCCGGTGTTTTCCGACGCGACGACATCCTCTACGCCAGATCCGATGCAGAGTCTGCATCACTCCTTTGTTTCCGAACCTCGTTTGTCGAGATCTTCAGTCTGTTTCCGAGAATGGTTGCACGCTCTTCCACTGATTATGCGGAGTAATAGTTTGGGTGCGTGATGGATTGGCCCCCATGCCGACTACTCACTCTATTCGCTTGTGTACATTGAAGTGGACGAGAATGCATCGGTTCCCCTTTCCATCGGAGCTAGAGGTGGCTTTATTTGTTGATACCTCTACCGTCGATCTTTTGTTTCCGGAGTGTTCTCTCGACGATCCCGGACAACGACCTCTTGTTAGTGGTGTCGCGAGGATCTACACGAAGCGGGAAGACGCAGATCGCCGACCTTCTTTCCGGTACCATGAGGCGGATCTCGAGGGCGAGATCCATTGTTAGTGGTGTCGAATTGTGGCATCCCGCAAAAATCACTACTAGAAAATCGCGTTGTTTTTGTGCATTGCATCGTCATGACCGCATGTTCATGTCATCATGCCACATTGCATTTGAGCAATTGTCATGTCATCATGCATTTTTGCATCTAAAAATATTTTACTAAACCCTATTTTGTTCCCTACAATATTCCTTGTCTATTCAAATTAAAACTCCAGACATATCTTGATATTTTGTTTACCTAAAAACTATTTACCAGTGTTTTAAAATAAAAACAAAATGTTTTTAGTGGGGGAGGCAGCCCGGCCCGTAGGCCAGGCCACCTACTACCCCGGCTGGCCTAGCCCGTTTGACCAAACCCTAACCCTAATCATCTAAGCCACCTACCCCCACCTCCTCCCTCACCCCGCCGCCACTCACTTGGCGCGCGCGTCGCCGACCCCCCCACACTCCCACCGTACACACGCACACACACAGGACGCTCCCTTGACCCAGACCCAACACCCGCCTGTCCCCACCTGTCCCCACCCGGACCGCCCCGAACCCACCTTCCCCGGACCCCCTTCCCCACCCCGCGCGAGCCTCTGCTCTCGCTGCTAACCGCGTCGCCGCCCTCCACTTCCCGGCGCCCCCTCCTCGAGCTCCTCTGGCCGCAGCCGTCCACCCGCCTCCTCCGCCACGGAAGGCCCCCGACGCCACCCGCCGGTCCACCCACCGCTCCGCCCCGCCGGCCTCCACTTCATCCATCGGCATCCACCGCCTCTCCCCCTCCGTTCGACGGCCTCCCCAGCGAGCACCTTCCTCGACACCGCCACCGCCGGCCGCGGCCTCCACCGTCTGCCTCGCCACCCGCCGGTCCGCCCCACCCCGCCGCCGCGAGCACCTCCTCGCCTCCGTTTTCCGCGCCGCCTCCCTGCAACTTCCGCCGCCGCTCCGACCCAGACCTCGCAGCCGTCGTCCGCTGCGCCTGGTCTTCACCTATCATGACGAATTCCGGGCGCGAGCCGCCGTGTTCTCTTCAGGAAGCAGGGAGTGGCAGATCTTCCCGTGGTCGGAGCCTGTGACGCCACATCCTGAGGACAAGTACTGGCTCAAAGTTGGTAATATGGTGAATGGGTTCATCTACTGGATACACGCTAACGAAGCCTACATCCTCGTGCTCAACACCGCGACACTTGAATTCTCTCAGATGGATCTGCCGCCGAGCTTGGTAGGACGACTTTTCATATTTAGGATTGGCGAGAACAAGGCCGGTGAGATTTGCATTGCCTGCCCAATTGAATTCGATCTCTTTGTCTGGGTATGGAGAGCTGGTCTTGATGGCATTAAGATGTGGATGTTTGACAAGAGGTTTTCATTGGAGAGGATTGTCGATTTCACTGGGGGTACGCTGGAGGAACATGGTGAACTGAAGGTTGTGGCCATTATCGATGGATACGTGTACTTCTCTACCAGAGAGACGTTCGTTGATGCTCATTTTCCTTGTTGGTTCCTATCTGTGTGCATGGACACATCAGTGGTGGACATGATCTTTCGGAGAAGATTTGATAGCCATGTCCATCCCTACATCATGGCATGGCCTCCATCTTTGATAGAGAACAAGGTGCACCCTCAACTCGAAGATGCTTGATGCAACCTAGACAAGGTTTTTGCACTGCTCGACCAAGTGGGGTTCCAGATCGAGTTGCTGTACCCAATAGGTGCTCCACATGATGTTTCTTCCAAGTCCAAGGCCTCCCGAGCTGCAAGGTCTCCATGATCTACAAGGATGCGACACCCTCTTCACCGACAAGACCATCGGTCAAGTTCACCCCCGGCAAAAGACGGACGACAAGACTCCAACCGAAGATCGGATGTGATGGTGTCGGAACGACAAGTTCTACTTCATGGGCACCGAGCGTCAAGATCGTCTACACGGGAAATCGCAAGACATCCTTCCCGGAATTTGAAGACCGAACCCTCGGCACTCCAAGATCGCCATGGAACGACAAGTACTTCACCCCGGACACCGAGACCCTGGACGACAAGTTCTCCTTCCCGGAAGCATTGACGCCGCGCGACAAGACCTACCTCCGATATCCGAGAAAGTTTCCGTCGAACCCCGAACCCCAGATCCGGACCCTGAGACCGACCCCGAACCCCGGAACCCCAAGATCGTCGAGCCCCCCAATGTGTGACCTCTTATCCGAGAACCCTATTTTTATAATATAATAACAACTTGTTGCATATTTAATTGTCATACTCGCATGCATATTTGTGTGGTTTGGGGGCCTTATGCCGATTCACCTAATAATTAAATATGGGGCCCATATGCGACCAAATCTAGTCTCATATTGGCCTCATTTAAATTTGTGTAGCGAACCGGTGATATATTATGCTTTGTTAAACAACATTTAAATTGCGGGTTAGCTAAACAACATGAACCACCTAAATATTGTCGGGACCCCGGTTCCGCTTAATCTGGCCTAATTGCATTGCACCTTCACCATGCCATGCATCATACATGCATCATGCCCGATCTTTTACCGTAGTATTAAATATTGCATCCGGTGTTTCTTCTAGTGTTTTGCTTCTTCGCGGATAAGGCCGTTGAGTTGATGCGAGTGTCGCCCCGATCTTCGGTTGAACCTTCGACAATGTTTTTAGGCGAGCATCTCCCCCTTTCTACCTATCTTACTTTTATAGTATTTATTCCCTCCTGTTGATCTTTTGCTATCTGTGTTGCGCTGCTCTAGCTTCGTTCCTGGATATTCCCTGCAGCCTCATATTGCCTTGGACACATCCTATTACCTGTTGTTTGGTAGATAGTTGGACTTGCGCGTCGTAGTCGCTTGCTCAAGTGCTGTTGCGTGTCGTCCAGTGCCACGGTTGTTGATGTATTGCCACATATTGTTGTTGGAGATGATCATAGTTTTACTTCTCGTTCACTTTAATTCCTGTTTAACAACTAAAATTGAAGTAAGCAGAGGCATCGGTGGGTGATAGATAATATTTGGTTTCCGAACGCCCACTTGTGTCCCGTAGGACCCCGAGTACTTGATACCTGTTCCTTGATTTATCGCGCTATCCACATACGGGGAGTATGGGCCCCCCTTAGCCAGAGCTTGATTCCGTCTTATTTCTTGGGGCCACAAACTAGTTTGAGGTTTTATTTACGATCCTGTACTTATGCCATGCTTTACTGCTTTAATTAAATTGTGCGACAGATAGCACCTGTACTGTTTAGGATCGGGACACGATTCCGCGGTGTCGACAAGCCCAGTTTTGGGTTCCCGGTCGTTCACAGCCGTCTACCCAAACCTTGAGTCCGTCTCGGAGCTTGCTTACTTCGTTGCGGTTCTACTCAATGGGGTGGCCCCCTGAAATATTTCTGAATCTTGTGATTGCTCTGTCGTGAAGACCTCGTTGGGTTTTGATTTGGTTTTTCCGAGGTTGATCGTGTGTGTGTTGCTATTTGTGCACCCCGGCCGGGTTAAAACTTTCTGAAAGCCGTGTCCGCGGTTATGGACGACTTGGAGCACAGTATCTCGACCATAGACAAACATAACTAAAGTTTATTGTTCTAAATTTGACTTTATAATGACTAGTAATCAGCTTCACTATAATGGAATGGCTAAATAATACTGTCCACAATTGCTTGTTTGGAGTGTCGCTTGCGACCATTGTACCTGACTAGTAAGTATTGCAACTACAACGGAATGGCTGAATAAAAGTACCAACAACTGCTGGGTTTTGGGTTATCTCATGCTATCTATATCTGATTAGTAAGTGTTGTAACTATAACGGAATGGTTAACTAAAAGTGCCCACTGTTTATTTTATCAGGATGATTATCTATACCTGACTAGTAATTGCTGCAACGAAAACTGAATAAATAAAACTGCCAACTGTGTGAGTTCCTCGGTTGACTTCCTAGTTTGGTCTCGAGGGGGAACACCAGGATGGGTATGTTTGGTGTTAGCTTCAGGTTGGATCCGGATAGGTCATTCTTACCCCTCTCTGATAACCGCCAGTTGTATCGAGTCTCTATAGGTTGTTCAGTGCCTGCTGCCGCTGCCGCTCAGTCCACCATACCTATGTAGGCGAGGACCGCCGAATTCTAGTCTCGCCGTGTACTGGCCTCAGTACTGACGCTCCTCTTTTTCCTTTGCCCTTTGTTGGCACCCCTTTTGTTTTAGCAGGTTTTGAGATCGACGTCGTTAGCAGGGTTACCCTTCCGGCTTGGCCTGGGCAGGGTTATGGACGCCATTGGTTATTCTTCAGTGCTCTTAGCCCCATTTGCATCTTGTCCGTAGCTGGACGCTCTATCGTTTTCAAGGTGATTTGGGTCTTTGTATATTATATCTGTATTCTTGACTCCCTGAGTCGTTGTTGTATATATCTGTTCTGTGGGTCCCATCGAGGACTGTTGTGTAATGTTATTACTTCGTTTTCCACCCGCACGAAAGTGCCTGGTGGGCACCTTTGAATCGTTTCTATGCAGGTTTGGCGGGTTTCGCTCAAACTTGCATAGGGTCGATTCTGAGGGTGTTACAGAGTGGTATCAGAGCTCAGCAGTTGCGATACTCCACAAGTCCAGCCTATAGGATAACCTAGCTAACGGCCGAAGTAGAGTGTCAAAACTATTTTTGAAAATCGGTTGGATAGTTCTGATTAGGTTTGATTTTACTTCTTACCCTCTGCTATTCTCCTCTTATCTCGACGTGTTTTGAACCTGCTCCCTTATCTTTTCTTCGAGTCCAGGAATTCTCGTGGTGGGGTTTTCTGTCGTACCTTCAGGGTTTCGCTTCCTCCTCTGTTAACGGTGTCCTGCCATCCGGTGTTCATGCTGCCTGAGGAATCCGTCTTCTGTGGTACCATTCTTTGTTCCTTGTTTGTGCCTTCCGGTGTTTTCCGACGCGACGACATCCTCTACGCCAGATCCGATGCAGAGTCTGCATCACTCCTTTGTTTCCGAACCTCGTTTGTCGAGATCTTCAGTCTGTTTCCGAGAATGGTTGCACGCTCTTCCACTGATTATGCGGAGTAATAGTTTGGGTGCGTGATGGATTGGCCCCCATGCCGACTACTCACTCTATTCGCTTGTGTACATTGAAGTGGACGAGAATGCATCGGTTCCCCTTTCCATCGGAGCTAGAGGTGGCTTTATTTGTTGATACCTCTACCGTCGATCTTTTGTTTCCGGAGTGTTCTCTCGACGATCCCGGACAACGACCTCTTGTTAGTGGTGTCGCGAGGATCTACACGAAGCGGGAAGACGCAGATCGCCGACCTTCTTTCCGGTACCATGAGGCGGATCTCGAGGGCGAGATCCATTGTTAGTGGTGTCGAATTGTGGCATCCCGCAAAAATCACTACTAGAAAATCGCGTTGTTTTTGTGCATTGCATCGTCATGACCGCATGTTCATGTCATCATGCCACATTGCATTTGAGCAATTGTCATGTCATCATGCATTTTTGCATCTAAAAATATTTTACTAAACCCTATTTTGTTCCCTACAATATTCCTTGTCTATTCAAATTAAAACTCCAGACATATCTTGATATTTTGTTTACCTAAAAACTATTTACCAGTGTTTTAAAATAAAAACAAAATGTTTTTAGTGGGGGAGGCAGCCCGGCCTGTAGGCCAGGCCACCTACTACCCCGGCTGGCCCAGCCCGTTTGACCAAACCCTAACCCTAATCATCTAAGCCACCTACCCCCACCTGCTCCCTCACCCCGCCGCCACTCACTTGGCGCGCGCGTCGCCGACCCCCCCACACTCCCACCGTACACGCGCACACACACAGGACGCTCCCTTGACCCAGACCCAACACCCGCCTGTCCCCACCTGTCCCCACCCGGACCGCCCCGAACCCACCTTCCCCGGACCCCCTTCCCCACCCCGCGCGAGCCTCTGCTCTCGCTGCTAACCGCGCCGCCGCCCTCCGCTTCCCGGCGCCCCCTCCTCGAGCTCCTCTGGCCGCAGCCGTCCACCCGCCTCCTCCGCCACGGAAGGCCCCCGACGCCACCCGCCGGTCCACCCACCGCTCCGCCCCGCCGGCCTCCACTTCCTCCATCGGCATCCACCGCCTCTCCCCCTCCGTTCGACGGCCTCCCCAGCGAGCACCTTCCTCGACACCGCCACCGCCGGCCGCGGCCTCCACCGTCTGCCTCGCCACCCGCCGGTCCGCCCCACCCCGCCGCCGCGAGCACCTCCTCGCCTCCGTTTTCCGCGCCGCCTCCCTGCAACCTCCGCCGCCGCTCCGACCCAGACCTCGCAGCCGTCGTCCGCTGCGCCTGGTCTTCACCTATCATGACGAATTCCGGGCGCGAGCCGCCGTGTTCTCTTCAGGAAGCAGGGAGTGGCAGATCTTCCCGTGGTCGGAGCCTGTGACGCCACATCCTGAGGACAAGTACTGGCTCAAAGTTGGTAATATGGTGAATGGGTTCATCTACTGGATACACGCTAATGAAGCTTACATCCTCGTGCTCAACACCGCGACACTTGAATTCTCTCAGATGGATCTGCCGCCGAGCTTGGTAGGACGACTTTTCATATTTAGGATTGGCGAGAACAAGGCCGGTGAGCTTTGCATTGCCTGCCCAATTGAATTCGATCTCTTTGTCTGGGTATGGAGAGCTGGTCTTGATGGCATTAAGATGTGGATGTTTGACAAGAGGTTTTCATTGGAGAGGATTGTCGATTTCATTGGGGGTACGCTGGAGGAACATGGTGAACTAAAGGTTGTGGCCATTATCGATGGATACGTGTACTTCTCTACCAGAGAGACGTTCGTTGATGCTCATTTTCCTTGTTGGTTCCTATCTGTGTGCATGGACACATCAGTGGTGGACATGATCTTTCGGAGAAGATTTGATAGCCATGTCCATCCCTACATCATGGCATGGCCTCCATCTTTGATAGAGAACAAGGTGCACCCTCAACTCGAAGATGCTTGATGCAACCTAGACAAGGTTTTTGCACTGCTCGACCAAGTGGGGTTCCAGATCGAGTTGCTGTACCCAATAGGTGCTCCACATGATGTTTCTTCCAAGTCCAAGGCCTCCCGAGCTGCAAGGTCTCCATGATCTACAAGGATGCGACACCCTCTTCACCGACAAGACCATCGGTCAAGTTCACCCCCGGCAAAAGACGGACGACAAGACTCCAACCAAAGATCGGATGTGATGGTGTCGGAACGACAAGTTCTACTTCATGGGCACCGAGCGTCAAGATCGCCTACACGGGAAATCGCAAGACATCCTTCCTGGAATTTGAAGACCGAACCCTCGGCACTCCAAGATCGCCATGGAACGACAAGTACTTCACCCCGGACACCGAGACCCTGGACGACAAGTTCTCCTTCCCGGAAGCATTGACGCCGCACGACAAGACCTACCTCCGATATCCGAGAAAGTTTCCGTCGAACCCCGAACCCCAGATCCGGACCCTGAGACCGACCCCGAACCCCGGAACCCCAAGATCGTCGAGCCCCCCAATGTGTGACCTCTTATCCGAGAACCCTATTTTTATAATATAATAACAACTTGTTGCATATTTAATTGTCATACTCGCATGCATATTTGTGTGGTTTGGGGGCCTTATGACGATTCACCTAATAATTAAATATGGGGCCCATATGCGACCAAATCTAGTCTCATATTGGCCTCATTTAAATTTGTGTAGCGAACCGGTGATATATTATGCTTTGTTAAACAACATTTAAATTGCGGGTTAGCTAAACAACATGAACCACCTAAATATTGTCGGGACCCCGGTTCCGCTTAATCTGGCCTAATTGCATTGCACCTTCACCATGCCATGCATCATACATGCATCATGCCCGATCTTTTACCGTAGTATTAAATATTGCATCCGGTGTTTCTTCTAGTGTTTTGCTTCTTCGCGGATAAGGCCGTTGAGTTGATGCGAGTGTCGCCCCGATCTTCGGTTGAACCTTCGACAATGTTTTTAGGCGAGCATCTCCCCCTTTCTACCTATCTTACTTTTATAGTATTTATTCCCTCCTGTTGATCTTTTGCTATCTGTGTTGCGCTGCTCTAGCTTCGTTCCTGGATATTCCCTGCAGCCTCATATTGCCTTGGACACATCCTATTACCTGTTGTTTGGTAGATAGTTGGACTTGCGCGTCGTAGTCGCTTGCTCAAGTGCTGTTGCGTGTCGTCCAGTGCCACGGTTGTTGATGTATTGCCACATATTGTTGTTGGAGATGATCATAGTTTTACTTCTCGTTCACTTTAATTCCTGTTTAACAACTAAAATTGAAGTAAGCAGAGGCATCGGTGGGTGATAGATAATATTTGGTTTCCGAACGCCCACTTGTGTCCCGTAGGACCCCGAGTACTTGATACCTGTTCCTTGATTTATCGCGCTATCCACATACGGGGAGTATGGGCCCCCCTTAGCCAGAGCTTGATTCCGTCTTATTTCTTGGGGCCACAAACTAGTTTGAGGTTTTATTTACGATCCTGTACTTATGCCATGCTTTACTGCTTTAATTAAATTGTGCGACAGATAGCACCTGTACTGTTTAGGATCGGGACACGATTCCGCGGTGTCGACAAGCCCAGTTTTGGGTTCCCGGTCGTTCACAGCCGTCTACCCAAACCTTGAGTCCGTCTCGGAGCTTGCTTACTTCGTTGCGGTTCTAATCAATGGGGTGGCCCCCTGAAATATTTCTGAATCTTGTGATTGCTCTGTCGTGAAGACCTCGTTGGGTTTTGATTTGGTTTTTCCGAGGTTGATCGTGTGTGTGTTGCTATTTGTGCACCCCGGCCGGGTTAAAACTTTCTGAAAGCCGTGTCCGCGGTTATGGACGACTTGGAGCACAGTATCTCGACCATAGACAAACATAACTAAAGTTTATTGTTCTAAATTTGACTTTATAATGAATAGTAATCAGCTTCACTATAATGGAATGGCTAAATAATACTGTCCACAATTGCTTGTTTGGAGTGTCGCTTGCGACCATTGTACCTGACTAGTAAGTATTGCAACTACAACGGAATGGCTGAATAAAAGTACCAACAACTGCTGGGTTTTGGGTTATCTCATGCTATCTATATCTGATTAGTAAGTGTTGTAACTATAACGGAATGGTTAACTAAAGTGCCCACTGTTTATTTTATCAGGATGATTATCTATACCTGACTAGTAATTGCTGCAACGAAAACTGAATAAATAAAACTGCCAACTGTGTGAGTTCCTCGGTTGACTTCCTCGTTTGGTCTCGAGGGGGAACACCAGGATGGGTATGTTTGGTGTTAGCTTCAGGTTGGATCCGGATAGGTCATTCTTACCCCTCTCTGATAACCGCCAGTTGTATCGAGTCTCTATAGGTTGTTCAGTGCCTGCTGCCGCTGCCGCTCAGTCCACCATACCTATGTAGGCGAGGACCGCCGAATTCTAGTCTCGCCGTGTACTGGCCTCAGTACTGACGCTCCTCTTTTTCCTTTGCCCTTTGTCGGCACCCCTTTTGTTTTAGCAGGTTTTGAGATCGACGTCGTTAGCAGGGTTACCCTTCCGGCTTGGCCTGGGCAGGGTTATGGACGCCATTGGTTATTCTTCAGTGCTCTTAGCCCCATTTGCATCTTGTCCGTAGCTGGACGCTCTATCGTTTTCAAGGTGATTTGGGTCTTTGTATATTATATCTGTATTCTTGACTCCCTGAGTCGTTGTTGTATATATCTGTTCTGTGGGTCCCATCAAGGACTGTTGTGTAATGTTATTACTTCGTTTTCCACCCGCACGAAAGTGCCTGGTGGGCACCTTTGAATCGTTTCTATGCGGGTTTGGCGGGTTTCGCTCAAACTTGCATAGGGTCGATTCTGAGGGTGTTACAAATTGCCCAAATGTAACTGTTTATTTTCCATATATGACATATACTCTAGTTCTTCCGTCTAGCTATTACCATCTCATCTAACACGGTGGTTCTTCACTTAACAGCTCAGCGACATAGGTGAGGATAGCATGGCTCCTAAAATCTATGATCCAAAGATGAAGGAAGTCACCGTCGTGTCCGACGACGATGCTCCGTTGGCGCGAAAGCGGAAGAGATCCACCTCTGACGCTGCCGAGGGAGGCAAGAAGAAGAAGACGGAGGGTGAAGCCTCCAAGAATACTACCGTCGCCCTAGAGGCGGAGAAAAGAAAGGTTACTGGGATCCCCTTTGCTAAAGCACCCCCTCTTGTGTAAGCTTCTTTCTCTCCGACATTGTCCATTGTCTGTCTTATTCCCGTACTTATGCATTTTGCACGTTTTAGGAAGAAAACCACAACCAGCTTGAAGAAGACCTCCAAAACTTTGGGGGCTTCTAGAACCATCAAGGATATGCTGCATCGTGACGTATCTCCCGCCATCGCCCCTGTCACTCCCATCGTCCAACCCTCGTCTGCTCCAACAAGCTCTTAAGCTAAAGAAGCATCTGGCCCTTCTGCCATGGAAGTGGACTCATGCGCCTCCACAGAGCTCGCTGTTGTTGGCGAACAGGCGACGCAGGAGAGTGCCGCAAACCAAATGGCTGAAGCTTCGGCTAAGGATGCCATGGGTAGCGGTAAGGCGGTGGTGGAAGGTGGTACATCTGCAAAAGGCGGCGCCCCCGCACCCAAGAAGACCATAGAGTTCCCGAAGATAGTCTATCCGGTACTTACGCCGACATCTCCAACGTGCGGTCTCGAGGAGATTCTCCGGCAAGCAGAAATCTTGCAAGGAAACAGTGTATCCTTCGGCAAGTTGCTGACTGAGAGTGCTACCAACCTCAAGATCGTTGCACTTGTAAGTTTTATTTGCCTTTTGCATTTCATATGAGTATCCCACTGTAGCCCCTGAGGATTTAGACGAAAAACCGTAGGTCTTTGCGTCTAAATGCTCTAAGAGTGACTAAGCTAGAAAACTTCTCACTGTAGCCCCTAAGCATATAGTTTGAATGAATTGTTCCGACTAGATGCTTTAAGAGTAGCATGTGCAGTGCTTATAAATTTCGATACTGTAGCCCCCAAGCTTCTAGTTGTAACTGAATTAGTTCCGACTAGATGCTTAAAGAGAAGCTAAGCATACGTCTGAGTTAAAAACTTTATACTGTAGCCCCCAAGCTTCTAATCGAAAACTAAGTTAGTTCCGACTAGATGCTTAAAGAAAGACTAAGCATATTGCTAAGTTAAAAAACTCTCGTTGTAGCCCCCCGAGCGTTTAGGTGGAAATTTTCCGGCTAGATGCTCCAAGTAGACCAAACAACGTTTTAACTTTCTTCTTTCCACATAATGAGAATTCTTGGAGGGGCATGGCCAATGACAAGTACCAGAAGATGCGCGCTGATTTGGAAGCCGAAAAGGGTAAACCTGCCTTCTTGAAGGAACAAATCACCAAGAGCAAGCATCTGTTTTTCCTTTCTTTTTTCGCACTCCGACTTGGTCTTGTGCCAACATTCTCCGAGTACTCACTGTGTACTATTATTTCTCCGACTTGCAGAAACCATTTCCAAGGCTAAGGATATTGTTGAGCAATCCAAGCACATTCAACAGCTGGATAGCAAAAACAAGATCCTTAAGAAGGAGAGAGAGGAGATGCTGAAGATGCATGAAGACTCGATGAAATCCCTGCAGGATTCCGCCAACGAGGAGATGAACCGCTTGAAGGAGGAAGTTTCTATCTTGAAAGAGCAGAAGAAAGCTGCTGATGAGCAGAATCAACGCCATCATGAAGCGTACAAGCTCCTCCAACAAGAACGGGACTCCATGGCGGAGACTCTCTGGCAGGCTGAGGCCAGCATCTTCAGTAAGTAATTCTCCGTCTTGGATTTCTGTAGTCTGAATACTCTGAATTTTTGAACTCATGCGCTCCTTTGTCGGAAATTTGCAGCTCCTATGGGTTTACCCGGTCGCCTCCTCCGCCAAAGGAATGCATGGTCCTTTCCGGCAACTTTATCAACACCGCCATCACGCAGACCAAAGAGATTGCCAAGTCCCTCCAGATTAACATCAAAGCATCAGACTCTATGGCGAAGTTCTTGGAGATCCTACGTCGAGCCCCCGAGCGTATCTCAAGCTGGAAAGCTTCATGTGCACGAGTCGGCGCCAGTATGGCATTGTCAATGGTTAAGGCACACTACGAGAATACCGACATCGACACTGTAACCTCCGGTATCCCCGACGTAGACGACGAAGGCCAAAAGATAAACCACGAATCTATCTTGGCGTCGCTCGCGGGTTATGACACCAGAGTCACCAAGTTGGTCGACGTTAATGTCTTTGTGCCCATGAAAACCATTGAAGACAAAAACCAAAGCTCCTCCTAGTCCCTCAACACTGCCGACTTCGAGGGAGGCGACTCTCCTGCTGCCGATGATGTTGCTTCCTAGTCGCCTGCACCAGAGGAATAAAAACAACTTGTAATATTTGTTTCCTCTGTAACGTGTTATGCGGAAAAAACTATGTGTTAACTTAAGGCGGAGAACAATGATGTATGTCCTGCTACTTAAGAACTAGTTCCAACATGTATATATTTTTAAGCAAGTGTTGGCTTATCCATTACTTTGGTTTTTATGCTTGACTTTTCGTGAGTCGGAAGACTCGTTGTCGAAACCATGCGCTCAGGCGATGATGCCCAATGGCACCGTCAATAACCTAAGAACAAAATCGCCGACAATAAGTGACGAAAGTCACTACTCCAGAATCCACATAAAAACGACAAAGAACGTGTAGACCAGAAAACTTAAGCTAACGCCCGTAGGCGGAATTTTCACAAGTGCAATCGCAAAGCTTGTGCATAAAGGTTTTATATGATCCAAAAATGAACACTAAAGGAGGTAAAAGACTCAGAAATATGAGTGAACCAAAAAGCTTTATTTCATTGATCATATAAGAGGTACACAATTAGATAAAAAAATGCTAAGTGTAGAAAGGACGTAGCTGTGCTATGTTCCATGGCCGATCAAGCTCCGAGTAATCATCATCCGGGTCACGTCGCTTACGCTTATGATCCTCGTTGGGTCTATCCTTCAGTTCATGATTGTCAACGAGGTAGTAAGACCCATTGAGTAGCGCCTTGCTTATGATGAACGGTCCTTTCCATGGCGGGGATAATTTGTGTGACTTCTTCTGCTTAAGTCGGAGCACCAGATTCCCCTCTTTAAACAAGCGATGCCTAACGCGGCGACTATGGTAGCTGCGCAACTTCTGCTGGTAGACGACGGATCTTTGGCATGCCAAAATGCGCTCCTCCTCGAGAAGGTCGACATCTAGGCGTCTGGATTCTTCAGCATCATCTTCGTCATAGGCGTTAAGTCTTGGTGCATCGTGAAGGATGTCGGAAGGCAGGATGGCTTCTGCTCCATATACCATGAAGTAAGGGGTATAACCGGTGGATCTGTTGGGTGTAGTTCGTAAACTCCACAACATAGATGGCAATTCTTCCGCCCAGGCTCCAGCTGCTCTATGCAGCGGTGCCTCAAGACATGGCTTTATTCCCTGCAGAATTAATCCATTGGCTCGCTCAACCTGACCATTGGATTGTGGGTGTGCCACAGATGCAAGGTCAAGTCGGATGCCCTTCTCCCAACAATAAGCATCCACTTCTCCGAGTGACAAGTTGCTGCCGTTGTCGGTGATAATGCTATGTGGGAGACCAAATCTCACCACTAGATCCCGGACAAACCTGAGGGCAGTTGCCCCATCGAGCTTTCTAATGGGTTTAGCTTCTATCCATTTAGTGAATTTATCAACTGCTACTAGCAGATGTGTAAAATCACATGGTGCCGTTTGCAATGGACCAACCATGTCTAGCCCCCAGACTGCAAATGGCCAAGTTATTGGTATTGTTCGCAATTCTTCCGCAGGAACATGTGGTTGTCGGGCATAATACTGGCATCCCATGCATGTCTCAACTAGCTTATCGGTGTTCGCCTTCGCGGTCAGCCAGTAGAATCCTTGCCGGAAAGCTTTCGCGACCAACGATCGAGGAGCGGCGTGATGCCCTTAATCTCCGAGATGGATTTCACGTAGGATTTCAATACCTTCTTGCTGGGAAACACACTTAAGGTATACACCAGTAGTGCTTATTTTGTAGAGCTGTCCATTGATTATGGTATAGCCCTTTGCTCGACGTACTATTTGCCGTCTTTCTACTTTGTCATCGGGCAAAGTTCCGTGTTCGAGATATTCTATGAACGGTTTTGTCCAAGCCGGAGGGACCTTTGCCACCATGTGGACAAAAGATTCTACTCTGTCCGGGTTGTCAATGCCTGCTCCCTTCACGGATGGTGTCCGTATATGCTCTAGGAAAACTCCTGGCGGAATTTGTTTGCGCCCTGATCCAAACTTAGACAGCAGATTAGCCACCTCGTTTTGTTCCCTAGGTACATACTTGACCTCGTAGCCCAAGAAGCTCTTGACTATCTCGTCCACTTCTTCTCGATATGCCGCCATCATAGGGTTCCGTGCATTCCAGGTGCCAGCCACCTGCTGGGCAACCAAGTCGGAATCTCCACAGCAAACTATGCGCTTGATGCCAATATCCTTGCTACGCGTAATCCGTGAATGAGTTCTTCATACTCCGCCATGTTGTTCGTAGCCTCGAAGTGGATTTGCAGAACGTAGTATAGCTTATCCCCAGTTGGTGACTGTAGCAGTACACCAGCCTCCGAGCCGTTGAGCAGCTTTGATCCGTCAAAGTGCATCACCCGGTATTCTGGTTCCGGCAATGAGGTAGCATCTGGCATCTCCGTACAATCTGCGATAAAATCCGCCAAGGCTTGTGACTTGATAGCGTCGCGTCTCTTGTAGGTGATCTCGAAGGCGGCAAGTTCAATGCCCCACTTCGCGACCCTTCCTGTAGCGTCGCTGTTGTTGATAATGTCGGACAGTGGAGTCTTGCTCACCACTATGATTGGGTGCTCCAGAAAGTAGTGTCTCAGCTTCCGAGAAGAAAGGAATTAATACTCCATAAGCTATCTTTTGGTAGTGCGGGTAACGCTTCTTGGACTCCGTCAAGACCTCGCTTACGTAGTAAACTGGTCGTTGAACTTTGTGCTCATAGCCTGGTTCTTTCTGCTCTACCACGACGATGATACTGATTACCCGGTTGGTTGCCGCCATGTAAATTAACATGGGCTCACCAGGCTCGGGTGCTGCAAGGATAGGCGCTGAGGAAATAATCTCCTTGAGCTGCTTCAATGCTGCATCTGCCTCGTCCGTCCACGTGAATTTGTTCGCCTTCTTCAGCAACTTGTACAGCGGCAGAGCCTTCTCTCCAAGTCGGCTGACGAACCGACTAACTGCTGCAACACAACCTGTTAGTCGTTGAATGTCCTTTAGGCATGTCGGACGGTTTATGTTTAAGATGGCCTTGATTTTCTTCGGGTTGACCTCGATTCCAAGCTGGGAAACGATGAAGCCCAACAATTTGCCGGCTGGAACCCCGAAGACGCACTTCTTAGGGTTAAGCATCATGTTGTATTTCCGGAGATTATCAAAGGTTTCTTTTAAGTCGGAGATTAAGTCATTTGATTTTTTTAGACATCAACGCTATATCGTCCACATAGGCGTGAACGTTCCGACCAATTTGATTGTGTAGGCAACGTTGAATTGTCCGCTAGTACGTAGCACCTGCGTTTTTCAGCCCAAAGGGCATCGTGACATAGCAAAACATGCCGTAGGGGGTAGTGAACGAAGTGGCCAATTGGTCCGACTTCCTCATCTTGATCTGGTGGTATCCTGAGTATGCATCGAGAAAACACAAAATTTGCGATCCAGCCGTCGAGTCAATGACTTGGTCAATGCAAGGCAAAGCAAACGGATCTTTGGGACATGCTTTGTTTTGCCTCGCATTGACCAAATCATCAGTATTGGCCAATGGGTAGCCAAACGCATGTCCTGATTACTTGTAATCAACGCACATTCTCTTTGGAACTGGGGGTAGAGTATCCATCAGTATTCTCATAGAGGTCTTCTGTTGTCGGACGGTGGGGGTGCCAAGGAAAGTGTGGAAAACTGCCGCCTTCTTCTCGAAGGGGTTCTTCCCTTTGCCGTCGCTCTTGGCGGCATGCTTGGGGTCAACGTCCTCGTCCATGTCACTTGAATCCTTGGACTCCACTCCTTCTTCTTCCCCTTGCCCTTGCCTCGCGGTCTGTTCTTCCGACTTTGCTTGTAGCCGGACTCCGGGTCCTCCTTGAGGTCGTTGACAAACTTGTAGTGTCGATTGGTATGGGTGTCCTTGCCGTTGACATTGAGGTGTACGAGGCACGACATATCGCGGTACTGTTCATAGGTTTGGGGAACGCGGAGCGCTGCCGAGGTAATTGCACTTCCTCGCTGCTGCCCATGACCAGCTCCCCGTCCTCGGCCATGTTCTCTGCCATCACCTCGTCCTGCGAAGGTCATAACGACCATGTAGGGAGTTTTCTTTTCTTCTGGAGTGGTTTTTCACTTTGTGCTGCTGTTCCTCCGAGCTTGAGTTGGAACGGCCGTTGCCGGCAGAGAGCCACGAGCATCGTCATCGGCAGCTGCGAACTCACTGGCCAGCTGAATCATCTGATTAAAGTCTAGTTGGTGATTGTACTGCAAGCTCTTCAGCTTATGTCGGAGCAACGTGCCTCTTTCCAACCCATCGATGAAGGCGGCCATGGTGGTCTGAGCGTGCACTCCTGCGCAGGAAGTTTTCATATCCAGCCAGCGGGAGAGGTAGGCACGAGATGTCTCGTCTTTCTCTTGCACGCACCGCTGTAGATCGCCAACAATGCAGGGACGTTTGTACGTACCCTCGAAGTTCTTGGTGAACGCTTCTTGCATGTCCAACCAATTGCAGATTGATTTTTCCGGCAAGTCATCAATCCATTGACGGGCCGTGCCCGCCAACATCAATGGGAGGTACTTGACGACAACATTGGGGTTACCCCCGGCGATCTCCACCGCGTTGCCGTAGTCCTGCAACCATGTAGCTGGCTTAGCGGTGCCGTCATAGGGCTTGATGGTCTTGTCAATCCGGAAACCTTTGGGGTAAGTTGCAGACCGTATCGCAGGTCCAAAGCAACGTGGCCCCAGGTATGGTCCTTCCCGGGCTTTATGGATCTTGTCTATCCACGAACGTGCATCGTATGGCTCTGGGCTTCTTTTCTTCTTGTCAACAGGAGATGGGCTGCGTGAGCGACACGGGCCCCCTCCGCCATGGTGACTGCTAGGTGGCGACGGAGGCGGAGGTGGCGGTGGGTTAGCCTTCTTGCTATTACCCTCCCGCGATGCCTCACGCTTGTCACGGTTTCTTGTCGGAGGCGGAGGGTCATGGCACGACCTGCTCTTGTGTCCCTGGCTGCGCTCTCCATCATGACGGGTCTGCTGCGCATTATCGCGGATGACGATGCCGCCCTGCCTTGGCAGGGGCATATCCGTACGACGGTGAGCCTTGGTGTCTTCGCGATATCAAGGTGAGCGGGGCGATGGCCATGGGCGAGGAGGTTGTGCCTTACCTCCGTGGTTGGAGGCTATGGGGATAGCATCCTTCCTGTTGCGCGCATCCCTCCATCTTTGTTCTAATGAACCCGTCTGAGACCCGACATCAAGAGGAGATCTGTCCCTTGGCGGCTTATACTGGCTGGACTGGCAAAGCGCTGGGTCAGACTGAAGCCTCTGTGAGGTGGCCTTTTCCTGCTGTTTTACCGCCTTGGCCACTAGGTCATAGACCTGGTCCACCGCCTCAGGTGATCTATCCTGCTCCAGAAGGGTCTTGGCGACGACGAGATTGAGGACAAGAGTGGGCATCACCTGCCTGCCTTTAGTGTCAATGTATGGCTTGGCCTGTGCCGGCTTCGAGGAAGCCCATCCTTGGTTTCGCCGCACACCAGGATCGTTGATGACATGAGATGGAGCTTTCTTGGCCTTCTTCTGCTGCAGCAGAGTCTTGTACTCAGCCTCCATTGCTCTAGCTTTCTCTATGGATTTCTGCGCGTTGACCAGATCTCGATCTAGCTTAGCGCCTTGCTCCGCGATGGCCTGCGCTTCCTCCAGCAGCTGCTGGCGCTTCACGTCAAGCTGGGTCACATTCCGGATTTGAGCTACGGTCAGTGCTCGACGAGGAGATTGCCGTACATCACTCTATCAGCTAGAGTAACTTGGGCAGCAGCAGACGTAGATGCTGGAGGCGGCAAGTTTGTGATGTTGTTGTTACTCGGGCAGGTGCCGAGTTCGTGCGGCTATTTCACTGGGTTAGGCGGAGGGGGCATGACCTTTGCGCGATCATTGTCGGCAGCAATAGGTGGTCCCTTCCCTTTGTCCAGAGCTATAGGCGGAGCTCATCCGGGCTAATCTTCATCCATCGCTGTCCCAATGGTGACGAACACCTCTCGAGACGTGACGGCGTTGTTGCCTTGCTCGTCGCGCGTGTAATCCTCCTCCATCTCCTGCATGGCAGAGTCCAGCTCATCTGGACTAAAATCTATCTCCTCTGAATCTGCACTGAATTCGGCGTATAGCGCGTCAATCACAGAGTCGGAGGGTGCCAGGGCTTCCTCAATGAACCGGGGTGGAGGTGCGATAGAAGCGACGATGACTGGAGGTGGTGGTGCAACTGCGGTGATGGCGGCCGGAGGTGGTGGTGGCGGTTGCTGAGGCGGCGGCGCTCCGCCAATGAGCGCAAGATCCGCCTGAGCTGCCCCCTCGGCCTCCGTGTAGCTGTTGACGGTGTTCACCATGATTTCAAAGGTGAGACGTCCTGAAACTTGCTGCCGCCTTAGAGTATGCCGGAGAAGCGTTCCCTGGTCCAGTCCTTCCACAATGTGATACATGGCATCATCATTGGGGTAATGTGCCAGATCGGCTCGTATACGGAGCCACCCGGCAAGGTAATCGCGGGGGTTTTCGCCCTCTCTCTGAACGCAACGCGCCAGATCGAAGATGGTAACCACGCCGACGAACTTGGATCTCTGCTGTCCAGACGCACGGACGAAGCCGGCAGACTTGCAGTGATCTTCCACCGTTATATCATGCACATGGGCGATTTGGGTGGGCCTTGAATTTTTTTCGATCTTTGCCGGCAAACTCTGAAGAGAGATCCGACATCGATCCTTCCGCGAACGAATCCTGCCCGTAGGCGGTCCGTGCGGGTCTTGATGCTCCTCCGACTCCCAGGGAATTAGTGCCCGAGTCGGTTTCACCAATGAAGAGGTGGATGTCTCTGATAGGAACAATCGAACACCGCGTAGGGTTCATCTTCGCCGGGATCCAGAACTCGTCAGGAGGGATGATCGGAATGTTGCCGGAGAAGAGAACGCGACCGATGGCTACGGTTTCGCCGATTCCCACGAAGATCTTGGTCCTCGCCCGCTGAAGAGCCTGAAGCGCCTCTTGCCCCACGGTGGGCGCCAACTGTCGTGGTATTGCCGACGAGTACGACATGGAGGGGTCCTCACAGTGCGTGTTTAGAGACGTGGGGGAAGGCGGACGGTTGACGGGTACGAGGTAACACAGCTTACCCAGGTTCAGATCCCCAACGGTGGTGGAATCCTACTCCTTCTATAAATCACTATAATGGCAATACGCCGAGTTACAGAGATAGGTTCGTTGTGCGAGGTGCGTCGTAGTCGACACTAGATCGTCTACGATTGTCTGAGATTGTGTCCTAAAGGCTCCCATAGGCCCGACTTATATAGTCGCCAGGTCCTAGGGTTACAAGGAAAAGTCCTAGCCAGACAGGTTACAGAGTCCTACACGGTCTATTACTAGTCTAGCGTGTCTTGCACTCCAAGGCTCCGGGTACGTCGGTGACTCCTTCGTAGCCTTCCTTTATCCGGCATGGGTCTCCCTTCTGGATCCATCTAACTGGGCCGCCCAGCAGGCCATGGGCCATGCTACCAACTGTGGGCCACCCAGGTTATCCAGATAAGAGACATGCTATGAGGATACCCATATAGCATATCCCCAATAGTGGGTAAATTTGTGGAAGCTCAAAGCACTTGAAGGTGCCAAATGGTGTAAGGATGCCAAAACCATTATGATGGAGGATGACAAGTTGATTTCACAGATCATGTATTCATAGCCTACATATCATGAACAACTAACACATTGCCTTCTCAATCTTAGATGTACCTAAAAGACGATAAGTTCTTGAACAAGTCCATAGTGAACTATGCTCGGATGAAAAAGATCTATGCCCCAAAGATGATGGTTTCTGCAAATAACTACAATCTAGCCTTAATGATTCAGGCTATGAACTGCCTTGCGGACAACAAAGTTGAAGGTAGCATATATGCTAAGATGACATCAAGTGGCAGGAGGAGGCCTAGCTACGCAAAGCATTGCCACTAGTGCGGCTGCGATGGTCATCATTTGTTGATGATGGTCATGTATATTTTGGGAGGTGGTTTGATATCCCCTCCATTAGGTACAACTTGATGAAAAATGATGTCATGTGTATTATATTATGGGAGGTGGTATATATTGACCTCTCGGATGATGAACTAGTGATCCACATGGGGGGTTGTTGCTTACACTACAGGAATGGCGCTGTGCGCCGACGGCCGGCTGCTACGCCGACGGCCAAAGGTCGGGGCCGTCGGCGTAGCACCGGGCCAGGCCAGCCCAGCTTCCGAGCCCTCGTCGTAGCGCAACCGTCGGCGTACCGTAGCCCTCGGCGTACGGGGTGGCCGTGTGGCACTAGCCAGGCCAGGCCGGGACGGGCCCTAACGGCGTTAGCAGAATGCAGAAACCATTATGAATTGCTGTGAAATATATTTTCCCATATTGCTGTGAAATTGATTCAATATTGCCGTGAAACAAAATTGCAGGAAACAAATCTGTAAAACAAAACTGTTAAAAAAAATCTATGCAGGGGCTACGCCGAGGGCCTTGCCGTCGGCGTAGGCCCCTACTGTGTGCCATTTGGTCACTTCTACGCCGAGGGCATTGCCGTTGGCGTATGCGTGGCTCATACGCCGAGGGCCTCAGCCGTTGGCCTAGCGTCGCCCTGGGGAGGCCCAGGCGTCTGCCCACGTGTTGTTTCTCGTACGCCAAGGGCCAGGCCGTTGGCGTACGCCTGGCCCTACGCCGAGGGCCGGGGCCGTCGGCCCAGCCCACCCCTTGGGAAGGCCCAGCGCGAGCCATGTGTCGCCGCTACGCTGAGGGCACGACCGTCGGCGTACGTGCCGCGCGGGCGAGGATGCTGTTCACCGACGGCTAATACGCCGACGGGCCCGTCACGGCCGTCGGCAAAGGGATACGCCGACGACCATTTTTGCTCCGCCGAGGGAGATCTCCGCCTAGGGGTCTACGGCGAAAGGGGCTACGCCGAGGGCTTTTTGCTGTCGGCCTAGCAATATGTTCATGTAGTGTTAACTCATGGTGCATGAATAATTAGGTTAGCTGTTAGTTTATGTGGTACTTCCTAGTAGTGATATGTTATAACTCTGAACTTCTTATCTGTGTGGTATATTGATGAGTGCTTAGTAACCCCACCAGCCACCACTCAATATAAGAGTATACCAAATTAGTCATGTTGTTGGTAACGAAACACCCAAGATTTGCATTAGCCTTGCCAAGAGCCATGAATGCAGCCAACCAAACATTGTGTAAGTCCTCATGGAAGAAAATAAGATGCGGACAACTAAATAACATGAACAACATGGCCCAGAGGCTACATATGCCAGGCCAACCCTCCGCGGGACATCCCCACTAATACGAGAAAAGCCTACAAGATACCAATCACACCCTAAATGTTTCTTAAGTAGGGAAAGGTACTACGACGAAGACATGTAGTGCAACACTGATTAAAAGGGGACGGACATGGTTTTGATTATGTGCAGGATGGATAAGTTTATAATTGAAAATTGCCAGCGAGGGACGTATAGGCACTACAGCACGCGACGGCTACGCCGACGGCAAAAAGCCCTCGGCGTAGCCAGCTTTGCCGTCAGCATACGCTACGCCGAGGGCTGCCGTCGGCGTAGCCCCCTTGGCTAAGGTCTCCCTCGGCGGAGCAAAAATGGCCGTCGGCGTAGAGCTATGCCGACGGCCGAGGCGGGCCCGTCGGCATAACGACCGTCGGTGAACGGCGGCGCTGCCGTTAGACGGCCGCTAACGGTGCACCGTTTACGCCGACGGCCCTACCCTCGGCGTACGGTGGCCACATGGCACCCGCTGGGCCTCCCCAGGAGGGGGCTACGCCGACAGCCTCGCCCTCGGCGTATGTGGACGCGTGTCCACCGCCTGGGCCTCCCAGGCTAGCGCGAGGCTGGCGCTAGGCCGACGGCCTGCCCTCGGCGTAGGCGCAGGTGCTACGCCGACGGCAGTGCCCTCAGCGTAGAACTGACCATATGGCACATGGCAGAGGGCTACGCCGAGGGAAATGCCGTCGGCGTATGACATGCACAATTTTTTTTTGAATTTTTCACAGCAGCAGCAACACTCACAGCAGCCATACATCATCCATACATCCATGCATACATCCATACATCATCATCCATACAGCCATACATCATCCATACATCCATGCAATATATATTCCACACCAATTGAAACAAGATCACATATGCCATACATGTATCAACATCAGTCATACAAGATCATCCATACATTAGTCATACAAGATCATCGACATCACCACACATGCCTACAACTCTGGAGGAGAGGGGGTGTACCCGCGATCTCCCCTGGTGAAAAGTGGCGACCTCTGGCGAGGGTTGCGTCCAGTAGAAGCAGCAGAAGAGCCACCTGGCGAGGGAGTAGGAGAAGTGTGAAGCTCGGGAGAACCACCTGCAGAATGGCCAGGAGATGGACCATTGTCATGAAGCGGTGTGATCTGACGCCCATCCGGCGAGGCGTGGCCAAAGTGCCGATTCCCAGAAGCTCCCGTTCCCTACATGTTGCCTACATGTTAGCAATTTGCGAGGCAAAGTAAAGCGATAACCAGTGGGTTAGCAAAGAACAAACCGGTGTCGATGCGTAGTAGGTCCTAGCGAAGCTGTCCTTCGATTGCAAAATGGCGCCGGACCTGGCATGGGAGGCACGGGCCCTAAATCTCTATTCTGGCCAGTTTGAATATTCACCATCATGTCCTGCAAGATAGTTTAGAAGTCAGGCCGTAGTACAACAAACGGGGGGAAGTGGGACTTATATCTTTTGCAAAAATAAAGGTTCGGACTTAGATTTACGTATTGCATGTAGATTGCATGCGCCTCCTAATGCTGCCGAAAGGCCACCTGATATTCCTCATAAACGGTATCGTAGGCCGCGTCTAACTCAGGATACAATTTCAAATACAAGGAATCTCGTCAGCGGTTAGCCATGCAGGAACAAAAGTCATAAAGATGATGAGAACGAGAAAAACTTACATCCTCGGCGGAGCGACGAGGCTGGCCACGAGGCGGGATAGGGGGGCCGTCGGCGGGGTAGGTAGCCTTGAGACGGCCGAAGCTCGTGCTGAGGGTAGGCTTGACCTTCTTATTCAGAATCTTGAGGCGTCCATGCTGCAATCCGTGCCCCGACGGGACCAACGACTCCTCGTCGATCTCCGCGTGAATGGGGTCATCCACATGGGGGTGACGAGCCTTCACCATCGTGCTGTAGTTCCCCAAGTCGTTCTGGGAAGTGCCGAAGTACACGGGCAACGGGGGTTGAGGCTCCGAGTAATTGGGCTTCTTTCGCCGCATCATCTCATGGACGGCGACGTCATGAATCACCTCCCCGGGTTGTGCCTCGGCCACCTGTATCGCGAAAAGAAATATTATGCATATGAAGTACAAACATGACGAGAAATACACGCAGGTCGTTCCATGTATATACGTACCACCTTCCACTTGAAGCGGTCAAAGTTGCGGTTTCCCGCGCAGTGCGTTCCACCATCGCCTCGGTTATCCGCGTTCTGCCTCGACAAGGCTGCAAACTCCTCGTCTTCTCTGAGCCACCTCGTCCTAACCAGCTCCTCCCATGCGAGTCGATGCGGCTCGGCCCAATCGGGGATAACCTGAAAATGCAATACTCAACTCTAGACAATGCAATGGCAACTTAGAAGCAATGTAGAATATCATTGACATTTTACTCACCGACATGTACTCTTCTGGCGTCATCGAGTACTCAGGATTAGGGTTCCTACCGACAATGTCTTCCTTCCTGACCCTCACGCCCCTGTCAGCCCAGAAGTGGCTAGCGGCTATGACCTACTGGTTGTACCACACCTGGGGGGTCAACTTCACACAAGCCCCAAGCAAAGTCCTCTGCGCCTTCTCCTGGTCCTCCTCGGCCACGCGGTAAAAGCACTTCAATCATGCATAAGAGTCATGAGTTAGCATGGTGGGGTCATCAAGTATGAACATAACTCGAGAAATATGCCTTACCCAAAACTTGGTGATGACAGCATCAGCAGCTGTCGTAAAGCCCGGGACACGGGTAGTCTGGTAGTCCGCCCAAGTAGTATCTAGCTTCCTGTCACCCTCGTGGGTAATGTGATAGCCCGGCCAGAACTTCCTAATGAGAGCTCCAACGAGGCTATTAGGAAGGCGAGCCTTGGTCCCCGGAGGAAATGTCCAATTGCTGCACAATAATAAACATTAGTACACAATAATTATTTATGACCAACATGAAATAAAATGTTTTAAATTTCCAAATTAGTACACTTACTCAAGGCCATCCGGAATAATAAGGGCTTTCGCCTCCTGAGTCCTAGGCTCAAAATTCTCGTCAGGGACTCCCGATTCCCCACGATTCCGCAATTTCTTCGGCCCCACCAACTCGCGGCTAGTGTCCGCCTCCGTATCGGTCCCCGCCTCCCTCTCGGTCCTCGCCTCCCTCTCGGACTCTTCCTCCCTCTCAGACTCTGCCTCCCTCTCGGACTCTGCCTCCCTCTCGGCCCTGAAAGGCTGCTCTGTCACGAACAACTCAGGAGCCACGTCGCCAGAAGCAGAGGGTGGTGGGTCAAAGTCCACGCCTCCTCCCATGGCACCTTGTCCTCGTCCTCCTCGACCTCGGCCTCGACCCCGTCCTCCGCCAGCAGGAGCAAGATCGGGGTAACGTGGATTGGGATTTGGCTGTCTCCCACTCCGTGTAGCTCTTTTCTTGCGCTGCTTCAGCGTATTAAGCAAGGACGAACTGGTTGCCTTGCCGCTGCTCATATTGTTCAATCACCTGCATTAAGTAAGAGAAAACAGTTAAGCACAAAGACATAATAAAATGTATACACAAAGAATAAATGCATAATGCAATTAAGAAAACATATAAGCACGAAGACAAAATAAAATGCATTAAAAAATAAATACTTACTATCATTTTCATTCTCATTCTCATTCTCACTATCACTATCTTTTGAGTAGAAATCTGGATTCTCATCGAAGGGTGTAGGCTCATCATCGTTGTCATTCTCGGTATGGAGCTTCTCGAGCATACTTATGTCATGTAGATTCACCACTGACTCACCCCGAGTTTCTACATCGTTCCCAAGGTCCTCAAGATCAACCGGTTCTAAATCAAAGTGTCCGAAGTCCTCTTGCTCTTGATAGAAAATTCCCTCGTACGTTACAGGGTTAATGTTGTTGTAATCGTCCTCGGAGGGAATCCGTAGGTTACATGTGGCGATACCTGGAACACGACTTCCCAGCCCTAGAGTTCCGCTTTCTGGCATGGGTAGGGCAAATAATAAACTTGGTTGGCTTGGTGAGCAACAACAAAGACGTCGGCTCCGCTATAGGTGGTTGAAGGCCTAACTTCAACTAACCCAATGGAAGGGGTACTTCTCAGTCCACCCCTTGGGTCAAACCAGTGGCACTTGAACACAACAAGATTGAGTTCGACATTCGTACGATTGAAGGTCAGCTCGTATACATTCTCTAACCTTCCATAGTAATCAAGGGAATCGGATCCTTTGGTGAACACCCCAGTATTTACCGTTTTTGCATTCGGTCGCCCTTTCTGGTGCGTCTCTGTATGGAAGCGAAACCCATTCACATCATACTTCTCATACTTAATGACGACACTGTTACAACCTTGGGAAACACATTTCAGCTCATCTGACATCTCAACGTTGGGATCAGCTCCCTACAGGTACAAGAGGAATTTGTTGCGTTCAGTAGTTACGTGTAATAAGAGCGACAAGTCACATATTGCAAGGTTAGAGGGACAGGTTAGAAATTACTTTTTTCCAGAAACCAGGACACAAAGTTTTTTTTATTTCCTGGAGCACCCTCTTTCAGTAGAGTGTCCAACTCCATGGGAGAGGGATCCGTCGGTCCCGGCCACTGTTCATCCGTGAAATCGCTAAGAAGGATAAAATAAGCATTAGACGGAGACCGAGTTACTAGCTGCATAGAGAAATAGGGTAGTAGGCATATCTTCTTAGCACAGAGGGTGCGGAAGAAATGGCTCAACTCCGCAAGCACTCGCCATACTTTTTCGGGGAGATACCCACGAACCATCACCGACATCAGCCGCTCAATCCATATATGATAGTCGTGAATCTTGAGCCCGTTGACTTGTACCATCAAAATATTGACTCCCTTACTTATATTCGAACAATAACCGTCAGGGAACATCACGACGTATTTGAGCCACCTAAATGACTCCTTCTTTTCGACATTATCAAGGCAGTAGTAGGCATGCGGCTTGAACCAATTCTTTTGACGGACTGTAGGAGGCTGCATGTGTAATCTCTTCCTATCACAAAGCTTCTCAACATCGACTCTAGCCTTGACATTATCCTTTGACTTCCCAGGAATGTTCAGGACTGTGTGAAAAAGGGACTCCCCGACATTCTTTTCGGTGTGCATCACATCGATGTTATGGGGAAGTTCGAGGTCCTTGTAATACACGAGATTCGTTAAGGCTGCCACGTGAGTCCAATTATGCGATCGTCCTCCTCCTGCGAAACCCTGATCTCTTTGCACACTCGGATCGTCTACCCCCCTAGACGTTCCTCTAACAGGGGGTAGCCCGGCGTAGCTCTCTCTTGTTTTGTGTTTGTTTAGGTCATAGGGTGATGTAAAACCATGTTGGTTCACAAGTTGGGGCACTATCCTACCCGGTTTCACCTAAACGGGGAGATTCCCCCCTTATACGGGTCCGACCTTCGCCTCTAGGTTAGAGCGCATGCATGCGAGGGGGGACACATGCAAGCACCTATACCAACCTCTCACCACACTCACACACATATGCTAGGGACACATGCAAGTTTTCATCTGATTCCGATGTTCTCGTGGTCTTCCTCCGGCGAAACCCTGATCTCTGTGCACACTCGGATCGTCTACCCCCCTAGACGTTCCTCTGACAGGGGTAGCCCGGCGTAGCTCTCTCTTGTTTTGTGTTTGTTTAGGTCATAGGGTGATGTAAAACCATGTTGGTTCACAAGTTGGGGCACTATCCTACCCGGTTTCACCTAAACGGGGAGATTCCCCCTTATACGGGTCCGGAACCTTCGCCTCTAGGTTAGAGCGCATGCATGCGAGGGGGAACACATGCAAGCACCTATACCAACCTCTCACCACACTCACACAAATATGCTAGGGACACATGCAAGTTTTCATCTGATTCCGATGTTCTCGTGGTCTTCCTCCGGCGAAACCCTGATCTCTGTGCACACTCGGATCGTCTACCCCTAGACGTTCCTCTGACAGGGGTAGCCCGGCGTAGCTCTCTCTTGTTTTGTGTTTGTTTAGGTCATAGGGTGATGTAAAACCATGTTGGTTCACAAGTTGGGGCACTATCCTACCCGGTTTCACCTAAACGGGGAGATTCCCCCCTTATACGGGTCCGGAACCTTCGCCTCTAGGTTAGAGCGCATGCATGCGAGGGGGAACACATGCAAGCACCTATACCAACCTCTCACCACACTCACACAAATATGCTAGGGACACATGCAAGTTTTCATCCGATTCCGATGTTCTCATGGTGTTCCTCCAGCGAAACCCTGATCTCTGTGCACACTCGGATCGTCTACCCCCTAGACGTTCCTCTGACAGGGGTAGCCCGGCGTAGCTCTCTCTTGTTTTGTGTTTGTTTAGGTCATAGGGTGATGTAAAACCATGTTGGTTCACAAGTTGGGGCACTATCCTACCCGGTTTCACCTAAACGGGGAGATTCCCCCCTTATACGGGTCTGGAACCTTCGCCTCTAGGTTAGAGCGCATGCATGCGAGGGGGGACACATGCAAGCACCTATACCAACCTCTCACCACACTCACACACATATGCTAGGGACACATGCAAGTTTTCATCTGATTCCGATGTTCTCGTGGTCTTCCTCCGGCGAAACCCTGATCTCTGTGCACACTCGGATCGTCTACCCCCTAGACGTTCCTCTGAAAGGGGTAGCCCGGCGTAGCTCTCTCTTGTTTTGTGTTTGTTTAGGTCATTGGGTGATGTAAAACCATGTTGGTTCACAAGTTGGGGCACTATCCTACCCGGTTTCACCTAAACGGGGAGATTCCCCCCTTATACGGGTCCGGAACCTTGGCCTCTAGGTTAGAGCGCATGCATGCGAGGGGGGACACATGCAAGCACCTATACTAACCTCTCACCACACTCACACACATATGCTAGGGACACATGCAAGTTTTCATCTGATTCCGATGTTCTCGTGGTCTTCCTCCGGCGAAACCCTGATCTCTGTGCACACTCGGATCGTCTACCCCCCTAGACGTTCCTCTGACAGGGGTAGCCCGGCGTATCTCTCTCTTGTTTTGTGTTTGTTTAGGTCATAGGGTGATGTAAAACCATGTTGGTTCACAAGTTGGGGCACTATCCTACCCGGTTTCACCTAAACGGGGAGATTCCCCCCTTATACGGGTCCGGAACCTTCGCCTCTAGGTTAGAGCGCATGCATGCGAGGGGGGACACATGCAAGCACCTATACCAACCTCTCACCACACTCACACACATATGCTAGGGACACATGCAAGTTTTCATCTGATTCCGATGTTCTCGTGGTCTTCCTCCGGCGAAACCCTGATCTCTGTGCACACTCGGATCGTCTACCCCCTAGACGTTCCTCTGAAAGGGGTAGCCCGGCGTAGCTCTCTCTTGTTTTGTGTTTGTTTAGGTCATAGGGTGATGTAAAACCATGTTGGTTCACAAGTTGGGGCACTATCCTACCCGGTTTCACCTAAACGGGGAGATTCCCCCCTTATACGGGTCCGGAACCTTCGCCTCTATGTTAGAGCGCATGCATGCGAGGGGGGACACATGCAAGCACCTATACCAACCTCTCACCACACTCACACAAATATGCTAGGGACACATGCAAGTTTTCATCTGATTCCGATGTTCTCGTGGTCTTCCTCCGGCGAAACCCTGATCTCTGTGCACACTCGGATCGTCTACCCCCTAGACGTTCCTCTGACAGGGGTAGCCCGGCGTAGCTCTCTCTTGTTTTGTGTTTGTTTAGGTCATAGGGTGATGTAAAACCTTGTTGGTTCACAATTTGGGGCACTATCCTACCCGGTTTCACCTAAACGGGGAGATTCCCCCTTATACGGGTCCGGAACCTTCGCCTCTAGGTTAGAGCGCATGCATGCGAGGGGGGACACATGCAAGCACCTATACCAACCTCTCACCACACTCACACACATATGCTAGGGACACATGCAAGTTTTCATCTGATTCCGATGTTCTCGTGGTCTTCCTCCGGCGAAACCCTGATCTCTGTGCACACTCGGATCGTCTACCACCCTAGACGTTCCTCTGACAGGGGTAGCCCGGCGTAGCTCTCTCTTGTTTTGCGTTTGTTTAGGTCATAGGGTGATGTAAAACCATGTTGGTTCACAAGTTGGGGCACTAACCTACCCGGTTTCACCTAAACGGGGAGATTCCCCCTTATACGGGTCCGGAACCTTCGCCTCTAGGTTAGAGCGCATGCATGCGAGGGGGACACATGCAAGCACCTATACCAACCTCTCACCACACTCACACACATATGCTAGGGACACATGCAAGTTTTCATCTGATTTCGATGTTCTCGTGGTCTTCCTCCGGCGAAACCCTGATCTCTGTGCACAGTCGGATCGTCTACCCCCCTAGATGTTCCTCTGACAGCGGTAGCCCGGCATAGCTCTCTCTTGTTTTGTGTTTGTTTAGGTCATAAGGTGATGTAAAACCATGTTGGTTCACAAGTTGGGGCTATATCCTACCCGGTTTCACCTAAACGGGGAGATTCCCCCTTATACGGGTCCGGAACCTTTGCCTCTAGGTTAGAGCGCATGCATGCGAGGGGGGACACATGCAAGAACCTATACCAACCTCTCACCACACTAACACACATATGCTAGGGACACATGCAAGTTTTCATCTGATTCCGATGTTCTCGTGGTCTTCCTCCGGCGAAACCCTGATCTCTGTGCACACTCGGATCGTCTACCCCCCTAGACGTTCCTCTGACAGGGGTAGCCCGGCGTATCTCTCTCTTGTTTTGTGTTTGTTTAGGTCATAGGGTGATGTAAAACCATGTTGGTTCACAAGTTGGGGCACTATCCTACCCGGTTTCACCTAAACGGGGAGATTCCCCCCTTATAACAGGTCCGGAACCTTCGCCTCTAGGTTAGAGCGCATGCATGCGAGGGGGGACACATGCAAGCACCTATACCACCTCTCACCACACTCACACACATATGCTAGGGACACATGCAAGTTTTCATCTGATTCTGATGTTCTCACGTGGTCTTCCTCCGGCGAAACCCTGATCTCTATGCACATCGTCGATCGTCAACCCCCTAGACGTTCTCTGACAGGGGTAGCGCGGCATAGCACTGTCTTGTTTTGTGTTTGTTTAGGTCATAGGGTGATGTAAACCATGTTGGTTCACAAGT